>JAEMWC010001076.1:87500-175000 GCA_016490735.1 Pachyseris speciosa | reverse complement strand
AAGGGGAAGTGAGGGAGTGGGGAGGGGGAAGTGAGGGAGTGGGGAGGGGGAAGCGATGGGAGGAAGGGTAAGACACTTTTTGTGTGATATGAGGCTTTTTTATTCTTATGTTATTATTTGCTTAACCTATTGACTCCCGAGCATTTGGCCAGAAAACACCTTTTGAAGCCCGTTGAGCCGTTTTCTGGCCAGATTCTAGCCAAAAAGAACTAAAACTGCCCAAAACTCTGTTTCTCAGGTGGAGTTCATCGCGCCCTTCTGTTCCTGATGCTTGATATTACCTTTCAAAGTTTGGGCATGCGCAGAAAGCAAAAGTTGGGTTGAAAAGTTTCACCACCCCCTCTCCTACCTTTCACTTTCTCTCCTCCCCTTTTCTCTCGCTTTTCTTACCTCACTTTCTTTTCCTCTTGCTGGGCATTTCCTGGGCTTCCTTTCTGTATTATTATTTGAACTAACAAAATGACCAGCTCCCAGTTAGCTTGTTAGCTCAGTTGGTAGAGCACTGCACCAGTATCGCAAAGGTCATGGATCCAACCCCGTACAAGCCTGAATTTTTTCAGACTATTTTCAGTACTGCTTAAGTAGTGTACACAACTCCAATGATCCCTGTCATCTTCATTTATTTTATTTTGCTGTTCCATTCCTTATACTTCATTAATTCAGATGACAGGGATTCTGAATCAGACAAAGATATTGATGCTGGTATGGAGCCACATAGTTTCAGTAGACTTACTTACTTACTTACTTACTTACTTACTTACTTACTTATTTACTTACTTACTTACTTACTTACTTACTTACTTACTTACGTAATTATCCTCTCCCCGTCGGGGCTTTTCAGGGATAATGATACAGATGTGAGAAACAAATAATTCAAATAAACATAACATGATAAGAATCCCAACTGGCCGGAGGCAAACCAGTTGGCTATTTACAAGGATGATGAAGGAGTTGAACCAGGGACTACCCAGAACAACACCAGCTAGCGGCCAGAGCGGGATTTGAACCCGGGGCAACCGCATTGAAATTCAGCGCCCTAACCGCTCGGCCACCCTGCCTCCTTGACAACAACAAGGAAGGGTGAGTGGGCATTCTGTGTGTTATGTCCCTTAATGGTTTGTGTAAAGTTCCTTTGCAATAAATTACACTTAGTTATTGATACTTTATTGCTTTTTCTTCCCTTTTGACCTGCTGCTAAAACAACTTTCAACAGTTCTTCAGGTTACTCTAAAAAACGGCTGGGAGGATAATTATTATTTTCTGCATTGGCCTCATGGTAACAGCATTGTTTCTTTCAAATCAAGGGCAGCACCTGAAACATCAGTGCGAAAAGAGAATGGTATATTGAGTTATATATGTATGCAAGAATTTTTCAGAACACAAGAGAAGCGCCTAGAGAAGCCATGAACCATAGGCGAGCGTTCTTGCGCACTTCTTAAAAATTCCCAAGTGCTTGCATTACTCAACAACGTACGAGGAACAAGTTTTTTGTTTCTTTTATTGAATGTCCCAGAGCTTCCTAGAGATTTGGGCAACACTTCAAACCGAAAGCTAATGATGAAATCTTATGACACTCTACCCCCTTCCCCCTTCCCCCCCCCCCCCCCAAGCCCCCCTCAGACTTATTTATTGTTTGTACATTATTTTCCTTATAACATGTCCAGATATTTGAAAGTGTACACTGGGTACTTGCTTCTGTTGAGATAATTGTAATGCACCTTTTTCGACCAATATACATGTATCACCATAACTTTTTACATTGTATTTTAAGTTTATATTCAAGTGTTTAAAACTGTGATTTTGCTCTGGAAGAAAGAACGTTGTGCTTTCAATCTTAGTATGTTACTGCTTTCATAGCAAACGCCCGTTTTATTAAACGAATGATACAATGTATGCAGTTTTCTCTTGAAAAGACTTCTCATTGGTAGATGAATTTATTTTGTTCTGGTGTTCCATTCTTAGAAGATCACCATGTTTCCAGGGATTCTGGATCAGGAGAATACAATGATACTGATGCTGTACAACATAGTCCACATCAGCAGGAAAATTTTTAGGTCAGTGGTGTTTCTCATTTATTGTTTAAATGCGTCTTCCCCCGTCTTTTACCTTAGAGTACACAGCACTTGCACTTCCCGCTGGAAGGTCGAGAGCTGAACCCTGTGTACAGTATTTTTTAAAACTTTGCAGCAAGATGAATCTTGATATGCTGATTGCAATTCAATGATAAAAAAGTGGAGTCGTCTGACTAGTTTTTGAGCTACAGGCACATAAAGCCAAAATTGAGTGTGTTTCTAAGAGGCTTTACTGTTACTATGGTATGGTAATAACTAGGAAATTTTTTGACACCATGTTCGAGGAAACAAGCGAAAAATTATGGGAGCATCAATCCATCAAAGAGTTGGTGTTTAAAAATAACTACACCATTTAGAGCCGCCTTAAACTAAATGCCTGTTTCAATTGAAGAGGTCCAGTGTTCCCTCATTTATTGTTTACTGGCTTTCTTTACAGCAACGCCGCATCAGTTAACTCTAGGAAATCACATGGGGCATCAGCATCAAAACAGAATGGTATGTGTGATACACCACTCTACTAATGATCAAGCCCTTAAATCTGTATCTCTTGTTTTGCAAATTTAAGTTCAATGCCAGGAAGGGACATCAGAGCCAATACACAACTTTGAGTTGCGCTATTTACAGCCTAGAAGGTTGCAGTGTCAGGTGAAGTTTTAAATTGACGAAACAGAATTGTGGTCTTGCTGCGTTAATGATGATGATGATGACGACGATGATGATTGTGTCTTATTACGTCGTATAGAAAACGGGAATGATTCTAACTTGATTTATTGTCTGTATTATTGGTTTCAAGTGCATTCAATGATTTTATTGCCCCCCTGGGAAAATACTTTGTAATGTTGTCAGCAGTAATATATCTGATATTTCTGTCTTCTAATAAGGCGTTGTCGCTGCGCACTAAAAAAGGAAGCCACATAATCTCTGGACAAAAGAAGAGAAAGAAGAAATTTCAAACATCTTGGGGACTTCATCAGAAAGAAAACTTTGCCGGGAAAAACCGAATGCGAAAAATGCATGGAACAAAGCAACGGAGTGTTGGCTAATAGACAGTGGTCAGTCGTGAAGGATTGTGTAAGAAATATCATTTCTCGAGGGAAAACATTACAAGAACAGAATTCCTAGTTGAAGGACTCTTGTTAAGGAAGCATTATCATTTTAACTTCCAGTTCAGAAACAGAACGTTCAAATTGTGTAAAAGTGGAGGGGAAATATCAGTCTCATGAATTTCCTGAGCAAAACGAGAGAGGACATTAAATCGTTTTAGAAAGGGAGGAATGATTGTAGGCACTGTCCATAACAAAGTAAGATGTCTGTTCTGTGGTAGTATTTGTTCAGCCCATGGAAGAATACAAGAAAAATGGCTCTAGTTACTGTGAGCTCGTGGAAAGAAAGCATCACAGATTCGTTTAGGCAAAAGTTAATGTGGTGAAGGCTGGTTTCACTAATGATAGAGTCGGAGTCGTAAGAGTACTAACGACTTATTAAAAACCAACCAATCGAGTTGTTAGCTGGATTGAATCAGTTGCATTTCCATTTCTTAGATTCTTCTTTGATGCTGTACTTCCAGATTCCGACCTGCGAACTTGTGAAAACTGGAGTGTCAGGGTCGACTGCAGAAGCGGAAGAATATACAATCGCGTAATCATTAAAGACCCAGTAAGGACCATTAGACTTTGCGCGCTGCGGCCCATCGGCGGCCATTTTCGTGATGTTAAAAATTTCGAGTGCTTTAGTTTGACTGGAAAATCCATCTGCATTGGCCGAGTTATTGTTCTCCCGTTATTCTGAACGGTGTTATGATACACCGAACACGTCTACATGTCTTTTGACAAAAGTTATCGCAGATTTTAGTTGTATTTGGCCTAGATATTGTGTAAGGTCAAATCCTACTCATTCAAAATGGCGAACCCGTCCCGAGGAAGACCTCGTTTACCTGGATGTGTCCGGCAGATACGACTTCGGTCGTCTGTCTTCGACCTGTTGAATTCCAGGAAACTCGCACTTGGCTTTGGGGAAGCTACCAACAGCGAATTTGCTCAATTCCTTTTACATGAACCGAGAGAGCATTTATCACAGCAATGGTGACCACTTGCGACTATTTCATGCGTGGTAACATCAGTTACCGTTCTGTACAGTTAGGTTCTTTGCTTGAATGAATTTTACTAGTACTGAGTTTCAACATGCCATGATTTTGGAGCCTGGATATGTTTCAAGAAGCCCTCTGGAGCATGGTGAAGTGATCAAAACATCAACAGAGGCGCGCAAAGTCTAATGGTCCTCACTGGGTCTTTAAGACAACAAAGGAAAGAGCTTAAATATGTAACTGATCATCGCAGTTATAAACACTACTTAAGCAGTAGTGAAAGTAAAGCCTGAAAAAAATTCAGGCTTGTACGGGATTTGAACCGACGACCTCTGCGATACCGGTGCAGCGCTCTACCGACTGAGCTAACAAGCCATTCAGGCTGTACTTTCACTACTGCTTAAGTAGTGTTTGTAACTGCGATGATCAGTCACATATTTAATCATTAATCCGCAGTTCAAATATATGATTTTCATATATTCATTCTAATAAAAGAAAGCGCATTGTTTTTGGATGCCTCTGCCGCTTCTGCTTGCGACTTCAACAATCCTGTATACACTGGATCATAAACGACAGTCGTAAGGAGAAGCGGATGAAATGCTTACTACTATGTCGTTTAATTTTCACAAGATCATAATGCCCAAAGTTTCATTCGGACCCCAACTCCGTCTCTAGTAAAAACCAGCCTTGAGCTAGGTGAAATTGTTTTGGGTGGAATAAAACGTTGTGAAACACTACAGAGAAAATCAAAATTATTATTAAAGCGCATTATTGTCTTCAGTCCTTGTTACAGTTGTGACTACTACTAAGGAAACGTAAATATGACACTAATCAGTCTGCAGTGGCAGGTAGAAGTAACTAGGACAGGTTCAGATTAGCCGGGTCTTGGTATTCTATCTGTTGTAACAGTTAAGAGAAACAAATTAAATTATATTAACAGTCAACGTAAACAAGTAACATGCAGTCTTGAAGTGATTGTATTATTTTTTTTAATACGCCATTAAATTAAGTTGAAAGGTATTGTGGCTTCTTTATTTGGACTCTTTTCATCTTGACATTGTTTCAGAGAACTGAGTAAATCCAAAATGTCTCCGTTTTAAATTTGCTCATATTTTCTTACTAATTCACGATATATGGCAGATAGCAAAGTGGGCTTCAAAACATCAAACTACTCTGATCTGGTTGAGGGCTGCTAAAAATAATTAATACGGGGAGGCTCCGTCCGGAGGTGCGACCCCTTACCCTTTTATATACCATTTTTGGCAGAAAAGGTACCCTTTTCGTATACCTCCCATTAAAACAGTACAGTCAAGGTATGTATGTTTGAAATATTTTAATGAAAGGCTCTTTTTAAATACCTAAATCAGGACAGATTTCCCTACCCTTTGATATACTTGGGCTCGTGAAATCCCTACCTTTTCATGTACCTGAAGCGTGGAAAAAGTACCCCTTTCGCGCGAAGCATCCCGTATTGACCATCATAGGGAGTATCCCCCTCCCTTTGGGAGTAATTCAGTAGCGGAGGTCCGATTTATTGGAGTAGTAAGTACTGTTGGTTTCTAAGGCCGGTGGAATCGGAATTTTGCCTTGAACCAATTAACATGAATTCGGGCGGTTTCTGTCATGTTCAAAGTAAGTTTATTCGGAGTGAGGCAAAGACTACTATATTTTTCATTTGCATTGAGAGTAGACTGAATAAAGCCCATATCACTACTAGCGTATGACAAATGGGTGTCGTCTGCATACATTCTAGCCTCTGTATTAGTTAAGCAGTTTGGAAGGTCGTTGATGTATAAAAGAAATAACAACGGACCTAAGATAGTTCCTTGGGGGATATCATAGCCTCCTTCGCAGACGTCTTTGGGCTCTATACGCGTTCCTTTCCCACAAACGTCTACTCAACTGAACTGCCACTTCCGTTCGCCGGCGGCTGGCCTTTGTTTTGAAGAAACCAATAACGAGCTGCGTAAGAATGGAAATCGACAGCCGGTTCACGTGTATCGTCTGTGAAAATAATCGCGGGGTCGAAGTCCTACTTTCCATAAATTGGAAAACGAACTATGATTCGCTAACCGCCGAGAACGGAAGTGGCAGTTTAGTTCAGCAGACGTTCGTAGGGAAGGAACGCGTGACGAGTCCAAACACGTCTGCGAAGGAGGCTAGGGATACCACGGTCAAGGGTACAGGTCTCGGAAAGAGAGCCATTGTATTCCATACAGACATAGTTTAGACATAATGGTGGAATGGTCAACAGTGTCGAAAGCATTTTTTAAATCTAAAGCGAAAGCGTTAATATTCCCACGGTCGATGTCGAAGGTTCAACTATCAGTGGCTTCAATTAAATGCTGTGATCGGATACATATCCATAAAGTTGATTATAAACTATTCTCAATACAGTGCGTCGATGAATATTATTATTATTATTATTATTATTATTATTGTTCATTATTTAAGAGAGAAAACGCTCATGAAAAACGGTTTACAGTCAGAAAACCTCCGAAGTGACTCATCGAAGCATCTTTTACAGAAAAAAATGAATCAGCAAAGAACATGAGCTTCCAAAACATCTTTCCCCGACGGTAAACCTTTTGTGCAGTGGTGCGTGGTCAGACTACTCAAATTACACGAATGCGCTGGAAATTCGAGACACGAAGCCGAAAAATAATAATAATAATAATAATAATAATAATAATAATAAACGGGGGCGGTTGATGGCGGACGACTAAGTGGAGCTCTTGTAGTATGGCAGGGAGGAGGTCTCAAAACTCTAAAAGGAAATGGACTGATCGAATGAATGCCGATGTACTAGCTTGTAAGATAGAGGCAATTGGTTTAAGTAAACTTGAAAGTCCACCGCTTGATCAAAATGGTAAAAAGAAGGGATATATCAAACTTATGGAAGAACTTTGGAATGCTAAAGGCTATGGAAGACTTGGATTTTCACGTCAAAATCTCCGCGACCAGGCCGCAAGATTGGAAAAACAGCAAAGGATAACAAGTGATAATGCCAACCAAACACTAAAGAGTCGAAGTGAAGTTAATTCGAGGCAGACATCTACTTTCACTCGAATGGCGGAGAAGGTAAGTATCGACAACTGCATTTTACTGGAAGTGTTAAGTTTAGTGCGAAAACCTTTTAAATGTCATTTAATTAGTTTTACTCAAAATGCGTTTCTTTTAGGAAAAATGATCCAGTTGTATCGTGCTCGAAGAGAAAGAGACCTGACGAGAAAGACCGTACTCCCTCCAAACGCCGTCGCCATATTGAAGGTGAGAAAAGTATTCTGTTTTGAATCCAGTGAATTGTCTGCTTTATTTTTTTTTATGAGGAATATTTCGTGTTATTTGAAATAGGAAATAAGCCGGAGTTTAGCGTGAATTCGTCAAATAACTGAACAACAGTAATATCATTTGTGTTTTGCTATTTTACAGGGCATCCTCTGTCAACCTCGACCTCCATAAAACCAATCCTTACTGCTGTTGAATCGCCTAATCTGTCTTTGGAGGCTGCTGGTAATACAAGGTATGTTCAGTGTTTACTTTTGTACTCTTCTTATTTACAGTATTACAGTTTGCAATAAGACATTTTAAAAAATTTCCCCCATGTCTTTTTATCATTAGTTAGTCAGAAATAGTTTTACCCAGGATTCAGTTTCTTTTGGCCTTATATTGCAAGTACCGTATCATACATGTGAAGAAGTGACTCAACCCTGCAAATTAATTACATGACTAAAATGATATTTTCCTCCCTAATAGTGATGTTGATGTGACTGGTATCTCTGAATATTCTGTGAACAATAGCACTTATCAGGTTGCTGATGGGTCTGTTGTCTTACAAACTGACAATGAAAAGTACCAGGGTACAGATGACTCCGTGTCAGAGAGTGAGTCAGATGACCAAACTGAGGAAACAGAGAGGTATGTGTACAAGACTGCTTGGATTAACAATAACCATCCCACTTCAGTATTACATTATCCGCTACATGTACGTACTAGTTATGCAACGCTTTCGAGTGGTATACTGTGGAATATCTCACGAGTCACTTGTATTTTCTTGGTATACACACGAGCCTTAGGTGAGTATGTATACCAAGAAATACAAGTGACTCGTGAGATATTCCACTGTATACCATGAGAAAGGGTTGCATTAAACTATTCTATACCATGCCATAGAAAATACAGTGGCCAGCAAGGCCAGCATAAGCGGGAATCTCAACGCATGATGGGAAGGTTGGGTGTGATACCGTTGAATTGCATTGATCGATGGGAAGGTTCGATGGAATACTGATGAATATACAATGGCTTTCCTGCATTCTGATTGGCTGTGTTTTCTATGGCATGGTATAGATACATGTATTAAATAAGGCAGTACACTAAAGTTGCATCATTATTATTTATACAGCACTTTCTGTGATACAGCTGTAAAATTCATTTGGTGACAAAGAATAATGTTTTGATAGGGTAGCATTCTTTACCCTTCCCTGATAGGCGATTCACCATGTCACTTGACGTCTGAATTTATAAAAATGCTCCATTATTGTGTTTTATTTTTATTTTTGCCCTTGTCTGAGTTTGTTCTGACAAGTCCTCTTTACCTCTTGAAATGTCACTCCACAGATTTATTTGGTTCTCTGTTTATATGACATTAACAGATGCATTGGCAGATGCTTTAGATGAACTAAAGGATGATTGCGATGATTTTGATTGTTCCAGTGACGTGTCTGATGTTGATGACCAGGAGTAAGTTATTGATAAGTTTCAAGAAATGAACTTAGTAATTTTCCTTAGCTGTGTACTGTATTTGCATCTTATCACAGTTTTTTATGTTAAGCATATACAATGCTCAAACTACCTTCAGTGTTTTTCTTTTTTTTAGTAAACGTCATGTTTTTAGGTGATGGTATTGATTAATTATGTTAATACACATTGATGCTGATGTTTTCAATATGAAATAATTACATTTCATAACATTTACTTTATTTTGTCTTTTTTCTAGGGACTCCATGTGCATAGAAGAAAACGATTATGATTATGAACTCTTTGCAGAGGGTAATGACAGTGAGCCTGAAGAAGGGTCAAGTTCCAGTTCTTTGCCAGCCGTAATAAATTCCGCTGCATCATCCCTCCCACTACCAATTTCTGCTGCTTTAGTTCTTCCACTTCCAATACCTTCTGTTTCTCCAGACCTTTTATCAACTATGGCATCATCAAGCCACTCTCTACCAAGCCCCTCAGCATCAACCACTCAGTCACCAGGCTCTGATGCATCAACTGTACTAATTACAAATGCTTCCAGTTCTTCGGTGAGAGCTGCCCCAGTAAATGTTGTTCAGCCATCTCCTGCTCCACTAGCTGCCCCACTACAAGCTGTTGTTCCAGCATCTGCCCCACTTTCAAGTTCCATTGCATGCAATGCAACCCATGCAGTTGTTCAGCCAACTGCTGCTCCATTAGCTGCCCCACGACAAGCTGTTGTTCCAACATCTGCCCCACTTTCAAGTTCCATTGCATGCAATGCAACTCATGCAGTTGTTCAGCCAACTGTTGCTCTATCAGCTGCCCCACTACAAGCTGTTGTTCCAGCATCTGCCCCACTTTCAAGTTCCAATGCATCAAGTAACACAACATCTTCAAGTCAAGCTTATCATATGTTGAGTAGACTGGAGGAGCAACACACACTTAAACAGGAACTGTCCCTTGTGAGACAAACAAAGGTCATCTGCTCATTGGATCTGCTACTGAATGTGTTTAAGAAATGCCAGCATCCTGGTTGCACAAAGGAAACATCCATTAAACACCACCTTAATGGCCCAACAGCTGTCATAAAGTGGGCATGTTCTTCTGGTCACAAAGGGACGTTTGCATCTTCCAAGGACCAAAATGGAATCTATTGTAACAATCTGCAAGTTGCTGCAAGTGTAATGCTGTCTGGGAACAACTTTGCAAAAGTAGAAAAGTTGGCTAATTTCATTGGCCTTGCATTCATCTCAGATTCTACCTTCTATAGGATGCAGAGGCTCTACTTTATCCCTGCTATAGATGAATGGTGGGGCTGGCAAAGGGGCCTGTTAGTTCATGATTATCTGGGTAAAGAGGTTGTGGTCTGTGGGGATGGGCAGTGTGATTCCCCTGGGCACACTGCCAAGAATCTTTGTTATTTTCTGATGGAGCTTGTCAGTGGTTACATCTTAGAAATTGAGGTGAGGGACAAGCGGCACGTTGGGTTGACCTCCAGCAACATGGAAAAACAAGCACTTCAAAATGCACTGTAGCGGTTGCAAGCAGCCTTAAATATTGTTGAAGTTGTCACTGATGCCTCTTCTACAATCAAGAAATTACTAGGTAAGTATTTCTTTACTTTTTAATGTACTTTTAGGGCAGTACAAAGTTCAAATTCACTTTCCCAATGGAACACTAAATTCCATTTCCTCTAACTATGTTTCTTGGAGTACATGTAAGTCACTGAGATGCTCAAGACTACCAAGGCTAATTATAACTTATCAGGCACAATGATGTTTTGTGATTATTCATGTTAATCAGAGCTAGATTAATTAATGCCAAATGGATTATTTTCCATGTTTGGTTGAGAAATCAGCCTTTCGGGCTTATAAACAACATGTAAAAACAAATATAATACCATTTATTGATAAATATGAAATGATCATTTTGTCACAAGCTTGGGACAGAGACTTTAAAAGAAACTCTTCTTTTTTTAATTTCTTGTAGCTGATAATTTTGCTACAGTGTTCCACAGTTTGGATGTATGACACAAGTCAAAAAGCATCAGGAAATGTTTGGCAAAGGTACAGTTAACAACAGCTTCTAATGAGTACACATTTGTGTTGATTATTTTGCTTTGGTACATTGTAGTTCATTGAATTTTTTAAAAAAATGCCAGAATCAATAATGATCTTAAAGCAAGCATGAGACATTACTTTAGTTATTTTATGTATTTGCAATCTAATTTGCAATGTTCATGTTATGTTTATGCACTGTAGGCTGGTCATCTAAAGGGCATGGAAAAAATTCAAGCATGGGCTGATCACATCATCCTCCACTTCTGGCATTGTGCCAACATCTGCAAGGCCAGTGATACAACTTCTGATGATGAAGCCCTGGAAAAAATGAAGGTATGACAAGTGTTCATGGTAGACCACACTGGAACAGAAATTGTGTGCAGCTTGGGCCTACATTTGTTTTCTGTTATTGATTAGTTAGATTGTCACCTGTAATTATTGTTTATCATTTTTGTCTTGAACAGAGTACTTGGATTGGACTACTCCACCACGTTTGTGATGAACATGATTGGAGCGGGGGAGCCTGCGGCCATGGGGAGTTGGAGGACCATGACCTTCCTTGGTTTGATCGACGAGATAAGGATTTCGAAGCACTGCAGAAAATTGTCCTTGATCCCCAGCTACTCTCCAGCTTCAAGTTTTATGTTCGTTTCAGGTGAGAATGATTACAAATGAAACATGCCCATTCATAAAATTAATGGTGATATGGAATTTCAAGAAAATAACATCAGTTTTGTTTGGTGTCCAGGTATGGTTTTGTTTGGCAAAAAAAAATTTTTTTTGTTAACTTGTTTCACTTCATCTTTTAGGCACACTGGAAGCATTGAGTGCGCAAACAATCTTTCTTTGTTTTATGCCCCTAAGAGTTGTTCTTACAGGTTTGTGATATGGCTACTCTATTTTTGTTCACCTTGCAATCTGGATTCCTTTCTTTCAACTTCTTTCATCTGTCTTTCATATACAGTGTGTACCTTTGCAGTTTGTTATCAAATTTGTCCACAACAGTACTCTGTATACATGTATGTTGCTTTAACACAGCAGATTATAACAAAGATTGACATCACAAGTCCTGCAATAATAATATTTATTAGCCTATTTAGGATCAGAAGGACGGGTACATGTCCCAGTAAGTGCACTTAGTGACTCAAGGATTAACAGAGTTTCATTTCTCCATATTTAGTTATAGAAGTTACAAAGCCCGGAAACAGTTGGCAGCGATCGACTGGAACTATCACCTCAACCAGGCAGTTGCCACTACCAAAGCAGGTGACATGATTGTATCCAGGAAATACAATCAGAGGACCAAAGAATGGAATTCAAAGGTGGTTAAAGTGAAGAAAATGTATGAGTACATTCCAATGCTCTTGGCCAGGATAATGAAAATGAGGAGGGAGGATGCCAACAAGGTCACCCGAAATGTTCCCCTGAATGACAGTGACCCCGCATTACTTGCACCAACAATCGCCACAAAGCCACCACCACCTTCTAAAGAACTTTTTCTTTTGAGAAAAAGTAGATTTAAAAAAAGTAATGCTGGTGAAAGTTCAGAAAGTTAAGTTCAGGCAAGACACTTGAATATGATTAAATTAATAAGCAATATTTTTGGGATAGCCATTTTCATTTTAAAGATTCAAACCTCTGATTTCCTGAAATTTGACACGGACCTTGGTGGTTGATGGAATTACACCATGATTGGCTTTTTAGGTGGATCACAATTAACGGTCAATATTTTAGGCTACTAAAGATAGAACGGCTGGAAAAATCGATGTTTGTGTCCAAGTTATTGAGATTAAGAAGCGCAGTGAAGTAAATGGTTTTACTACTTAGTGATGAAATATACCGGTAACCTATTCTATGATGTGACAAGCGGATACTCGTCAAAAGTTATTGGTTTCCATAGGAGTAAAAATGTGAAACTAAGACTTTGAAAGGTCAGATCTTCTTTGTGAAGTTTTCCTTTGCAATTTTGCTTCTGTCACATAACAGGCTAAGTTTATCTCTATGGTGTATCAGTTCCGAAGTTCTATATCGGTGATGAAAACTTGGACACAAATTGCAGTATTTTCCAATGCCGAAGATTGAACGGGTGCACCAACGTATTAAAAATGTGCAAGACGTTCATTTTTAGATTTCAATCACATGTGCAAGGTGGCAAACAGACATTGTTTTGAATAAATTTACAATGTCAAAAATATTCTCATGAATATTCCATATGTCTCGTCTGAATCAGTTGCAGGGTTTGTGCAGACTCATACATAGTTAATGAGATATAGGGGCGAAAGATCCTAGAGGCCGGACCAACCCTTTGTTTGGTTTATATGCAGAAATTTTGGTCGGAGATTTCAAAGAAATTGTCTTTCTTTAGCTGCTGATCGCCTGGCAGTCGCCATGTTTGTCTGTATTGTTTTTTTTGTATTGTTTTTTTTTGCCTGGTACTAGGATCTTCCTAGCAAAATCAGCTTACATTGTTTTAGGATCCTCATACCTCTCAGCTGGGAAGATCCTAGGACTAGGAAGATCCCATAGCACTAGTACCAAGTGCAACCCTTTGCATGTAAACTGAATACAGAAAACATATGGCACTAGCATGAACTGCCTTCTACAACTGTAGGATCTTCTTGATGAAAGGATCTTCCTCCCTCCATGTAAAGGAGGCCAGAGTATCCTGCACAGCCTCAAACAGCAGTTGATTTGTAGAGCAGAAAAGTGCTGTAGTTTCTTACTGCATGCACTCCTACATAGTTTGTATTGTCTTTATGGACTTACAAGATAGAACCAGTTTGATGCCATAATCTTAAGTAAAAACCGAATTGGCTTGAACACCAAAGAAAAATTTAAACCACAACAACAAATACAGAAATATGTGGAGTTTCTGTTTATTGTAAATGGAACAATTTTCAAAATATTGAGTGATTTTCTACATACAAAATGTATAACAGGTTAGTGCTAAATAGTCAAAACTAAACAAAGGACAATCTACTTGAGTTATACCTTCTCAAAGTTGAAAACCACCCTAGTTTTAGCAAAAAACTACAAAGGAAATTGTAGTTATTTGACTGGTTTTCTCTTCTTCACCAGAAAGAAATATGCATAATAACAATAACTACGGATGAATCCTGATACTCCGACCATAGATATGGTTTGGGTAATCATGAGTTCCAGGTCTCGAATAATTCGCAGCATAGAATAATGAAAGCTTCAAAACAAAAGCAAGCATGAACTAATCTCGGCACTGAAGTAAACACCCAGTATGTAAAACAGCTGCTATACTTGCTTACTCATGCCTAAATCCCATGTAAACACCAGTCTGGGAAGGATAATGGCTTCGAATAGTCTTCACAACACATGAGGGGCATACCTTCCTTTTCCCCTTTCCCAAGTACCCATAGCGGTCAAGGACAAACTGTCTGTAACCGGCCTTCCTAAACGATCTGGTACTGTTATCCTCCTGGTCATTCCGGATATCTCCCCTATTACGGATTGTAAGCTGGAGGACATCTGGATCGAGGCATAGTTTCTGGAATCTTGTGTGCAGTGTTACACATCTTCGCTGCCCACAGCACTTATTTTCAATGTCTTGAGGCATGACTGTGCAGACACCACACTTGCACCATGATGGTAAAGAACTACCTGCGGGGGATGGGCCTGTTACATGGCTGGCTGCTGCAGGTGGGGTCAGCTCTGTGGCAGTTGCAGATGGAGCCAAATTTGTGGAATCATTTTCATCATTGTCAAGGTCATCCTCAGCAATGAGCAGTCCATGGATATAATCCATGCTGCCAACTCCCCTGCGTAGACTCCATATGCATAGTTTCCTTACCATAGGCTCATCTAGTGTTTGAATGAACTCCTGAAAAGAAATGCATTTTATGAGAAGCAATCCAACAATGATGGGTATGCAATTTATGATAAATATAGACAAGAACAATAATACGCAATTTGGAATATACAGCCAAGTCTTTGCAGAGATATTTATTTGAAGCATATCAGTAAATTTGGTGATTATGTGAACTTTTTCCATAAAAATAAAAGTGCAGAGCAGACATCACTGTTGGGAGAGAACCAGTCAGAAAATGACAAAGATAATCCCTGCCTCGATAGCCCATTATTATTATGGTATAACAGAACCTTGGATTTCAATAAAACACTCTTACCTTCACATCATTATTCTCTTTTATTCGCTCATCTTCTTCACTGGGCTTATTTGTTGCTCTGCTATATGGCTGAGAAGACCTTACTTGCTGGGCAGCAGGATGAATCACTGGTGTTGAATTACTTCCACCAGGCTAGAAATATACAAGACACCAAACCTTACTATGTGCACAAAATATTTACAGTCAAAGTGATGTCTATTGTACAGCAGCCAAAACAAAATGGAGGGTGCATTTCGATAAATAAGAAATACTTAAAAATGATGCCTCGAAAATATGGGCAAAACACTTCTGCTAAAAATGAAAATTTTTAGCAAACAGCTTGCACTGAAAGGTGAGTTTGCATTAGCTTATGTAGGATACTCGTGAAACCAACAAGCTTACATACTGAAGAACATTCCAACGAAAAAATGATTAAAATCGTTCTTTGCGATGGTAAGTTACTCATAATAATATTTTACAGGCATCGCAAATCTATCGTACCTTGTTTTTGCATGGCTTTGCTGTCGAACCACATGTGCAGTGTTCACCACAAGTAGCACCTTCAGCTTTGCAGGGACAGCCCCGATTAGTTACACTTGACCTTTTCGTAGAGCACGTACTCTTGCATGAGCACGAGACACGGCTTTCCTGCAAAGTATAGTACATTTGGTGTTAGTCATCATCAAAACCAAACAACTCACACGTCAAATTTGTCATCAGGATCACAAGAAGCTCGAAAGAAACTTACCGTCCTAGAATCTCCTCCAACTTCACTGTCCATGTTATCGAAGAAAACGCAAATACAGTGCAAAATCTTCGAGACCAAACAAAAGGGAAACCAGAAAGTACAAAATAGCGGTTTTTCCAATGCGTATTTCAGAGTGAATTGCCTTGAATCATACAAAGTGCAAAATTCAAGATGGCGGACCGCTCAAAGAACTCTCTTCTGCTAATGCACACTAATGCGCATGCCCAACCGTGACACTGCTCCTTTAAACAGCATTTATCCTTGTAAATAGTTTTGTTGTAAATATGTTCTTCATGATATTCTATAATAATAATAATAATAATAATAATAATAATAATAATAATAATAAAAATAATAATAATAAAATGTAGCCCATCGCTTGAGTCTCGGCCTTTTCTGACCTGAAAAAAAAAAGAAACTAAGGGAAAAAACCGAAAATTTGTCGATAACTGACGTGCGGTTTAAAAACTGATCTGAATGCCATGAACGCCTTTGCTACTGCGTTTGAAAGTCTTAGCATAGCAGAGTGGATCAAGCAGGATAACGGGTGTTATTTCCTGGAGGTGAAAAACACATAACGCTCCCTTTTACTTTTATCGCTATGTTTCTAAACTTTATTATTGCGAGCAATAGTGATCCTGTTGAAAATGAAGAGAATATTATAACCTTTTTTCCCGATAATCGAGTGAACATTTCGTGAGATGAATTTAGATTAGTTCTTTCTTGACGTTTCCGTTGGCACTAAAAGCAACAGCTGTTCAGGGCTTTTCACTGTTTACTGTGACGGTGCAGTTCGTGTTCATCGTGTTGGTTATTTTATTGCTATCTTTTTCGACAATAGAGAAAATCGATCATCATCTTACAAATTTGCTGACGGTGCGGTTGGTGTTACTTGTGGTGGTTATTTTGTCGCTATCTTTTTCGACGACCGAGAGAATCGATCTCCATCTTTAGAGTAAGTTATTTGTTTGTATTTTATTCCAATATTTAGTTGCACTCAATTAAGTCGAGTAGTTCCGTTACTGACGCCGTTGAAAGACAGAAATGAAATTGAAAGAAAGTTACTAAAAGGAGCACTTTGAAGTTGTCTGTTCACAGGAAATTTTTACTAAGTGGAGAACAGTTCGAGTCAGTTGTCGCTAAACGAACTTTTCGACGAACTAAACAACTCTCTAATTATCCAACTCATAATTATTACTACATTCTGTACTTATAATGTGACTGTTTACTGGTAAATGTTTTATCATGTAACTTCTGGAACGCAAAATACGAATTTCAGCAACACGCACAAAAATCAACATAAAAGCGGGAAAGGAAAAGTTACTATTTGAAAATTAACCGACCACTGGTATCAGAAGATTCGAGAGAAATTTAAGTTTTCCATCTACTTATTATGATTTTCAGCCTTGTTGTGCTAGATTGACAATTTCGCTTCCTTCCGGTCAAACCAAAATGACTACCTTAAGAATTTAGATATAATCAGACTAACCACACTAAAACCCGAGTCTTGCTTGAGAAAATATCAGCTCAAGTCAAAATTCCAAGTCAAATCCTGTTGTGTTTGGAGGGAGACAAATATCTGGTAGGGCCCGTTTCAAACTTCGTGCTCCGGCCTTGCTTAGCTGGGCACGACTTCAGCACGACTTGGTTTCAGACGTCGAATTTAATTCCGTCGAATAAAAATTTGTTGTCCCATCTGGTACCCAGAATCGTTGGGTGCCGTAGTTAAAACACTGACCAGCCGTTGTCCGAAGCAAATCCAAAACGTTAATTTATGAATTGAGTTCGACACGACAGTAGCACGACGTTTGGGGGCCTACCCCGAAGTGAGCAAAGGTGGGACTTTCGAATCGAAAGCCAACAAAAGTTCAGATATTTTGATCGTAAAATTTCTTTCGCTTAAAGTTTCTGGTACTGAACACTCCATTTAAAGAATGCTGACAGATCGGCCTGTGCCAGCTTGCAACGTTCAAATGTTCGTATTTTATTGAAAAGGGTGATCACAACAGAAAGTTTCCTGAATGCGTGTACTCGCATTTGTATAGCACAAGCAAAGCATACCAACAACCCATGAAATAAAATAAATTGAAAGGCTTGGAATATGTGTTTCACTTTAATGTCATGCTTGGAAAACTCGTTGGATCAAATGACTCTAACCTATCACGCAAATCATGTAAAGATTACTAAATTTTATTCTCATAATTACGGTCGATTGTTTATTAATGTTGAAAATTTTGGTCTGAAATGTCTTTTCTTCATACACGTTGCATGTACCTGTTTAGGTATTTCCGCACAGAACTGATTTTCTGGCATAGAAAGTTTAACAGTTCAGAAAACAAGAGGGTGAAATAAAGAAAATTACAAGCCAACGTTTTCCAAAAATAAACATCGCAACTGACAGATGTGTTGAAGTTAACACATTAGTTTTGAATTCTCTTCTTGCTTGCTATTTCCAAACGCGAGTTATTACACAAAAAAAAGGTTGAAAAAGAAATTGTTACTAAAAAGGATAGAAATATCAAAAATTGCGTGTGAGAGGAGTTATCAACTTGTATTCCATGCAAATTGTTTTGGGAGGGGTCTTCTATCTGTCTGGATATCCTCAAGAATGTTCATTGTTTTACCGCTATTAGCGAATATCAGCTAAATGACAATCAAAATTTAATGATAAAGGAAGCTGAAACAGCTAGCTGAAACCGCGAGAAGCAGGAAACCAGTAACTAGCGTGCACACAAATATGAAAACAAAAATTATATATTTTGTTTTCAGCGATATATGTTCTGCACGTCGCAAGCTAATACTTGTCATAAATGTTCACGTGACTATAGAGTTTCCACTCTTCATCAACCCTTTAAACATTAACATTGACCAGTATCTACTTTCTCCTTACAATGTTACTACCTGAAGAAACATCACGCAGACCACCAGAATAGACTGCATGCAAGTACTCTCCTCGCAACTTCGCGCGCGCGTCTTTCGCCCGCCCCACAATCCATCGCCGAAATTAGAGACTACTCGCAGGCTACACGAGGACAAAGGAAATGATCACCTCAGCAGTATCGACCATTTACATATGCAAATGAGAAAGCGTGACTTCTGCGCGTCAAGTTTTATTTATTTATTTATTCATTTACTTATTTATTTAACTTTATTTATAAACGGGTAAAACATCAGGACTTAAAGTAAATTCTAAATTACATTAATTACATTGTTAAATATACTAATAACAAAATCTTAAAACGACAGAAAAAAAATAATGATAAATAAATAGCAATAAGAAAATGCCTGCTTTCCAAGAATGCCGTGTGTTTATAATCATAATTAAATCATTCATAGCTTGAAAAGAAACCTCTGCAGCCGGATTTGAAACTCACGAGAGTTTGTGCTTGCCGCAGATTAGTAGGTAAACTGTTCCACAGCACCGCACCATCATAGCTAAAGCTGTTTTTTAGAAAGTTAGTGCGGGACAGTGGAACAGCTAGCTTGCCTTCGCAGTCCCTTAGAGAATAGGTAGATATTTAACTCCGATCGGTAAACATAGATTTCAGATATTCAGGAGAGATACCATTAAAAAGTGATTTATAAACCATAGTGGCTGTTTTTAATTTTCGTTGAAGATCAAGTTTCTTCCAGCCAAGTCTTGTAAAGAATTCATCAGCATTGGCATCGTAGGAAGAAGAGGTCAAAATACGCGCAGCACGATTTTGTAGTTTTTGTAGTTTAGTGGCAAGAGATTTATTGCAGTTCCCCCAAACGACACTACAATAATCGAAATGAGGTTGAACTGAAGCATTATAGATACATAGCAGTGTTTCAAAGGGAACTAAGGACCTGCTTCGCTTCAGGATTCCAATACCAGAAGCAATGTTTTTGACATTTTTTCGATATGTACGTTCCAAGTTAAATTTTCATCGATATATACACCAAGAGATTTCGTAAATTCAACTTGTTTTATAGAATTGCTATCGATAGTAAGAGACGGGGTTCTATTAAAAGTACTCAATCTTTGCCTTGAGCCTATCAACATAAACTCAGTCTTTGACTTATTAAGAGTGAGTTTATTTGCCATTAACCATTCAGTAATTTTAGTTAGTTCATCGTTCATACTTTCTTCTAGATGCACAACATTGTTGCTGGCAAAAGTCAAATACGTATCATCTGCATACATTCTGGGGTGTGAATTAACGCCGGAGACAATTTGGTAGATCATTTATATAGAGTATGAAGAGAAGAGGTCCAAGGATTGTTCTTTGAGGAATATTGCAAGTTAGAGGTTGGCTATCAGAGAGGGAACCGTTAACAAAACATTTTTGCGTACGATTACCCAAATATGATTTAAGTCACTTAGACGAAACGCTTCCGACACCATAGGTTTTTAATTTAGATAACAAGATGATCGACGGTGAGTGATCGACGGTGTCAAAAGCCTTCTTCAGATCTAGAAAAACCACTGCATTAACGTTGCCTTTACCGATATTGAAAGCCCAATTATCTGTGGCTTCTAGCAGGGCAGTAGTAGTGGAGTGAAGTGATCGAAACCCTGACTGATCACTGGAAATTAGATTATTTTCAGTTAGATATTGATAGAATTGATTGTATACGATTCGCTCAAAGACCTTAGCTACGACTGGAATTATAGAAATAGGGCGATAATTATTTAAATCGGAACGCTCTCCCTGTTTAAATAAAGGAATGACTTTCGTGGATTTCCATTCTGTAGGAAAAACACCAGTTACAATAGATCTATTAAAAATGGCACAAAGAGAACTTGCGACCAGATCAGGACACTCACGAAGAAGTCTTGCTGAGATTTTATCTAATACCGTCGCTTTAGATTTACAAAGTTTAGAAAGTAAAGAAAATACTTTTTAGCAACCAGTAGTTTTGAGTTCAAATGTATGTTCAGTCTCCATAAGATAATCTAGATGAGACGGAGTGCTCCCACTCATTTGGATGGCATTGACAAGTCGCGGTCCGATACTAGAAAAATGGTCATTGAAAGCAGACGAAAGTTCGTGCGGATCGGTAATACTACTGTTATTCAATTTGATCTCTTTTATTGTAGAGCTGTGAATTTTTCTCGAACTGAGTTCTTATTATCCGCCAAGTCATTCGAGAGTTACCTTCATTTTCACGCAACGCGCTTTTGAAGTATTGTTCCTTGGCTTGCTTGATTTCATTGTTTACTGCGTTGCGACATTTTTTAAATATCAACCAGTCACATGCATTCCGAGATGGAATGGCCCTCAGTTTGAGAATATCCCTATGGATTCTTTTTTTCAACTGAGGTGTAATCCAGGGTGATTTATGTGCCCGAGTGCGTTTTGTTCGCAGTGGGGCGTGCTTATCAACACATTGAAAGAAAAGATTCTTCCAGATGTCCCACATAACGTTCGGATCATCACAACTGTTTACACTGTCCCAATCTTGTCTTGAAATATCATAGCGAAACGTAGCAGAATCGAAATTGCTGAATTTCCTGTAAGTTATTGTAGAATGCCCATTAGAGGGTGGATTGATAGAGATCTTACGGAATGCATAGACGAGACTATGGTCACTGAGACTTACATGGGACACACCAGCGGAAACAATATTATCCGGACAATTTGTGAAAATAAAATCAATCAAAGTGGAAGATGTGTTAGTTATGCGGGTAGGGTTGTTTATTAGTTGGTGAAGGCTATAAACATCAACAATATTGGTTAATAAAACTGTGTTTATATCGGGTTGAGGAGAAGCCAAATTACAGTTAAAGTCACCCATTAAATTCAACATTCACCCATAAAATTCAACATTCTCTGCATCAAGCTTGCCAACGAGGGTTTCGAAATGAGAAAAAATTTCGGTTGATGAATTAGGAGGCCTATACCAGGTAGCAATAAGAAAAGGCTTAGATCGAGGTTTACGAATCTCGATTCCCGAGCTTTTTCTGACGGGTTTGTTACTTGGTTTGATACTCTTTTTCATGGTAGACAAAACTTTACGTGCCTACGGATACGTTCCACTTTTATAGTGAAAAGATATTTGCATCAAGAAGGCAACTTCTTTTTGCACCTAAATTTGTTCATCTACCGATGTTAATGATTACCGATGTTAATGATTATTATTTGATTTATTTTAATTTGATTTGAGATTTGTTATTGTGTCTCCAAGGCAATTAGCAGGTATGCTAAAGTCCTTTGACACAAAAATAAAGTTATTATTATTATTATTATTATTATTATTAGGCTATAACAAATAAAATATTTCAAACTGCAGAAGGTGCTATAGTCAGTCGAAACACAACTAAAAAAATCCTTATCCGCTTTTTTTTTAATTTTGTGTTTCCAGACGCAACAACTGAAGCAAATTCTAGTTTGCAGGATTCAAGGAGTACCGAGTTCCACAGTTTTGTTTGTAAATATCTCTGATTGAGCAGCAAGTGATCAAAATCAAATTTCCTTTTATGGATTATTTTTTCCAGGCGTTAAGATTGTGGGGAGCGGCGAAAATTCAACCTCTTTTCCAGGGCTTTTCCCTAGAAAGAAAAATGGCGGACGGGCGTTGGAAGTTGTAAGATGAAGCTCTTTTCAAAGCCGGTAGAAAGGATTGCGAACAGGTCTTTTCCCGGGACGAAATTCTGTAGCCATTCGTTCTGTTCGCTTCTTACTGATTCGACATAAGATTAAAAGTTGAACACTGCGCGACTCCTGAGCACAGGAGCTCCTTCGCCCCCACTCCCCAGACTCTCCTCGTTTTTCCCGACGGCTAGCGACTTGATCGCAACGACCGCAACATCTTTCGACGATTTTCGCCAATCCGCACAATCGATCTGAACGCCTGGTAAAGCAGGCCATTTTGAGATGAATCTTACCGCTAAATGCTAATTGGTGCAGTTTTATGGTATTTTTTACATAACTTGGGATTTCAAAAACCAAAATTAGGACCACAGCAGCTTGGATTATATCAAACCAAATGTTTTCACCGTGTTTTTAGTCTAGTCTACGTTTATTCACTTATACAAGATGGATGGGAGCTGATAATTATTTTCGTTTTTTTTATAATTATTTTATGCTGACAGCTTCTTTGCACATTTTTGACAATTTTAAATAAGCGAGGGTCTGTGTTTCATTAGCGACTTCCAAGTGAAACGTACAAAGATATTTTAACTTCTTTAATTGAACTTTTGTTTTGCTTTTCAATCATTGCTTAGCTAAACTTACTGTCCGAAAGCTCTCAGCGGTTTAATATGCTATCAAATTTCATGGAATATACACAATTTATAAACAATTGAGTGCTTTTCCATTGTGGCCGACATTCACAATAACTTCTTTGTATTTAAATTTATGCCGATTGAGCATACCTTACTAAGGAGAAGAAAGTTTGTATCAATGGGTGGAATCTTCAATTTCAATTATTCAACATTTTACATCGAGGTTTATACCTGTGTTTCGTTTTAAAGAACTATTAGATAATTCAACAATAAGCTTCTTTGCTGCTAAAAACACACGAAATCATCCACTGTAAATTTCCCATATAACAATTACAATAACAGCAGAAGTTTGCCACAAATGTATTTAAAACTCGTAGCAATTTAGCCCGAATTTTCCATCGCTTAGTGACGAGAGACTCTCCAGAGAAAGCCATGAAAATGACTGAAATTCAGATTGCAAAGAATTGCAACTTCTATCTGACTAAAGCAACATTCATGTTATCTTTTTACTAGAAAACTTTATGAACTTTTCTTTCACTTTATAGTCAAGGGAATCATTGCATAAGATCGGACAGTATTAACTGCGGCCTTGGTGAGTTAATTAATTCTTGTTTTATATTTTAAGGAATAGAATCAAAGTGATTACTTATCATTAGCTAAATCATTTTTGAACACCTATCTATATGACATTATTCACTCACGTTAAACTCTCTTTCTACAGGACAAATTATAACAAAGTCAGGTTGAATTTTCGAACGATGATACAGTTCTGCAGCAAGGAAGTGGTTTTATTTCTGCTTGTGTTGGTGTGGAGCGGAAATAACGGCACCTGTGGCCAAGGTGAGGACGCAAAATCTCTCGTTATCGTCAGTAAAAAAAGGACTTTTCCTCGTTTTTTCAAACTATCGTAGTTTTAGATTGAATTGTTTTTCCCCATTCAGTGAAATGAGCCATTGATCAATATGATCTTTACGTTTGACGGCCCAGTGAAGTCCATTTGAGCGAACGATTTGGGAAAGGACAGATTAAAACGCCTGCTTTGTAGAATAGCGAAAATAAATCCTGAAGAACTTCAGGCTCGTACTGAAGTTGAAATCATATCTTCCACGTTACCGGTGCATTGCTATACCAGCTGAGGTAATATGATGAGTCCCGAATAAACCCGTGAATAATGAACAAATGCCTACATATAAATACAGGAAAAACATCAGTTGAACTGCGGTTGAAAGACTGAAGACGTCTAAGATCATCGCAGTTATGAACGCTTCCTTCCTTCCTGGAAAAAAAAGGGGAAAAAAAAAAACACGCTCAAAACTGTCTTTCCACAATCGCACAAAGTTTTCACAGTTATTTAATTGTTTAATTGAAGAAGAAAAGGAAAGTTATCTAATAATGGACTGGAACAAAAAAATGTTTTATACCAGTCACGTTTTTCAACCTCTTTACGGCCTTCTCGCTAGTAAACGTGACGGTAGTAATCACTCAACAGTATGATAATGAAAATTGAATTATTTTCAGTCCTCGTCACGAAATCTGTTCTTCTGTTGTAGTTGCGCTGTTTTAGGGGCACTAGGGGGAGTGCTAACACGGTCAAGCACTTTTTTAGTAACACCCTTAAATACTTTTTTGCACCTTGAGCAGCTGTATTGCACTCTACTGAAAGAGTTATGTTATTCACGATTTCAAAAAACAAAAACAAATAAAAAAAATACAAAGCAAAACAAAAAACAAACAAACAAACAAACAAAACATCCAGTGACGAGGACAAGACCAGGAGGGGAGTACTGACATTAAGTTGTTCTGAGTACTCTCAGTAACCGAGCGAATATCCCGGTCCGGCGGGTTATCTTTTTATTTCTTCACTATAATGTATCAGTCAATTCCAAAGGTGCCCATTTCCCCCCTCCCCCCCCGGGGCAAACACCCCGGCATTTGACTTGTTTGAAAAAAAAATGATCAAATGCCCTGCTATGTTTCCATTCTAGACGATCAAATACCCCACTGTCAGGGCCTAAAAAAGGACAAATCAAATGTAAATCTATAGCAAATCACTCGTTGCATGAAGCACTTTGGCACGCTCCCCGCTCATGATGAATATTTTATTCTTAAATCGCTTACCTTTTCAAACCAAATCCGAAAAATTGTGCGCCAAACCGTTTTCCGATCTCTTTAGTCGGCACTTTACACTTTGAATAATGGTATATCAACTGTATACACAGGGTGCAGAGGAGTTCTGTTCGATCGTACACGACAACGCCGCCCCTTGTAAATTTCAAAATATGTTTACTTTGTACAATAAAGATTGTCGAAATGAAATCTTTCTGATTTGTGAGCGTTTTCTGCTTCCATATCCTTCTATATCCACCGATCGCCGCGTCAACTGACGCTGGCCGCGGGCGCAGTGATCTTTGTCCGAAGAGCAACGAATAAGCTTCGAAAATCGGAAAGCGAAGCTTTCCGAACGAGGCACGAAGTGCCGAGTGAAAGAAGAGTACTTCTTGTACTGTAAGCCAACCTTTCGTAACCGTGCGAGCCCACAGTACTTTGGTCTGCGGTATATGCAATTAAACATTGCGGAAACCGTACCAGAAAGAGACAAGATCGAGGAATATAGAAGGATATGAAAGCAGAAAACGTTAAAAAATAAGAAGTATTTCATTTCGACAATCTTTATCGTACAAAGTAAACATATTTTGGAATTAACAAGGTGAGACTTTGTCGTGTACGATCGAACTAACTCCTCTGCACCCTGTGCTGTATATTTATTAAACAACGGAAAACCTACGCGGAATCTTGAAGCGAAGGGAGCGAAGCGGCTCCCGTGGTGAATGAATGAATATTTGCGCGCGAAAGAGGCTCGAAACCCTTTAGCTGGCGACCGCCGACCAATGTTTAGCCCATCTGCCACACCATGCGGGGCAAATTTCACATCAAATACCCGGGGTATGTCGGCGGCGGCGGGGGGGGGGGGGGGGGGGGGTTAGATGGGCGCTTGGTAGGCGCTGTAGATATGAACTGTTTTGGACTTTTGTTTTTGTATAGAATGTGGAACCGTGGTAAACAATTCGCTCTCAAGCCCTGGTTATCCAAACAACTACCCGCCCGATAAGCATTGCACATACTGGGTTCCAATCCCAGAAGGCACTTCATTGATGATTGACTTTGACTTTGACTTGGAAGAGGATTATGACGATGATAATTCGACATGCAGGTAACTAAGGGTAACTATTAATTTAACATAAAATATGCTCTGCAGATGTTAGTTACCGTTTCAAACGTCGTGCTACTGCCGTGTCGAACTCAATTAATCGAATTAAATTCGACTTCAGCTCGACATTTGAAACCAAGTCGTGCTACTGCCGTGTAGTAGGGCAAGGCTTGCCGTGCTACACGGCAGTAGATCGACTCGCTCAAACGTCGGCTTTAAACTAGGTTTGCGCACGGCTCTTTAGAAGACCACTTTTTAGTGATAAGGATCCCGTGGGTAAAAATAGTTATTATTATTAACATTTTGGATTTGCTTCGTACAACGCCTAGTCAGTGTTTTGAGTACGGCACCCGACGATTCTGGGTACGAGATTGGGCAACAGTTATTCGACGGAATTGAATTCGACGCTTGAAACCAAGTCGTGCTGGAGTCGTGCGACAGGCGAACGACGAACGGCAGTAGCACGACGTTTGAAACAGGCCTCATCTGGGCAGGGTGTTCGAAAGGCGTTGAAACTTTATCCACGTTCAAAAGGTTTTCATCTCTCAAAAAATATCCTTTAGGGCTGCTTTTATGCTAAAAGTAAAAATGAAATATCTGGCCGCTGGGTCAGAATTGAAGACAAAAATCTGTTATAAAATTCCGTAAGAATAAGCAATTCCACTAGAATCAACTGTTCACCGCATTAAATCCTGCGTTAGCTTAAACGTGTTTTGAATAACTGGGTGCCTAATGTACAAATCGAATCTTGTTGCAGAGTAATTCACGAATCGCACTAAATGTTTTTAATGAAAGCAGAAATAGAAAAGAACATAAGCGCACGTGTTTACTGAAAGATGCAGTCTCAGTACCCAACGGTTAAAAGAATAAGAGACAAACAAGAACGACAACAACATTGACAAATATAACAAAAAACAAACAAACAAACACCACGCAAAGACTTAAAATGAGAGTAGACATATTTTCTTAAAGGAGTTTATAGCTCTCTCAACTCTTTCTTCATGTTAAGGAAAACATGGTCTAGCATGAATTTCAATCGCATAATGTTTTGCAAAACATTTTAGAAGGAACATAAGCGATGTTAAAAACGAATGACGTTTCGATGACTCCATGTCATCAATATCAAGTTTAAAGTACTTGATAGAAATAAAAAACTAAAGCACGAAAATATTTGGAGGTGTTAGGTATTTAGTACGTTTCTTTGTAGATAATTCGGAGCGAACGGAATCTGTTTACGTCTTGGTTTCATGTTTCTGGTAAACAGCATCTCGTAGATCATCAACAGCAAGCAGTAATATAATAAGCTACCCTTCGTTGAAATGGGAGTTGAAATGAAAGGAAACCAACGAGAAACAAGCGTCCCCACGCAATAAAACAACAACAAAGTATCTTAATGCACTTAGTCTATCAAAGTCATGTCGACAACAGGTACACAGTTATTTCAACTCACGTTGTCGGATTTGAAAGCGTCAAGTCTTCGCAGCAATACCGAGAGGAGGGGACTGGATAGTTGTAAACGTTTACTGCTGTAGTCACATTTACGCGTTGTCAGCACCATAGGATGGAAGAAAACACTCAGAACCGTTTGTCTGTGTGATTTGATATCTGTAGGGGTGTGGTGTGAGGGGTGAGGCAAGATAAGTTGGGAACATTTATAGATAAATTATCCAGTCACGTATGCCGTCCGACATGCTGAAATGGCTGTAAACATTGACTCCTGAAGACAATGAACCGTTTGTCTGTGTGATTTGATATCTGTACGGTTGAGGGGTGACACAAGATGAGTTGGGAACATTTATTGCCCCCGCAGGGTGAGGCACTCTAGGAGTCCCCGCCTAAATATATACAAGGAATTTCAAAAATGTAAGAAATGTGTTTGTAGTATGGGAGGCGTTCCCGATTTGATGAAACTTGGCGCGCAAGGTTGTGCCGGGTAACACCGGGGGTAACATTCTTGCTTTCACATCAAAATGGCTGCTAGCAGCCGAGTATGCAGTTCTCAGAAGGAAAGACAGCTTTTTAAAACTGACTGTAATTAAAATAACAAGATCCACGAAACACTCGACAGCTTAAACAAAGGAAATCGGTTAGTTCATAGCGAAGAAATCCCTCGAGCAAATGGTGGCTAAGAGACATGTGCTTTCACTGCGAATTATCACAAGAATAATGACCTTTTCCGAGATGTTTGAGCGCTTCTTTAAAAAAGTACAAGTTTGAATGTGAATTTATACCGTGCTTTATATTTAATTCACCGATTTTTTATTCCAAGCAACTTGTAGCGAAATTTGCCAAAAACGTGCTCAGTTCCATTCAAGTAAATTGACCTCGTATGTGCTTGCTTCGTCTTCGCGAAGATAAACTCGAGGCAAAAATTACATACAACGCGTTTACTTTCAGGCATAAACTCAGTCTCATCTAAATATCAGGAAAGCTTCTTGTCTATGTTCTGTGTCTCAATTCTCGGAATTTCGTATTACTTGATCTATACGTAAACAAACCCGGCGAAATCCGCCCAAACATGACAAAACAGCCATCTAAATCTCAATTGTTGAACAATGACACTAAATCAAATATTGTTTCTGCCATTGATGTACTGGAGAAATATGCTTCTTCCACATGAAATTTACAGAACTGCTTTATTTCACTAACAACATACAGAAATCAGCAACAATGTCTTCAGTATTTTAATATTACAACCACACAACTACTCAAAACTTAAAATACTGGGGCAGCTTTAGTGAAAACTATTTCTAGTCGGTAAATTACCCAGTCGCGTATGCCGTCGACGTGCTGCAGTTGCTGTAAACATTGACTCCTGAAGACAATGTTAATTCGCTCACATCGTCTTCCCATCTTCTCCGGGTATTTTTGCCAATGAAAGTAACAACACACAAGAACTGTTACTAATCATCATTCTTCCCACGCACCGTATCAGAGTGGAACCATCTATTCTCTTACTTCAGAATGGCATATCGGTTGCATGCTTCCTACCTTATACGGGACCTGATCTTTAATAACCTGATTTTTCATAACCAAAAGCAGTACTATGACTGAATAACTGCTGACCGCATCGCTGTACACGTATATCCCGCTTAGGGTGGTTTTCCACAGTACCGATTTAGATTTAGATTTAGATTTAGACCTGAAATTAATGTTCCTTAAATTTATTTATCCTCTGCGACTTATTGACTCTACCATCAGCAGTTTCGTCTGTTCACAAAATCAAGCCGAACCACAGCACGAAATCCGGTTAAATACACAATTATTTTGAGCTGAGGCTGAACAGAGACTGAATGTTCTTAATATTTTCATGTTTTGAGCATGAAGCTTTCTTAACATGTTGTTAAGTATACTACTCTTTCATAGTTCAGAATGACTAGAAAACGTACCCCGAGCTCGAAATATTTTTAGACCTGTTTAAGTCATGCAGATCTGCAATGTTGATATTTATACATGTAGCTCGATGCAGAAACGACTGTAGAAACTAAAAGTGGTTTTATCTCTTAGTCTCCTCTTGGGTACGACGTACTTAGCATGTTCTTATTAAAATTTTGGTCAATCCCAGCCTCAACGTTAAAGGTTCTTATACTGAGTAAAATAAATAAATAAACAAATAAATAAATAACAAAAAAGAGTGTAAGTCCATTAGATCAGAGATTGGTTGACGCTATACGAAGAGGCCTCAACGAAGTTAGCAAAAAATTGGAGTGATCTGCGCCCAGCGTTTGCCAGCCAAAAAATTAATTATCACGTCAAAGTGGTAGAGGTCAAATCTCCGGTCATTAACCAGCATTGCGTTTTTTTCAAAATTTACATGTGATCTGTGTGATACAGATTGTGTTGGTTACACATGCCGACATCTCTTTCAACATAACGCTATACATAAATATTCTGCAATTGGTAAACACCTGAAAATAGACCACAAGCTACATGCAACTAATTTACAAGAACAGTTTAAATTTCTATAGAAATGTTGCTCAAAGCTGGACTCTTTGATCTACGATTTGCTTTTCGTCAGGAAAATGAAACCAAAACTTAACACACAGTCCAGGTTTCACGGGAGTGTCTAATTTTCGCGGGTCGCGGGTCGCGGGTGAATTGTCGCGGGTAGAAGACTAATTGGTCAGGATCAGTCCTTGACGTCAGTGAATTTTGTATAAACAGAAGATTATGACCCGGTGTAAAATAGTTTCGCAGATACGACAAGCTCGTTGAAGTTACAGTTATTGTAAACCTTCAGGGGTGCGTTTCGGAAAATCGCACCTGTGCGCAAGCGTTCAAACGAAAAACTGACAATATTTGTTCAACCGAATTAATAGCTCTTGCGTTACTTGACTTACTACGGACATCCAAACAAACTGGACTCTATCATTCAGAAGAAAATAGGATAAAAAAGTGTGTAAGGATTTTACGGTATTCCGATTGGAAAAAATAATTAGAATTTGTAAAAGCCTCGTACAGTTTGGTGCGGTAACGTTTGAGGAACATTTTCGCTTAATTTCGTTAAAAACTGATCACGCAAAAATGAACTCCCGCCTTTTTGGCCTCCAAAAATTTGCACAGTTTTCACAACTCATTGAAGGTGCACTATGGTGCCAAAGCGGTCACCGCCGACCAATAGAGAACAACTGAGGAACTCTCGGAAGAGGATACGTGACAAACTAGCCTAATTCAATGGCGGGAAAATTAATTCCAGGTTCAAAGACAGACGGAGTATTCATCTTTTGGTTAAATAGTCAATTCTCTCTAAGGCGGACACCGTCGGGACCAGCTCCAGGAGTCTGCCTTATAGAGGTGTCCGATTTATAGAGAGATAATGTAATTTGACACTATATAAACCTGTGACTTCAGAACTGAAAAGAGATCTTTAAACAAGTCAGCGACCAGATGTTCGTCTTTCAGTTCAAAGCGCTGTAAGTCGTTCCCTTCCGCTCACGATCACAAACATCGATATTTGCCAGATATAACTTTTCTTGTTATGAGATCTGTTTGATATTACAGGGTTGCTATGGTAGCCCAGGGTGGGATGGTAGCTCAATTTGAAATAATATCCAGGCCAAAATCTATTGATTTGTATAATAATATATATCTAGTGGTGTTTCAAAGCATTTTTACCCCATTTCAATCCCTTCTTCAAACTCCTTCAAATTACACTCAAAGTTCACGTGTACCCCAACCTTAACGCATGACCTATTGTTGTAGTGCACGCTAGTCTTTGAAGTTTTACTGACGCAATTATTTTTAGGTACATTGTTATACTATCTGAGATAGGGATAAGCTGTTTTAAAAATAAAACTTCTATCTCTATCACTTCCACATGCCAAGAGCACGTTCAAGAAAGCAAGACATTAGAAGAGCGCTCTAATTACTAGTTTCTCACCCGCGACAATTTACCCGCGACTCGCGACAATTCACCCGTGACCCGCGACTCGCAAAATTAGATTGTCCCAGGTTTCACTGACAGTCAGGTTTCGTTCACGCCAGGTTCTCTACGTAGCAATTGAATACTTTAACGCCTCCAAATGTTTTGACGCTTATTTTTCCTACATGTACGTGATCAATTCTACATGCAGTTTGAACTTGGTAATGATGACATGGAGTCCTCGAAACGTCTCAATTTCCTTCTTAAGTGTGTATAATGTTAATTTGCATTGTGCCGAACATTCCCAGCTCCTAGAAACTTAGAAAAGCACCATTAAAATGGTCTTCAAAACGTTATTGTTTGGTTGGTACTTTTATTGCAACAATAACGTTTGCGACAGGCGTTTTGAAATAGCAATCGTTTCACAGGTTTCGCGCAATGCATTGGAGGGCTCAAATACAAGAGAAGTCAATGAAAAACAGTTCTCGAAACAATTGCCTCCTTATGGAATCTTTATAATACTATACGATTGACGGTGTTACAGAAATCATCTTAATTATCCACTGATCGGCCCCTCATACCCTAAGCTTCCTCTGTATGTAGTGATGAGTGATGTACCGGCCAGCTTCACAAATCGAAACTTTTGCAATTCTCTTGTTTTACTAAAATTAGTGAATGCTCCCAGTTCTAACTTAGCACAAATGTTTTCTTTGCAGCTATGATTATTTGAAGATTACTGATGATAAAGGCCAGTCATTTGGTGTGTACTGTGGTACAAAGACTGGGGAAACAGTTGAAGTTACTGGAGGGAATGCAGTGATAATATTCCACTCTGACAATATTATTCAAAGGAAAGGATTTCGCATGCTATTCCGCATCAAGGAGAGCGGATCAAGTCCAACAACAATAGGTAGGAAAAATGATCGACACTAAATAGACTGATATTCACTAAAAGAATCCCTATAATTGGAAAGGAATAGGCCTTTCCAATATCGCGTAAAATTCAAATGTCGGTGAGGGCAAAAATGCAGATACAAAACATAAACAGTAGCCTCCCACGCGCTCTTTTTTAGCAGGTAAAAATACGGGGCTCCCCTAAAAACGACTGCATGGAAGGCTAAAGAAATAGTTGTCCCCCCTCCCCCTCCCCCTCCCCATGATGACCTGTAAAAATCTAATCAAAATCTGAGCATGTCATGGCTTGTCACATCTGACTACCAGTACTGTACGAAAGAAAGTACTATCCTTGGTTTCAGCACAGAATAAATGAACGTTAAAGTCAGGCAGGGCACTTGCTATATGTACATTTTGGGGGTAGTGTTTCCTTTTCAAGCTTCATATCGCTGGAAATTGAATGTAGATTCTGTTAAAATTTAAGAGAGATTTTACTCGATGATGGAATTATATCGTGATTGCCATTTTGCTGCGTATCATGCTTTATAGTCAGAAGTTAGAACTGCGGAGCAGCAGCGGTTGTAACATTCGATATTCGAAGACGAAAATTTGGATACTATTGGGCAACTTTTCTGTCTCCGAATATTATACGAGGTAATAATTTATTCGATAACGTGCACTTTCAAGGCTGAATCTAATTATGATAATTCACTACCTTGCAGCGCACTTGCTTTAAAAAAAGTCCAGTTTTGAATTTCCTTTTGAAGACATCGTTTCAGCTGCAACAACCTCTAAAACGTAAATTTTATGAGATTTTGAAATGCGCAAGAAGTTAATATCTCAAAATTTCAATCACACACCTGTTTCTCCTTAGGCTCCTTAATATCCTTAAGTTCCACGACAAGAACAATTAACTTCTCCTTAGTTCCTAAATGTCCTCAAGTACCACGATAAAAAAAAAACCACACAACACTTTTTTCCATGGCGTAAGCGCTTGTCCCCTAAATCCGGGGACTTTTATTTGAAACTCTCGCTGTCAATGTGTCAATCAATCCGCGCACAAACATAAATTTCCGGTTCGCTCTGCAAAAAATACTCTTTTATAAGGAAAAAATGGGGAAAATAAAATAATCCTGAACATTTCCCCCCTCCTGGAATTACAATTCATTAAAAATCAAACACTTAAATCGATCTCTTTTACAAATATAATAAAATTGTTCAAATGCTCCGATAAATGTTCATGTTGAATCTAACTGAGATCTCTGACTAAACAAATAGAGCTGCTCAAATTTTCCTCCAAGTGCTCATGGTGCGAATCTGTAACGACGACCATAAATGGCTAATTTTACTGTCCCGTCCGGCCACTCAGGACACTTCAGCTTCTAATGGAGAATTTCTGGAAATTGGTCTTCGTTTTACGACTCCTCTAGTTTTAACGTCTACGACTCGAACTAGCCCATCTTTGCCAGGATGTACTGCCTCTATTCGTCCGAGCTTCCAGTCCCGTCTTGGTGCGCCTGGGTCAATTACCAACACCACGTCCCCTACTTTTAGGTTCTTTGAAGGTTGGAACCACTTTTGCCTGGATCCAATGCTTGTCAAGTACTCTCGCATCCAGCGACTCCATACTCTACGGATCAGCTCCTGTACTCGTCTCCATCGTCTACGCACACCGACCGCCATCGTATCGACTGTCTCTGGTGCTAGCTCACCACCCATTTGGCCAATTAAAAAATGGTTCGGGGTCAACACAGGCTCGTCATTGACATCTCCACTAACTGTAGTTAGAGGCCTGGAATTCAACAAACTCTCGGCTCCTGTAAATACTGTTTGTAACTCCTCATCATTGAGGTCTGCTTCTTTCAAAATTGCATAAATTGCCCTCTTGGCCGACTTAATCATTCTTTCGAATACACCGCCAAAGTGTGGTGCTTCTGGTGGGTTGAATTGCCACTCAATTCCTTGGTTGGAAGTCAGCCTTTGAATTTTTTCCCGGTCCATGCTATTCTCCAGCTCCTTGATTTCTCGCGCTGCCCCAACGTAGTTACTTCCATTGTCGCTGAGCATCAACTTAGGCCATCCTCGTCGAGCCACCATACGTGTCAATGCATTTAGGAAAGCATCCGTTTCCAGGGAAGTTGCCATTTCTAGATGACAACAGTGAGTCTGTAAACACACAAATAAGCATAGGTAACGCTTTACACGCGGTCTTCCCCGTCCTTGCATCGTGTAGAATGGTCCTGCAAAATCTGTTCTCAAGCAGTTTAAGGCCTGGGTCAGGGGGCGTTTATTAGAGAAAACGGTTTTTTGCGATATAACTGCCCAGGGGAATGACACTGAAACGAGATTCGGCACATGGGTAGTTCTCATCATATTTAACATTTTGACGTGTAATAAACGTTATCTTAGATCACGTGGCTTGTCACGTGACCATTTCTTTGAAATGATCACTTATTTGAGGAGTAGGTGACTTTTGTGGGATATAAAAACGCTTTTCTTATGCGTATTAATTATTTCCAGCGTCTCACGTTTGGAGCGACCGTCCTTCGTTCTCAACAAAAAAGTTGTGAGGGCAAAGGTCATTTTTCTTCCCAGAATTCAACCTTTAGCTGTTGATAATTTAAAAACTAAAACTCGTGAGCAATCACTCCAAGCGTAGAAAGTTAGATATGTTGGATTTATATTAAAAACGCTGATTTATTTATCTGTAAACTTAAAATCCGCCACCGCATCGCCGATTTAAGACGTTTTCAAATTTTGATCACGTGACTGATCACGTGATCAAATTTATACGTTAAGGCAAACAAGAACAACAAGATTTATCTTCAGGGAAAGTTTGATCCAGTTCTAGGCAATCTGGAAGAAGATATTGGCGATCAACCATATTTATGAACATATTTCTAAACCCAGGCCTTAAATCGCTTGAGTTGCGCAATTTGTAAATGGTTTCTGAGTCATGTCTAGTCGAATTCTAGGTAAAGGTGCCATCTGTTGTTGTGCTGGACAGCTCCTGAATCTCCTGTTGCATTCCGCAAAATTCCTTGATACATCTCTTTACGTGTTGTCGACCTTGAATCAAAAAGTACTTCTCTCGTAGATGGTTCAATGTGAAATTCACTCCCATCTCGTGACCTTCCTTCTCGTGGTGATACTTCACAATTAACTTGGTAACAATGTGATTCTTGGGAAGAATGATTGGGAACTTCATCTCTTCTGGTAAATCATTTGAATATCGCAGTCGCGTGTTTGATCGAAGGAGTCCCCCATATAGCTTTGGTGTAATCTTTAGTAACGTGCTCTTGCTAGAGAGAGGCTTGTTGTCTTCAAGTGCTCTTATTTCGTCAGGAAAACACTCTTGTTGAGTAGTCTTGATGATTTGCTCTTCTGCTTGTTTAAGTTCCCTTGGATTTAACTCCCTACTTTCTCGATCATCTTGAGGATTCTTGACATCTGCTAAGAATCGATTAATCCAACCGGTCACCCGCACCAACGACATTCCGATCTCTAACTTTCCACTTGGCTGAGTCCTGTACCATTTTGAATACTCCATTGGGTCTGGTATGCTCTCTGGTTTGACTGCTTCCACGCAATAGCTCTGCGCATTCGCTCCGTTTTCCTCGAACTGTTCTCGTTTCTCCGATTTAACTTCCTTGTATGCTTCTGGGCTTTTCCAAATTTCTTCTCTGGCCACTCATCTTCTCTACTCTTTAGAAACGGGGGTCCATACCACCAGCAATCATCCTTAACTAAGTCTTGAACTAAAACTCCTCGAGTCCCTTGGTCCGCAGGGTTGAGTTTCGTTGGAACGTACCGCCATTGGTCTGGGCTGCTTTCGTCATGAATTTCTCCAACCCGATGCGAGACAAACGGTTTGCAATTTCTACTCTGTCCTTGGACCCAAAATCCGACATTTACACTGTCCACCCAAAATGTGGCCTTGTTCATAGGAAGCTCCAGTGCTCCACATATCTTCGATGTTAGTCGGAGACCAGTCAGTGCTCCCATTAGTTCTAACCGTGTAATGCTCATGGCCTTCAGTGGCGCCAACCTTGACTTTGCTGCGACTAACCTTGTGCTTAAAGTTCCATCTTCATACTCATGGCGAACGTACGATGCTGCGGCATAGGCCTTCTCAGACGCGTCACTGAAAGTGTGGATAGTAACATCTCGAAGTTCCTTGTCTTCCCTTAGACATCGTGGAACACGAACTGCACCAAGTTCTCCCAGTTCCTCGAACCATCTTCTCCATTCTGTTTTGAAATGGTGTGGCAACTCTTCGTCCCATCCAAGAGCTTCCATCCAAGCTTCCTGCATCAGTAGTTTAGCTCGTACAACGAAAGGTGTCAGAAATCCAAAGGGGTCGTAAATTGAGGCCGTTTTTTTCAACACGTTCCTCTTTGTTAATACCAGTTTTTTTGGGGGTGGGACAAAGGAAAATGAAAACTTGTCTTCTTGAACAATCCACACGACTCCCAAAGTCTTTGTCACTGGAAACTCCTTCTTCTCAAGATCCACTTTAGTTGCTCGATCCGCTTCGGGTATGTCCATGATAACCTCAGGCTTCTGAGAGATCCATTTGCGAATGTGAAATCCTGCTTTATCTCAAAGCTCGGTTAACTGCTGTCGCATCTCCTTTGCTGTTTCCACCGTTTCTGTTGAAGGCATCGGGTCATCCATGTAACAACTGTTCTTCACCGCTTCAGCTGGTAGAGGATACTCTGCTTTGTGATCATGCGCATGTTTCTGCCACACATACTGTGCGCAAAAAAAGACAGTAACATCCTCCAAACACATACCTCAAGAATTCGTAAACGTCTGGCTCCTTGCTCTGATCCATATTTCTCCATAGGAACCTGGTGATACATTTGGCTTACGTCACCCACCAGGGCAACCAGTTCCTTTCGAAATCTGACTAGAATGCTTAACATGTCCGCTTGCAATTTTGGTCCCGGTAATGCTTCGCTGTTCAAACTCTTTCCCTGAAACTTAGCTGACGCATCAAACACAATCCTTGTTTTCGTTGTAGACCTGTCAGCGCGCACAACTGGAAAATGAGGAAGTAACCATTCTTCAGTGGGTGTCGGCTCATCTGGCGGCACTCGACGGATGTAATTCTTCTCCAAATATTCTTCAATGACTTTCTGATAAGACTCTGCTATTTCAGGATTCTTTGCCAATTTTCGCTCTGTGGACTCTAAGCGCTTCTCAGCCAACGGCTTGTTGTTTGGGAGGCTTGGTCGCTCATTCCGCCACGGAACAGTTACTACGTAATGATCATTCTCGAACTTGATTGACTTGCTTACTTTGTGCCAAGCAGCTGCTTCATCAGGAGTCATCATCGGTTTAGGAGGAGTATTTCCCATGGTATCCAGGTCCCAAAATCTCTTCAACATCACATTCACATCATCTGCCTGTTCCACTGTCAGTCCCACGTCTCCAAACTGTTGCATGCGAAAGGTATGACACAAACTTGTGTTGTGATCTCTTCCTGTGTTCTCCATAGTTATCCTCCCCACTGCAGTCCACCCCAGAGGGCAAAGTCGTGCACTTGGCTCCCCGGCTCCACCGATCACTTCTTTCTTGGGGTACATTAAATGATAGTTGTCAGTTCCGAGCAACACATCAATCTTTCCTCGATTCGCAAGCTTTGGAAATGGTATGTCTTGCAAGTGGTTCCAATTGCCCCTGATCTTAACCCAGTCAGTTGCTTTCATCCCACCACAGATTTTCTCAGAAGACTGTGCTTCAAAGTACGATCGAATGGAAGGAAGGTACGATCCAATGGAATGGAACTACGATCCAATGGAATGAAAGTACGATCCAATGGAATGAAAGTACGATCCATTGGAACACGGATACGATCCAATGCAATGCAAGTCGCGATTGGATTGCATTTTTGTCCAGAATGCCCCTCCATAGCTCGAAGTAATTTTATTTTCCTTGAGGTCATTTCGTATATGATTTTACCCTCCATAACTCAAACCTCGTTTTTCAGGACGCTGTCACGTAATGGCCTTAACCGCTGATTTGAGCAGTGACCTCCGGGCACATATTGTTAGGACAGATCGAGGGGTGAAATACAACTGTGTTTATGGTCAAATGAATGCTGCTGGCTGAAAGTATTGCCAAAACGAGCAATGACAGACAAAATCCACGAAAATAGCTATCGAACGATGCCTTTTGAGGGACATTTGAGGCACATTTGGCCGAGATATCGCTTGTTGAATTCAGAGCACGAACTTCCGGTTCACATGTATTGTACGTCGCAGCTTTACTTCATTTTTATCATCGAAATGGAACGGGTTAGTTTTCTTGAATCTCCTCGAGAATCAAGATTTTTATAATACCAAATATGCAGGATTTGCGTGCGAGAATACGGTGCTAAGAGCGAGACTTTGTTGTCTTCTTCTTCATGGAACGGACGTGGATCTGCGTGACATGTCGACCTTCCCGTGGTCTTATTTCATTTTGCAAGTTTTTTAGCAGCCGAAAAGAAAGGTACGTTTACAAGCGGAAGATCTGTTTTTTATTCTGAAAATAGCGATCTATCTGCATTTTTTGACTCGATTTTGGCAACTTACATAGCGACTTCAGATTTCTGATTATTTGCTAGCAAATATATTTTCTTCGCTTCTTTTTTCACTGTTTTATAGTGTTTTGACTGGAGCTGAAATTGCAAATTGACTTCCTTTCGAGAGAAAGGTATGGAATTCGTTTTTCCGATAGATTTTTTTAACTACAATATCGCTGAAATGTTTTTGAATGACGCTCGATTTTGGCAAACGGAAAAACGGTATTAATTGTGCTTGTATTTCCGTAACTCCATCGCTTCTCATATAAAGCTTTGTAATTTCGTATGCCATTTTTGATATTGATTGGGAAAAGCCGCTACTACTACTCTGGAGCAATAAATAAGGCATTTCTCATTTGGGAAGCTAAAGGTCTGGTAACGAGTATGTTGCTATGGTGACGTCATCACCATTATCAGAAGGTGTAGTTCTGGCAGCACATCAGCTCTGCAAAATTTCAACCCTGTAGACTTTGCACAGATATTCCATTTTTTGTGATTTTACACCATTTTGTGTCCACCTTGTGACGTCACAAGTCCTCTAATTTGCATAAATCAAAATCTCGAATAACTCAGCAACTAAGAGTGCTATCACAATAAAATAAACGCCGCTCTTCATCATTTTGAAAGCTCTTTCAAACAAGCCAATGAAAAATTTCGCTTCATATGCACTTTGAGTTCTGTTTGAAAAATTATACGTTGTATTGACAACTGACTCTGTTTGAATAATTGTGACCAAAGACCATCTTCTCAAATTTGGGACTTGTTGTTATGTATTACTTGGGGGTTGCTGGCCTTGATAAATGGTAGATATTAGCTTTGGAATAGGTTCGCGAGTCAAATTAACAACATTGCAACATTAAAACTATTCTAAAAGTAAGGTGGTTCTCTGTACTTCCTTAAGTATAAGAACCACTTGAATTTATTAGGTTTAATTGGTTCTTATGCATTTGGTATCCTCTTTTGTAAAATCTTTATCCACTCTTTCTTTTATGCGGGCTTTTACTGTAACAGAAACTGAAAACCATGAAGACCCCCTCCGGAAACAAATAAAACAAACTCTCAGCTTCGCCAAGAAACTCTTTGTCACCGTCAAGCTTCTTCCGTTCACCACCAACTTATAATCAACTCGCCAAATTGCACCAATCTAACTAAACGTACCGCATTTATAACTAATATTTTAATGGCTATACGACAAACTACTCCGTTCATTACTTGCCCCTACAATATTAGTCTCATGAAATGAACTAAGTGTGGAAATTGCTATAACGATAGGAATTAATACCCACCCCGTACACAAGGTCAAATTAATATAATCGGCCGGTTGGTACTACGTAACTTGACCAACTATTGTAACATACGCCAGAACAAAAACCATAATAGTGGTCGGAGTACCTAAATCACAGAGAAACTCGCGCAAAAGTAAAATAAAATTGTCAAAGATTACTGCTTTTATAACCTGAATGTTTTCCACTATGTAGATTGCAGTGCCATGAATTGGACGTAAATGAGACTTTTTTTATAACAATGGAAATGGAACACATCACAAAAGAAGCGAAACATGTGGTAAAACTTGCAACGCAATTGAATAATTATATAAGATGCGCGTCACTTGATTGGTAATTGATGTTCTTACCAAAATTCATCACTCAACGTTTGCTCTCACGAGATCATTCCATCCCAACGATGACTACTCTGCGAGAGTACCGTGACACCGTCAGATACCCGACAAAGCGTGAGATATCCGACGAAAGAGCACAACTTTTTAAAGTTATCAACGGAGACGCTTTTTCCCGCTGAAATGTTGGCCGGAGGACATAAGGAAATAAACGCAGTTGGCGACAGGGACACTTTCAAGCTTATGCTGTTTTGTTTGGGGAACGGCTGTTCGCCAAACTTAATCACGAATTGGATCCTGTTGTCACAAACTTGGGCGCCTGACAAGGCTGAAAAGAGGGCTAGACAGATAGACTACATCCTGAACAATGCCGACACCAAGAGAAGTACCTGGTTCTACTACGATACGTATGGACTATAACAAATTGCTGTACCTGAACGGTCTACCGAAGTGAACCAACCGTGCCTTGCAGGCGAACAAAACACAGTTCCTTTAGGAGCTACCAAATGTAGCAAAAGACGTGACCAATTTCCTGAAAGTAGCCCCCAAACTAGTTGCCTCAACCCCACATTTAATTGATGTCTACTCCCGACCCTTAGACAAATTACCCTTCAGTCACATATATATCCACGGGGCATAGATAACACTTCACAGTATTTGTCGTTCTAAGAATGAAAACGTCCAACAACAATGACTGCCAAGTTACACCCAGAACGGGTTTACATAGCGGAAAATTTTGCAACAAGCGCATTCTACAAATGCTTTTGAATTACGCTTATAACTCGGACAGAAAACCTTTTGTAGTACATAATATTCGCATCGACGCAAACAAAACGAAGTTGTTCAATGTGTTGCTACTTCACGCGAATAGCCGGCATACAGACGCATCATTTCTGGCCATTAAACCCATAAGCTTTTCTGTATTCTTTCTGCCGCTTGTTTACGACACGAGTGTTGTTGCTACATGCATTACTTTCGCTTGTTGAAGAGGCGTATGATTGTGCATGGAAGCAGTTTTGAAAACGCCTGATTTTCGGTCCCACGCTTAAAGAACGAAGTATACAATATACATCCTTTCTGCCCCTTGTTACACGGCACGAGTGTTGTTGATACTCGCATTAGTTTCGCCTGTTGAAGAGGCGTTTGATTGTGCATGAAAGCAGTTTCGAAAACGGCTGATTTTCGGTCTCACGCTTAAACCAGTTTTGAAAATGAATGACTCAGCCACAATCTTTTGCGCATACGCTTTAAGAACGAGGAAGGTGCATGTGCATTCGTTCATCATTATTATTTCATGTCATTATCTTACGTATGTATGACTCGGCCACAATCTTCACTTTCGCGCACACGCTTTAAGAACGAGGAAGGTGCATGTGCATTCATTCATCATTATTTCATGTCATTATCTCACGTTGCTTTGCAATTTGTTTTTACTCAATCATCATTATTATTTCAGGAATTGACCTGTTCCCAACATCAGTGGCTTCATAGCTCAGTTAGTTAGAGCATCGCACCGTTAATCGCGAGGTAACGGGTTGAAACCCCGTTGAAGTCCTGAATTTTTTTCAGGCTTCTTTTCGCAATTGCATAAATTGCGTTCACAACTTCGAGGATCATTCTTCATTTGATTTCATTTCCGCAGTTCATGTATGATTTATTTCATATATCATTCACATGGCTTAATGAATTTAAAATTTCAGCTCTTTCCGGTAAACCACAGCTCAATTTTTATTTAATATCTTATGATATCTATGAGCCGAAATTCACAGCGAATATGTCTCAAAGATAAACGAATCGCTACTGAAATGGAGAGGTACCCAGTGAAAGTTCTCTTCAAATATTCAAAAATCCGAGATCATCCCCCCACCGCCGCCCCTTTTGTACGTCCAAGGGTTAAGGGGGGACTAACTTAACTACGAAATTAGCTAACATTGTTGCTATGGAAAGTTCCCAACCCTCATATCTTGGACACCCTAACTTGCACAGGCAAGCTGGCTGGCTATGGTTTTACAATCAAAAAGTTCTTCAAGATTTTCGAGTCACAACCATATTTGGGAAGTCACTTGACCAGAAAAGAAAAAAGGCCTAAAACTCGAGTGGCATAAACTCGGCATAAAAATGGTGCCAATGGTTAACGATCGCCAAAGTGCAAAACTCTACGTATCGATTTTTGGAAATTCGCGTTTTTGTGAGATTTATGACGTCATAAGCACGCAAATTCATACCATTTCGTTATTATCATTGCAGTTATGTGCGTTAACAATAATTGCTTACGTAGGCCTGTAAAGAAGGTTTGAATATCTCCGATTGGAAAAAAAAACGGAACTTCATATAATTTTCTCTAAGTTTTACGGATTTTTCTCTTTAAAGCGCGGTTGGGGCCTGGGGGAAGTTGTGCATGTGCAATAACAATTTATACATTTTACATGTTCACCTCTTCGTACGTTTTATCAATATAGTGGCAAAAACACCGAAAAGCCGTGTTTTATAAGTACAATCCATAAAAATCCCTTAGCAACAACGCTAAGTCTGTAGACTTAAACTTACTTTTTAAACTATTTCAATTTAAAGGCAATAAAAGCCAACCTTTTGTAGTGTCATTTCCAACATGTCCATCAGATGTTCAAAGGCAGAGAATAATTCTCCGACAGGAGAGTTTACAACGAATGGTTCCATATCAAACTCTTTCCCCACTGAGACGGACATTTGCTTTTCTACTTCACAGGCATGCGCGGTTGACTAAATTCATGACTGTGTATGTCAGAGGGAAAGACTGACACGGGTTGGGAAAAATCCTAAGAGATTTCGGGAGGAATTAATTCTAATAACAGCAGTTAAAGGGAACCTTCACTCTTACAAGAAATCGACGTTAAATTGTAGGCACTAAATAAAAGATTTCAAATTTTGTTTTAAACTGTGGAGATAACATTTAAGTGTACAAAAAATGGATATCATCATCACCTATTTTCGTATTTACATTTCCCGGACGCAGCTATTTTGGATTTGATGACGTGTAATGGTTGCCCTATTGTTTTCTACTTCATTTGATTCCTGACAATAGCTGCACCATTATACCAGCAATTAAAGGAAACCTCTACTCTAGCAACAAGTTGCCGCAAAATTATAGGCACGAAACACAAGATTTCAAATTTTGTGTTAAACTGTGGAGATAACATTTAAGTGTACAAAAGATGGATATCGTCATCACCTATTTTCGCATTTACATTTCCCGGACGCAGCCATTTTGGATTTAATGAGGTGTAATGGTTGCCCTTTAGTTTAACACAAAGGAATTTCTGCTTCATTTGCTTCCTGACAATAGCTGCAACCATTGCAAGTCATCAAATCCAAAATGGCCGCGCCCGGGAAATTTAAAAGCGAAAATAGGCGATAATGACATCGATGTTTTTGTACACTTAAATCTTATATCCACGTTTAAAAACAAAATTTGGAAGGTAGTAATTATTTCCAACAATTTAGCGTGGATTATTGACTTTTTCCATCTCTTTGACTTAAATGTCATAGGAGTCCTCCTATAAAAGAGTAAAAAATCCCTTTTACGGCTTAAGCTTGGAATTTGACGAACGGAGGAGATGGGATTCCACAGTAATTTCCTTTTCTTCGTAAGGAAGCGGTGTTTATACCACAATAAAAATCCGTGGGAGATCGAGAGCAAATCCTTTTTTATCGTGAAGTTTAGTTTTTACATTCACATAATATTATCAGCGCGATAGCAAATATCCATGTACACCGACAGAGGGAGCACCTTCAAGTGAATAAAATTGCCAACTTTGAAAGTTATACCTCTTAAAACAGTAAGGACGTAAAGGAAAGATTTTCGCATAACCAGATACGTTAATTATGTGTACATTTTGTGACTCAAACTCTATTCATGCTCGCCGTTTTTGGAACAGATATAAAACTCGAAAGCCGTTCGAAATCTATGCTTGACGTGCCCGAAGTTCTTGCCAGAAATTTGACCATCATCGCCGGCTGTACTGAATAAGCCCGAATCTTTTGAAGGGCACGACTACCAAACTTGACTACCTCACTACCTTTAAAGGTGCTTTCTTTAGCAATACCGATAATAGGTACAAGAAACGCTTATAAATTCCAGAGTTGGCCGCCGATTTTTCATGCACAACTTTCACCGATGCAAACACAAGGCAATATGATGACAAACCATATGAGCAATTTCGAAGAGCCATTTCCCGAACTTAAATCGCTCAAACATAGACAAGTTTGGTATCACAAAAAAATGTCGTTTTCAATTACATCGGTGCATTCATAATGTGCGCTTGAGCAGACGATATTTTGCCCTAGATCCCGCGTAGAGTCGCCTGAACGGCTAGTAAGCCCAAAAACCAGTACGAAAAACAACTCCGAAATGCTCTAAAACTACCTGAACATTAAGCTAAGATGTTAAAGTTTTTAATATGCGCTTGCGCAGACGATACGGTTGCCTTAGAACTCGCGCAAAGTCGCCTAAAGGGCTAGTAAGCCCAAACACCCATACGAAAAACAACCCCGAAAAGTTTTTAATTCCGAAGGTGCGTTTAGATCTTTTAAAGCGGTATACGAATGACACAATAAAAGGTGCCAAATCTACGCTCCCTTTGAGTCAGCCATATTAGTGGACGTGGCCGTGTAATCAAACATCAAAATGTGAAGCTTGTGGCATGTGGTGTCCAGTTAATCTGAAAGCCACTCATTGGCAACTAAGGCCACGTAGGCCACAAATAATTAGAAGCCATGGACAGCTGCTTTGGTAGACTTAAGAGGTAATGCCCGCTACCGCGTGACCTTAGTTCCCAATGTGTGGCTTTTAGCTTAACCACATCCCACAAGCTTCACATTTTCACTGCTGCTGAGGCCTAACAAGGCCGAAACAACTGTCCAATAACATGGCTGCTAATGCTCAGATTGAAATTTTAATTGGTAGACTCAAGGGTTAATGGCCACTACCAACTGGCCTTAGTGCTCAATGAGTGGCTTTCAGCTTACTTAGACACATTAATTTGGAGGTATTCTTCTAATTCAATATGAGACTATTGGTACAGGAGACTTTGATATGTTCATTAAGCCTGCCCTGTTAACCAAGTAAAATTTCGAGAAGGAAAAAGATAAAAAATACATTTTTTTAAGCTTGAATCACTGCCGTCCTTCATCCTTCAGTAGACGACTGGGCTTTAAATGAACAAATAAAATTACAACTATAGGGTCGATTTATTGAAAGGGAAATTAACTGTCACTGTAAAAGCTTCCGATATAGGGCGAGCTTATTAACAGAATTTCTAATTTAATTAATTTACTGTTTATCAATAACAAATTTAACGACACGCAGCTCCATGCATTAATCTCACTCGGTATACCAGTTGTATTCTATGAAATAACTTTTATACGTTGAGAGTGTTTCCGGCAGTCTTTAAAATAATTCTGGGTTCTTTAGGGGGCAATTGGCTTTATTTTTCTATCTTCCAGGTTCCACGTCATTTTCTTGCCATGTCATCCGTCGTAATTCAGTAAAGAATAGGTGACTGATTTTCACTATGGCAACGGACCGGACAGTGTTTTATCGGTGGATAGTTATTCATCGCCCTATTCAGGCTTTGTGCACTGCGACGTTTTATCCACTGGATAACTATCCGGTGGATAGCAGTTTTATCCGGTGGATAGGCTTAACCAGTGGCAAACGTTTTCCGCTCTTTGAACAACAAGGGGCCAGATGCAGTCTTTGAAGCAAACGGTCAAAGCGAAGTTATCAACGTCTTTTTGTCTCCAAAATTCAGAGTACGGATGCCGAAGTACATCTCTGCTATTGCCTCCTGCTAAAAACTTAAAGCGTCGACCCCCTGAGGTCTGACTCATAAGCGATCACCTCCCGTAAGCGAATGCCTACGCAAAAGCATGAATACTCTGTTTTCCACTGATCTCCAAACTGCGAACAATAAAATAGCAAATAATTCCAGATCTAATAATGTACATGTTTAAGCATATCAATGGGAAAAGTCCAAAGCCTGCTGGAAAACCATGCCTCTAACGACGAACTAACGAAGACTTGTACTTGTTGTGAAGAGAAGCCAGGCTGAGAGACGCTTCTGTCAGTTCTGGATACATGGTCAGGTACATACAGTGCACGTGAGCTCAGTTGGTCAACGCTTCCCAGTTTGTACGAGCTCTCGAAACAAATTGAAGTCAAGTCTGCAAATAAGCGTTACTTTCCATGCAATGGACCACAAGAGGCCACAGTAGTTGCGGCAGTAAGAGAGTCTCTCCAGAAATCCCTTTGGATTTAATCTCTGCTTTCTGCATCTGAAAGGGCTACCCTGAGTGGTATAAATCAATAAAGGTTGATTCATCCATCCATCCATCCATCGATCCATAGATCCATCCATCCATCCATCCATCCTTTACAGTTAAATATGAATAATTTTCTTGTAATTCTCTGGGAGATTATACTGCATTTCGTCGGAATTTCTGAAGTCATAAGCCTGTGCATGATTTGTATTTCTACAGTCTTATTGTTTGCATGGCAGGGGCCCAAAATACCATTACACTGTTCAAAGCTAAAAAGCCAAAATCCGTAAATGGTGCCATAGTTCTTTGCAAGGGTAGGTACATTTCATTGACCCCCAGTCCATGGACTACCATGATGGACTGCTACTGAAATAGACTACAAAAATAAACTACCCTCAATTACCTATCTTGAAAAAGAAAATTACTTAAGCTTGGTTGTTTTGACTCGACTGAGCGCAATCTCTACCATCTTTTTGCTGTTGTTGTTTTTTTAATGCTGTTGGTCAGCTGTTCTGCAGACGCATTCATTCGTTGCGCATGATGCAAGCATATCAATGGGAAAAGTCCAAAGCCTGCTGGAAAACCATGCCTCTAACGACGAACTAACGAAGACTTGTACTTGTTGTGAAGAGAAGCCAGGCTGAGAGACGCTTCTGTCAGTTCTGGATACATGGTCAGGTACATACAGTGCACGTGAGCTCAGTTGGTCAACGCTTCCCAGTTTGTACGAGCTCTCGAAACAAATTGAAGTCAAGTCTGCAAATAAGCGTTACTTTCCATGCAATGGACCACAAGAGGCCACAGTAGTTGCGGCAGTAAGAGAGTCTCTCCAGAAATCCCTTTGGATTTAATCTCTGCTTTCTGCATCTGAAAGGGCTACCCTGAGTGGTATAAATCAATAAAGGTTGATTCATCCATCCATCCATCCATCGATCCATAGATCCATCCATCCATCCATCCATCCTTTACAGTTAAATATGAATAATTTTCTTGTAATTCTCTGGGAGATTATACTGCATTTCGTCGGAATTTCTGAAGTCATAAGCCTGTGCATGATTTGTATTTCTACAGTCTTATTGTTTGCATGGCAGGGGCCCAAAATACCATTGCACTGTTCAAAGCTAAAAAGCCAAAATCCGTAAATGGTGCCATAGTTCTTTGCAAGGGTAGGTACATTTCATTGACCCCCAGTCCATGGACTACCATGATGGACTGCTACTGAAATAGACTACAAAAATAAACTACCCTCAATTACCTATCTTGAAAAAGAAAATTACTTAAGCTTGGTTGTTTTGACTCGACTGAGCGCAATCTCTACCATCTTTTTGCTGTTGTTGTTTTTTTAATGCTGTTGGTCAGCTGTTCTGCAGACGCATTCATTCGTTGCGCATGATGGCTGACACGCTGAATGGCTGGTCGGAGACAGGCTACGAGCTCATACACCTGCTGTACCTTATATAGTCAATGAACCCTCCAGCAAATAAAGAAAGCTGAATAAAACTAGCGGCCATTAACCGGTGGCCATTAAAAATCGTCTCAAAGCAGAATTAAAGAATAGAAATTCCGAAACTGGAACCAAAATAAAATGAAATGCATTGCTGAGAATGTTAGAACAACAATGACCAGTGGTGGCATCGTGTGTAACATTTTTGTTGCAGCGCTGAGAAAAGTTTCCTAGCTGTTGATGTTCAGCTTATAACAAAACACTTTCATGTATTGAAAATACCGCAAGAGTTAAATAACTTAGCTAATTGACGTCGCACCTCTGTAAATATGCTCATGGACCAGTCTATCCAAAACATAGTGAACAACCAATATTTCAGCAAAGGTTACAGCGGTATTCACTGTTAAAAATCTATCTGATGGTCGCCATTATTATTATTATTTTTTTAACCAAAAGTTATCAATCACCAGCTTCAAACTTTCGGTCCTTACATATACTTAATAGTGTGCGATGTTTTCTAAAAACGAGAAAAATCGCTTCTTGTTGTTTTTGTTATTCTGTTCGGCCGCGGGACCAGTTTTTGTGCCAGGCATCACACAAATTTTACAAGAAGCCATTTCTTGAAGCATAACCTGGACCCGGTTCCTGGAAAGCCGATTAGCGCTAATTAACGGATAAATCCCGCCTAATCGAGGAATAAAATTTATCCTTCGGTTAAATTATGTTCACAAAGCACGATTAGCACTATCCTAAGGATAAACTAACGGTTAAATTTTGGCCCAGCGAGGTGGATTAACTCACTAACCGCGGAATAAAATTTGTAAAAGCAAACAAAATGGCGGAATAAGCCGTTAGTGAATTTGGCGCAGGAAATAATGGAAAACAACTTATACCACAAATAATACGTCTTGGAGACTTTGATGACCAAGAAATTTCAGTCTATTCAAATTCAGCTCAGGAGATTATAAATCAAATTTTCCGCAGAAAACAGTCATCTACAGTGAACGATGGCGAACCGAGGCGGGAAAACACGCAAATCTTACATTTCTTTTTTTTCTTACCAAAAGGATACTTGTAAGCTTAAACAATTACAACAACACCGTCAAAGAACTCTTTTAAACGGTAAGAACTTAAAGATAAATAGCTTATCTATTCTAGCAGAGGCTTCACGGAGCAGAAAATAAGCATAAGCTTCAGTAAGACCCATAAAACGTTTAGTTATGCAGCTGAGTTATGCCAAACGCAAGAGTAAAACAACACGTGCCACGTCGACCATAAAAAATGTTCCACCACTTGCGTTTGTGTATTGAGGAATCCAAATTTTATAATCAAAATTCTTGCAACAAACTGTATTAGAAAGTAGATAAAAGGAAATAAAAGGGCATCTTTCTAAACTAAACATCACCTTATCGATCTGAAAGAGAGAATTTTATTTTATCTCTGTACGCATTCAACTGATTTAACAACGGTCTTTCAAAATTTACAGCTTTAATATGCAGATTGAACCAATTTTTTCATGGCTAAAATTTGACGCTGAAAGAATCAAGAAGAGCTTAACTCACCCATTCCAGCCTATTCGGCTTACAAGTTTAATTTTTCGCTTTTGCTTTTTAATATATATATTTAGCCAAGCCTAAAAGCGGAGCTCCAAAAGCATTCTTTTTCTACTAGCATTTACATATAGTCTGCTTGTCATATCACCCATCTGACCTCACTCAAGCTACAGACCCACTGCTGTAGAAAATAGTATGGAAAGGTGATCTGAGCCAGTGGCACAGTGGATTTGGACCCCACGTGGATTTGCACCTCCAGTCCAGATCTGCTTGTGGATCAGATTTGGACCCCTAGTCCAGAACTGCTAGCAGATATGAATCCCCTTTTACGAATTGGACCCCCACCCCTCCTAAAAACAAGCGTTCTATTGAGTAAGGTAATAAAATTCCTTTCCAAACTGAGTTTGGAGAAGTTAAAAAAGCAAAATAAAAATATTGAGGTAGGTTTTTTTTAAAATAATCTTTAATATCTTGTGTAAAAAAGAACCTACAAAGCTAGTTTTCATCTATAAATTTTTAAAACAAAACATTTCTTAACATCTTAGAGCAATACCTAAGGACAGGTCTGTTTCCCCGTTCAACTGAGTCACTAGAAATTGGTGGAGAAGCCTGGTGATTGCTCCTTGGAATCAGTATCACATCAGATATATAGTGATTCAGATCATCACTTCATAATGAATGCAATTTCAATTATCCACAGCCTCCCATGAGACAGTCAGAAATCGGAAATTGTGTATCCTCTGGATATATGTATGCCTCACAAAAATTATGAAAGAAAGATACATGGAAATCAATAAAAATATTTAGATGCCATGAATTAAGACCAAGATATTTATTTTGATCAATTACTTGTTGACCTTACTATCACAAAAAAAAACTGCTTGCTAACATTAAGCTCATCACTCAATGCACCTACAGTGTTTTCAAAAAGAAATCCAGCTGCTCTTCTGGCCAGTTAAGTGCAAGACCAAACAACTTGATAATAATATATTGGGCATTTGGTTGATACCACTATCAAGGTGATTCATCTAAGCAAAAGTGCTGGAAATCCGTTAGCCATCTTAACTTGATCTTAACATACTTCATCAAACATCAGAGATTCCATTAAACATTAATGCCAAATGTCATCCAAACATCCCACAAGATTGGTGTGACCAGCTACTAATAAAATTAATTGAAAGACTGTATGCAGGAGGAGGAAGTCCAAAGGATGTGTACATTGATGAGAAAGAGCTTACTTTAAGTTTAATTTTAAGTTTTAAGTTTAATAATACTTTGTCATGTGAATACAACTAAGTTGATACAAAACAAAAAAGTGCATGACTGGAGAATAATTGGGAGAAACTAAATTCCCATACAAAGAATATTATCTAATATTACACATTCTAAAAACTAAGGGGTGAAATTTAAACGTGGCCCAAAGCTAACCTAATCAAATTAAATCAAATACTTGTCTCTTACAAGTCACCCCTGATTTGAGATTGAGACTAAAAATCATGAAGTAATCCAAAGCAAACCTAATTAAATTACATACTTGTCACTCACAAGCTACATCTGATTTAAAATTGACACTAATGTAATAGATAGGACTTAAAACTGCTTAAAGAAGGTGCATGCATGATGTTCGATGGAACACCATTCCAGTCTGTTATGTAGCGATTAAAAAAAGAAAAGCTGAAGGCCATATATATATTTAGCCATGCCAAGCCTAGAATCGGAGCTGCACACTCTCACCGAGCAACTTCGCAAGAGTTTATTTGGGCCAGTTTAATTTGTGTCCAAAACAATTGAGCAGCAGCAGGGAAAACGAAGAGTTTTCGATAGTAAACGTTTGCAAAAAAGAAAAAAAAAGACGGACATTCTTGAGTCTAACTACTTTGAGATGACAGCGTAAAGGGATTCAAAGCGGATCAAAAACAAAACAAAACAAAACAAAAACACTGCAAGCGAACAAAGTACGATGCCGGCGAGTGTTTACTCGAAGAAGGAGAAGGTGGAGAAATTAAACAAGACTAGCTAGTAATTAAAATAGCTTGTAATGATAAAGCTAGGAAAATCGGTATTTATTTTGACATAAATGCCCCTAGAAAAAAAAATAAAGGGTACAAACTCTTCGTTTACAGCAGTCAACAGGAATTGACCGCGGTTCAGAAACAATATAACAACAAACATAAGACTTATTACAAGAAAACAAACCACAATATGAATAATATTTCTTCGAAGATTCTTGGAGAAGGTGCAGAAATTGGACAGGTAACAAAACTATCTTGTAATAAGCTAGAAAATTTCCTTAGCAGATTTGACATAAATGTCCGTAGAAAAGACAAAAAAGAGGTCCGTACCTGATCGTTTAGAGCAGTCAACAGGAATCACTGAGACAGCAATCACTCGGAATGCGACAGAGCTGAATAATAGAGCCATTTCCCACAAAATCTTTCCTTGGCTTACACAAAACACTTAAGTGCTTTGATGGTTTTACTGTTACTTCCCATGTTTTCCGAAGAACCTTCTTCAATTAATGATTCTCAGTGGCAAAACATCATCCAGATAACGAAGAAAGCGCTTGCCAAACTAAACGAGCATTTCTCTCGCAGACCCGTCCACTTTAAAATTTATCAAAACCAGCCAGCCAGTCAACCCATTTCGCTGTTTTTAACATCCAAACGCTGATTCTTACCGGTTCAAACAAACGACATGTTTAAAGACGGCGAAACTTAATTGTTGTTTACAGGCTGCTTTCGACGAAGATCTCTTAAAGACTTGACGAAGTGAAGCGCACTGGGTTTTGACTGTTTTGGCAGCATTTTGACAACTTAATGTCAAATTTTGAGAAGTGCACATGCACATGCATTTGATCGGATTTTTTATTTTTACTCGAGCTCGAGTCTCCCCCTTTAATGCTTAATTTTACGAGGACTCATTGCGATTACGTGTTGATAAGATAAGGGCAAAAGTTTCTTAACGCTACTGTGAGGAACCAAGGTCGAAAAACAGTCAGCCAAGCCGAGTAAAAACACTCGTTCGCTTGCAAAGAAAACAACGTAACAAAACAAACAAACAATTCAACTACTTCTTTGCGTCCAAAACGAGTACAGATGATTGTTATTTATATCTATTCGAGAGAAAAATACAAGTTTCATTCCTGAACAAAAGTAACAACGATTAAACCAAATGTTTAATTTACCTCACTGTCCTGTGTTGTAGAGGTTTCTACCACTTGAAAATACGTAAGCTTCAGTAAAGTAAAAACAAGCATCCGCAAAAATAGCGAACGGTTTGTCCAAAGAAAGAGCTTCTTCCACAGAGTTTGAGCTACTCATTCCTCCCATTAATACCGGTGAACTGTTAAGTGACTTTTCTTCGTGAGATGCAAGATGCCGCGGTGAAGTGAAAGCCCTTGAAGCGTTGAATTATACTGTTTTCAACCGCACAATCTTTGAAGCTTTTCCTGAGAAAAATCTTCCGTCCTTCCTTTCATCACTTGAAAATTCACCTTCCGGAGTATCTTTTGACAAGTTCTTGATCTTTATGCTTTTTACGCGAAAGACAAACTTCGATCGAAGAAGATGAAGTTGTTTTGCTCAAAATAAAGAAACCAACTGAATGTGAAATTACCAGCCGCAGAAAGCGCGCGAAAAATTTTAACGGCCTCGATTTGATTTGGGTGTCCCACACTTGGCTTGAGCCTGCGATCCAATCGAAAGCAAGTACCTGGTCAGCGGTCAACTTCAAAAAAACAGCTGACCTCGATGAGGTCTTAACTTGAGCCCGCGATATGGTCACGTTACACTGGTCAGCGGATACCTTGTTTTGACAGGTGTCAATTGGCTATAAGATGGATGTCCAGTATCAAAGATGTACTCTGTAAAGTAGCTGGTCAGCTAGCTGGGCCAGGTGGAGTATGGCCGCCATGTTGGATTATTATGATTATTATTAGGATATTATTAATTATTGGGCGACTCCGTCGTCGTCGTTGTCGTCGTCGTCGTCGTGCGTACGCGCCCACGAGCAATACCGCTAGCCATTTTTACCATGAGAAAAGCAGTTGACGGGTTTCTATAGGTATGGTGCTCTGCTTGACGGCCCTTCGGGCCGTCGGAGCTCCGCTATAAATTAAACTTGAGGGTTCTTGAGGTTATCTTGACCGCCAACGCCGCCTTGCACGGAATCATTATTTCCATTCCGTTTCCTTTTAACAATATCGTAAGAGTGTTTTTTTTTTTTTTTCGAAAATGTACCTTTTTTTCTTAAACTATGACACAAATAAGAAGGTTTGATTAAAAAACTTTATGACGCCAATATTTCAGTCAGACTCTTCGAGTTCGTGCACACCTTCGGCTCTTCACTTCGCATTTTCCCGGCAATCGTCATTTTCGCGCGCGTTTGCTTGTGAATAACCGGTCTGACTGGTTTATCCCGAGTTTAAAAGAGGGATAGTTAATCGAAGGATAAATCTGTTTTGAGGAATGCCTTTTTATTCCCTGATTAGCTATCCTGGGATCAAGAAATTTCAACTTGAATTAACCCTTAATCGGGTGATAGTTTAATCGGATTTCCAGGAACCGGGGCATGGACATTTGTCTTGCTCATCTCTCCTATATCTTGTTTCTGACCAGTTTTCGTGAGACAATGTTCCACTCCATCAAAATAAATCGAAATTGTGTCTTTATTTTGATGAAATTCGCACTGTTGTTTTGATGGATTAAAAATTTAGATCCTACGTGAAAGCCGTTCCTTTCGCTTTGAACAATGATTGAATTTTTATTTTACGAAACCACTGCCATTTATAACCATTCAGAGCAAATAAACTTGGCACTTTTTGCAAAAGGACCCTAAAGTGAAGCTTCCACATTGTCTTCGGACCGTTTTGTTTAATTTATTCGCCTTTGCCCAGAAACGTTGGAACACAGCCAAAGGTTTTCGCTCCGTTTTTTGATTCGTCATGTGGTGGCCAAATATTTCCTTTTTGGGGTTTTCTCTTTCTCTGAGTTCCTTCAGTTTCGCTTTTTTGTCAAGATACTGAATGATGCGTTGTAGAGTTTTCAATAAAACAAGTATTGTACTTGGTCTTGCAGGATATGAAATGGTTATAACCAACTCGGCGCTACGCGCTTTGTTGGTTATTTATCGCTTCACATCCAGCACGCCCTCGTAGAATAATGCAAAACAAAAACATCAATCATGAGCTGTTTTGTCAAGGTTCTAAAGACCTTTATTTTGTTATACGAGCTCTATGTAGATGTAATGGCAGACTTTGTTGTCATTTTGAAGAACTAGTTATGTTTTAACACCGGTAGTTAGTCTCTGTGGAGGAAAGAGGAGTGGAAGAGGGGAATCGGGCGCCTTAATGAAACCCGTCGGGAGAGAATGCACATCTTCTCTCCCCTTTCTAACGTCTGGCTAATGAGAATTTGCTTTTTGTTTTGCAACAAGTAATTTAGGAAGGCTTCTCTGTCGTATTCGTACAGAGATTTGTTATTTCATTTTATTTTCGTCATTATTACGTTCGTTAATAACTACTTAATAACCGAGAGTGAGGTCGTTACGAGAAAATCTCAAACTGAGGCTAATCTGTATTAACCCAGCGATAGCGAGGTCAATACAGCTAGGCCGAGGTTTGAGATTTTCCCGTAACGACCGAACGGTCGAAGTTATTAATTTGTTTATTATATGGTTGATAAAACGGTTCTGAAGAAAATAAAAACCTCAGTTCAAGCGGAAGTCGTCACTTCGCATCCGGTAATGCGCGCGCTTATATGAACCCAGTCCATAATTTTAACTGACAGTTTTCCTGGTGGTGATGTCACTTTTTTTGCTCTAATCGCAAAAAAAAAAAAAAACAAACAAACAAACACGCAAACAAACAAAACAAAACAAAACAAATGAGGCCTTCGGGATAACCTTCGGTTTTTTTCCTTTCCTAATTAGCATAATCCGTAATCGGCCCGTGGGCATTACGGGAGAATAATGCCCTGGCGCTTAGCAGCCCTCAGCCAATCAGGAACGCTCGTTATATCGGCTATAAAACACTAGCCATATAATAATTAGTAATATAACACAAACAGCAGCGATAAACACGATATATTAACAACGCAGGTTATAAAAAATGTATTCTTTATCATGTTTCTCACCGCTGTTTGTATTTTGTACATTATCCTAAGAGGCACGTGTTTGTGACTTAACTGTTTAATGCTTTGATCATGAGATGTTTTATTTTTTATCTTGTTTTTTAGTTTCCCCGAAGGTAGTTTTGCCGTGGACAGGTTCTTTGATTGCGTTCCCGGTGGGATACAAACTTTGGTGTTCTGCCATTGGAATTCCTCCTATAAACATAACATTAATAAGGGACTCAGCAGTTGTGGCAAATGGGAAAAACTATGCAAGCATCCAAGAAAGCGAGGACGGCATCTACAAATGCCTGGCAAGTAGCGAGAATGGAACTGATGAGAGAGTAATTAAACTGATCATTAATGGTGAGAAAGATTGCGTCTAACTTTGGTCTTTTACTTCAACTGTTTAACATGTCTGTTTATTTATTTATTTATTTATTTAACTGTGTTCGCATCCGAAAGAGACTGAAATCGTATAACCTGGAATAACAACCACCAAAAAATACATATGGACAAGGTGCCGGTTTGCTACGAAAGGAAGTTAAAGACAGGTCTGCACGAACTCCAATATGGTTTTGGTCCCAGGTTGTGACAGCCCCACTGAGTGATATCCTCTCTTGTGGATGGTAATTATTCTTGCCTATCGCAATAAAACAACAGTCCTTCATAAAGGTGGCAACTGATGCTATCAAGTTCATGCAGAGAAAATAAAGATAAAATGTTAGTATCAATGGACGTCTGTACGCAAATATACCACATAAGAAGGAACATGTATAGTATGTAAGACATCCCACAATGATAACCGCTGACCACTGATCACAAGACGCTTCCTAAGGGAACTGCTTCGCTTAATCCTAAAAGATAACTAATTCCGGTTCAGTGGAGAGAATTATCTCCAAACACATGGAGCCACTATGGAAACAAAGAAGGCAGTCTCATTTGCTAATATTTTTCATGATCGATATTGAAACAAAAATATTACAACAAAGCGATACCAAGCCACGAGATCAAATGGAGACATTACGTTGACGACTTCATCTGTCTTTGGGAGAGTGATAGAAAAGACGTATATCATTTTATTGAACAAGCTTACAGATCCTACTCTTTTATCAAATATCAGAGAACAAAATAACTCCCCTGTGTACAGTGGTATTCAAAGGAGAAAGATTCGACAACGATTCCAGCCCGGACATTGAAGCTCACTTCAAGCCGACTGAAACCATCAAATATCCACACTCCACATTGTGCCACTCACCAGGTGTAAAGTAACGGTTTCATTAAAAGAGGAAAAATCAGGCTGCTAGAAAACAACCCTTCTAAAACAACATTTGAAGAGTTTCTTGCGAAATTCTAACAACGCCTCAGAGCACGCAGCTATCCGAAAAGAGGGGGGAGGAACAGGAGGGTAAATCTCCCTGCTCCCTACTTTATGTAGCCAATTTCTCCCTCCTCCCAACTTTTTTGGGCCATTTCTCCCCCCCCCCCCCCCCTCCACTTCCCCTTCTCAGTTAAGGATTGGTAATTGTTAATTGACTCTTGCAATTAGATCAGGACGATATTCCGTCTCCCTCATTGGAAAGAACCCAAACAGAAAATTGTCATGGTCCACTACACTAACCAGAGTCAAGCCAAAGGGATCGATCTCAAACTCACCTAATACCTTTAGGGATCCTTTAGCTTTGTAGAGGCACTACTCGGACTATTCCTAAGTCAGTACGTGTAAACCAGCAGTAGATCGCGTCTCTTTTTAAACCATTCAAAGTTAAATCTTTTCATTTTTGAAAGTAATTGACTCTATATACTGAGAGTGTGGATGGGGGATACTGGAATTACAGCTATCGGTTAAATTTTCTGCCATTTCTCAGCTGACAGTTAGAATTTTGGCTGTTTCTCAGCATAAGTGAAGATTTTAAAGGTCTTAGTTAACTTTTCTTTTTAATTTTACTTATTTCACATTAATGACATTTTTAAGAAGTCGGAGCTTAAATTAATTAGTATCAAAGACCTCTAGACGCTTTTCGAAGAACGTATGAGTGTTTTCCATATCTTCCGAGAATCGTCAAACAAACAAGATACATTTCGACAATTTCACTAAATTCACTCAATGCCATGACCTTTCGTCACGAAGCTTTCAAAGAATGCCCTCTACAGATTATTGACTCCAATTAACCGGTTTTTTGTTTTTTTGTTTTTTAATACTTCGCGGGTTTGTGTAATGCTTCAGTCTACGTGTGAGCAGGCTTGTGTGAGAGTTTGATATTTCAAGCGGTCTCTTATGTTGTTCAAAATTGACAGTCGAACCTCTATAGCGTGTCCCAGCTGCCATAACCTCTTACCAGCTCTTTAGCGTACAGTACAAAAAAGGGCCAGGTAACCTGATAAGTACCGCGTATCATCAGTCCGTACAGTATCATTTGACGAAAGGGAAAATAAAGTGTCTGCAGAATTAAAAGCGAACGATATACAAACTGATGTAGTTCCCAACCCCACACCAAAAAAAGCTTTGGTCATATTCCACGCCTACCTCCCCACAACGGTCACTTACCTCTCACCCCAAGGTAGCAGTCAGTAGAGAGGTGCGACTGTAGTAATACTAGTTTTGTTGTTGTTGTTGTTTTCATCCACACCTGAAATTAAATGTCTCGTAATTCTCGGGTTGCATTGTGTAAATACAATGTTTATGAGTTGTGTGAAGTTTAGAGTTATTTTTTTTTTGTACAATTCACTACTTTTTGTCTTGTAGGATTGTCAGATTGTTATTTTGAAGTTAATGAAGCCAGTTGAAAAAAATAAAATCGCCTTAATCTTTCACACTTCTTTATTTTTTAGTTGATTAATGTAGTCACGAACAAAATTATTTTATAAAAATATAGTAGTCTAATTGCTGGATACTTTGTACGAGTCACGCCTTTAACCTTTCTTCCGGACTTTCTCTAAAAAAAATATAAAAAAAAGAACATAACGGTAGACAGTACTCAGCAGTATGACAATGAAATTGAATTATTTTCAATCCTCATAACGAATTTGTTATTCTGTTGTTTTTGTTGTTGTTGTTGCTAATGTTTTTTGCGCTCTATCAGGGGGACTTAGTCAAGTGCTAACAAGCTCACACATTTTTGTATAAACACAGTTAAATACTTAGTTTTTTTTTTTCGTACATTTAACAGCTGTATCGTACTCTAATGAATGAGTTATCATTTTCGTTGTTCATGATTTGAAAACGAACCAATCACCGGGAGTAGACCAGGCCGCAGTTGTTCAAAAGAGCGGTAACTCTTTCCAGCTGATAACTCGCTATCCAGCGGATAAAATGTATTGCGACTGAACTTTGGGACCGATAGATTTTCTCCGCTGGGTAGCGAGTTATCCACTCTTTCAACAACTGGGGCCTGGAGGACAGTTGTGACATTTGTTCTGAGTACTCTTAGTAACTGACTGACTATCCCGGTCCCGCGGGTTATCCCTCCTATTAGTTATCTTCGTATCTTACGTGCTAGGGAAAGACCGACTGTAGATATTAACTGTATTGTACATTTTTTCTTGTATAGAATGTGGTGTCGTGGTAAACAATTCGCTCTCAAGCCCTGGCCATCCAATTTATTACCACCGCAATAGGCATTGTACGTACTGGGTTCCAGTCCCAGAGGGTACGTCACTGATGATTGACTTTGAATTTGATTTGGAAAATCACACCTCATGCAGGTAATTATAACTAAGGGTAACTATAAAGTTAACATGAAATACGCTCTACAGATGTTATTCATCTGGGGCCGGTTGTTAGACAGCCGATGAACTTTTATCCATGATTAAAAAGTATACATCTCTCACACGTTGAAAATGTCCTTTACAGCTGCTTTTATGCGAAGAGTAAAAACAGAATAACTGAGCCAAAACTGATGAGGGAAAAAAATTTATTAATTTGTTTAAAAATCCACAAGAATAAGTAATTAGGCTGGTATCTAATCTTCACCCTGTTAAATCCTGCGATCGAGCTTACAAGTGCTTTGAACAACTGAGTGCCTAATGCGCAAGGGCTTAACTTTCTGGAATCACACCTTATGTTTGCTGAACACGTGACGTGAGTAACCAACGATTGAAACTTCAATCAATGAAAAAAAAAAAAAAAAAAACAACAACAACAACAACAAAAGCCCACTCACACACAAAGCACAGATTTGAAAATACCAGTCATCATCTTCCGTATTGGATCCTTTAGGGATCTGACGCGATGTACCATAACTTACCGGTACCCTCGCAGTTTGTCGAACATTCCTAACTCATAGAAAATTAGAAAATCACCGTTTATAAATGGTCTTCGAAAAGTGCCGTTATTGATAAAATTCTGAAGATATGAATTATCATAGCAGTTATGAATACTACTTCAGTGTTCACCGCTCACAGGTATATTACGAGCCAACAAAATGACCAGCTCCCAGTTGGCTTGTTAGCTCAGTTGGTAGAGCACTGCACAGGTATCGCAGATGTCATGGGTTCGAATCCCGTACAAGCCTGATTGTTTTTTATAGTCTTTGTTTTCACTACTGCTCAAGTGGTGTCCATAACTGTGATGATCATTCATACCTTCTTTCTTTAATCCGCCCGCAGTTCAAATATATGATTTTCATATATTCATTGTCACATGATAAAATTCTGTTCGGCAGGTTCCAGTTACTATTGAGAATAAATAGCGCTTCATAGCCTACCGATGAAATGTTGTCTTATTGTTGCTATTTAATTGTTTAGTTGATACTTTATTGCTGCAATAGCGTTTGGTTTGTCGATCGGTTCTGTGTTCTCGACAAGCAGTTTGGATAGTGCTCATTCCCAAGGTGCATCCCAGTGCAGTAAAGGGTCTAATTAGAGATAAGTCAGGGGAAAAGGGAAAAGGTTTCTTTTATATATACTTTGCCATCAAAAATCCTTTTAGCATTACTGAAGAGATTGGTGGCCTTACACAACACTTCTAGATTATCCACTGACCGGCCCCTCGTCCCCTGATCTTGAGGTGTACGTGAAAACTGTAATATACCTGCTTCAGATATAAAAAGTGTCTAACTTGGTCCTGTTTTGTTAAAGTAGTGCGGGCCCCTTCTAACGTATTTATCACCAATGTTTTCTTCACAGCAATGATTATTTGAAGATTACTGATGAGAAGGGCCAGTCAGTAGGGATGTACTGTGGTACAAAGACTGAGGAAACTATTGAAGTTACTGGAGAGTATGCAGTGATAATATTCCACTCTAATCAGTATATAGAAGGAAAAGGATTTCGGATGCTTTTCCGTATCAAGGAGAGGGGATCAAGTCCAACAGCAATAGGTAGGACAGATGAAAGGTAGTAAATAAATTGATGTGCCTGCACTTTTTTCTTTTTGAGGCAAAAACTTTTTCATAAGGAGATCTTTAAAATTTGCAAGCAATTGTCGTTGCTATCAGTAATAATTAATCGAGGAAAGCTCCAAACCTTCAGTGACGGTAAAAAGAACTAATTTTTCTTGTGCAAGCAGGCTTAGATAGCAGAATATCTGTTACCAATATAGTTGCGAGTCCGGTATCTCCGATGTATAAAATGTGCCAACTGAGTCATAAATGACTTCTGGCTGAGTCCACCTGGTATAGCTGTTTGGTCTACGTGTACCAGAAAAGAAATATTCAAACTAAACGCTCCTCGTGAAAGATTCCTCCCTCGTAACCGACGCATCTTGTTGTGCTCGGTGGATTGAAGAAGCTTTGCTCCTTTCAAAGATCGTGATTCTGAAACACTGACTCGGTTGATACAGTTTACAAACCATCTTTTGAAAAACTTATATCACGCATGACCATGCACATGGATCATGATGTTGATGTCGCACTAGGCTGAGGAAAATCCAAAAATAATGAAGAATTCACTTTGTCCCGGTTATAACAGATATTGCAGACTATCTCCGATCATCTGGGATGGTCGAAGATAAATCGGAAAAACTGAAAGTGTTTCTTTACATCAAACGTATTGGAAAATAGAACACCTCACTCCAAGAGTACGAAAAACTACATCCTATCATCCTTCAACACTTCTAGACTTAAATGAAGCCCAGAATTTTATGTTTTGGTTAGAATTTGGGTCATAAGCATGTCTCGGCAAACGCCCACAGCGTCTAGGAAATACAGTAAAATACTGTAGCTGTACATGTAGCAAAAGACTTTTCCCGCTGAAACTAATAGAAGACCTTGGTCCTGGAATACTTCTTTAGTTAAACCCTATTCTGCCGGGCTTGTTTTGTTTCGTTGTTTGTTTTCTCTGTTTATTTTTGAGGGGGGCATTTCGTGTAGCCCACCCATCTCATGCAGCTTTAAACCTAAAAAATTAATACGATTAAAGCTTTGAAAGTTAAACCCGCAGGTATAAATCCATTCCAAAACTGTCCTGCAGGAATTACGTCATCATTTCCGTAACGCCGCCATCTGATCTGGCATTTCCGATTTTCCATGAAACCTTATCAAATTGAAAGTCATATCAACAGTGGTATTGGAGAAAAGCAAATGAATTATGTACAAATTCAAATATCGCGAAAAAGAAACTCAATTCTTTTGTTAAAAATAATAAAATAGCATTGTTGCGAAATTGTATTCGTCGAAGCGATGAAAGTACTACTCAGCATCATTTTTTTTAACAGGAAAAAGCCTCATTGCATATACTCTGAACACACCAATTTGCATATGCGACTGCAAAACTAGACTAAAAACTAGTTTTGTAGTCGCATATACAAATTGGTGTGTTAAGAGTCTATGCAAATGAGGCTTTTTCCCGTTAAAAGTGATGATAAAATAGCAAATTTAAAAAAAAGGCAGTCAAAATCCGGTTGCCGTGGAGACATCCTGACGGAAACACTCAAATATAACATAATACTGTTACTAGATACGTTTTAGTTGAACACGTTTAATTTGGTGCTGTCCCCTCAAATATTAAAAGCAAAATGGTGAAAATACCCCAGCTTGGTAGTCTGTTGAAATTAAGGGGTATGACGCATGGCATTTTATTTATTTGGGATTGTGTATAAGGGATTAATTAAAAGTACATGCGCCAACTACAGTCGAGCCTCCCTTTTCGACTACCTTTTGCAAGCGACTGCCTTCCGTAAACAACCGCTTTTCCAAAATACCAAACTTTCCCTGTCAAATGACTGTCCAAAATACCAAACTTTCCCTGTCAAATGACTGTAATTTGGACCTCTGGAAGGCGACCGCCTCTCTTAAGCGACCGCGGCCCTTTTGCAGCTGACGGTTTGAAAATTTCTATTGTTTTTAACCTTCCGTAATCGACTACTTGTCGCTTAATCCTTCTCTCCAGAGGCGCAAATTTTGTTAGGCGTCCCACTTTCGCGCTCTTGGCCAACACCAGAGGCGTAAATGCTACAAATGGGATATGTTTCTTGATATAGAAACACGTTCGCTTTACTGAAACAAACAAGCAGATTGAATTTGTCATAAGGAGAAAAATACTTTTATAACGATAATAAGTGATTGACTCTATCAATTAATCAAATTCGTGGTCGTGAAAGAAACCACCTAAAAGCCTTATAACTATTAGTAAACTTACTATATTACGCCGACAATTGGTCAACAGCCAAAACATACATAAAATCGAAGCGACATATAGATCAGATCCCGGTTGTTCAAACAACGGATAAGTCGCTGTTCGGCGGATAAAAATTTATCCACTTGCGGCATTCCGGTTGTTGGAAGCTTGCTTGGATAACGTTATCCAGCCGCTATCTAGTGGACAAAGTTATCCACATCAAGCTAAGTCGTATAACATTTTATGCACTGGAAAAAAAACTTGAAAAACAGATATGACTGTTCGAATAATCAACCTTTTAGTTACATAACTAAGTACCAACTAACTAACGAAGTACCTGGAAAACTCACATTTAATGCTCGTAGTCAAACGCAACATAAAATACTTGCCGACCGCCGTGGATACGGCATTGCCTTATCTATGGCGTAAATAGAAATTCGCTAAAACAAAGACAAGTTTGGTATCACAACAAAGAAAATTTTATTTCGTTTTTAATTGCATCGGTGCATTTATAATATGCACTTGCGAAGACGATATTTTGCCCTATATCCCGCGCAGAGTCGCCTGAAGGGCTAGTAAGCCCAAAAACCTGTACGGAAAAAATCTTCGAAATGCTTTAAATCTACCTGAATATTAAGCTAACATGTTAAAGTTTTTAACCCCGGAAGTGCGTTTGCGTCTTTTAAAACGGTGTACGAATGACACAATAAAAGGTGCCAAATCTTAGCTACATTTGGTCAGCCATATTAGTGGGCGTGGCCGTGTAATTCAATATGATAAGGTTGTGGGATGTGGTTTGCAGTGACAAGAATACTTCAGAAATCAAGATGTCTAGTTAAGCTGAAAGCCACTCATTGGCAACTAAGGCCACGTGGTAGCGGGCGTTACCAATTAAATCTACCAAATAATTAGCAGCCATGGACAGCTGTTTTGGTAGACTTAAGGGGTAATGCCCCTACCACGTGGCCTTAGTTCCCAATAAGTGACTTGCAGCCTTACCACATCCCCCAAGCTTCAAATTTTCACTTACTTGCTTATTACTTTAACTTTACCGTATTTTTGGACCGTAGGCCTTTATAAATCCGACATGCTGTCTATTTTTAACACGGGTTTGTCCACGCGTTCTTATGTTAAGATTGGTATTGGCCAATCTACATTTTTCTTTGCGAGACGCCATTGTGACACTTGGATTCCTTGCTATCCGGGCCACGTGGTGTGGCAACGCGTGAATCGGATGGCAAGAGAGTCCAAAGTACGGAACTTGATATTATGAACGGGTTTATTGTGCAATTTATTGGCGCTCGCATTGAAGCTGGCGTCTAAATCTGCTACACCATGCTGACGAGTCCCAATAAGGACGAAACAGCTGTCCATGGTGGCAGCCCTACTTTATCAAGTCTCGGTCATGTTGGTGTCTCGCAAAGTTAACTTTTTTCATGTGGTATCAGCCTTGCTTGTTATATTCCGATTTATTTTTTTGGCTGATTGGATCTCTTGTAGATCCTACGTTAACTTACAGCATTATCGTTGGCAATCGTTTGCTTATTGCTTTTACATTTTCACTGCTTGTTTTATTCATGTGGGTACTTGAGCCTGGGTATTAGCTATGCCATGCTGATGAGGCCTAACAAGGCCGAAACAGCTATCCAGTCTACTCTCCTCCCACCAGTCAGGCTTTCGTTCGCTCCGCTCTGAATGGACTGGCCGCTCGTCATGAGGGAAAAAAACTGAGAAATCTTGCTGGAAGACGTTACAACTTGCGGCGTTGCGTAAACAGCTGGAGGAAGCCCATCGTCTTTGCCTTTAGTTCCGTCGTGTTTGTAACCGTTCCTCACCACTCCGGTCTAGTTTTTATCGTAAGCTTCTTGACATGTAACACGGGTCACGAGTTTTTATGTGTTAGCTATGAAATGTCGCAAGTGTTCGCTTTTGAATTATCCTCTTCTCTTAGCTCGCCACCCGCATTTGCGAAAATGTTCTGCCTCTTATACCATGATTTCGCATTTTTAGATATACCTTCTTCTGATATTTCCTTTTACAGAACGAAATTGCACATTTCCGTAATAAATCTAGAACGGAGATATTGTGTTTCTTATTTCCGCCTCGTTTCCGTGATGCGCAAATCCGAAATTCTAATCTTTGCGCGTGGATCCTTAATTTCCGTCAAGTATCCTAAGAGGAAATGTCACGCCATGTTTCCGCGATATTTCTGCCTGTATGTTTCCGTTGGTATTTGTTTCCGTCACTTTTCTGCTAACGGATTTGTTATTAAAGCCACTCTAGTGTTTGGACTTATGTGCAATGGTTTGATTTTTCACATTACTTTCATTGTAGTTTTTCTTTGTCGCAGATCATTGCTATAATCTGATAAACAATGGGAAATAAACTCAACCTTGAGCTAGTTTGGCTATTAACTTTTGGCAGTTAGCAAAGAAAGTCCTTCAGAACTGGATGGATTCGTTGGGACAGCTTGGTTGTTTGAGGCCATAGGGAAAGTGAAGTTAGATGAACATTGCAAACTGCCTGAGGTTGACCTTGGCCTGGTCATTTAAGCCAGTAATTTGGTCATTTGAAATGATGTTGTTATTTCAACAAGATTATTTTAAGAAGCCTGGTGGAAATTGCCTATCTTTTGATTCCATCACTGACACACTGCTCACAGCCCATGAAAACTTCACACTTTGTGTAAATATATCGATTCTCTATAATCTTTGCTTTTCATGTCTTATCAAACATGGTTAGGTTAACTAGTGCTACATGTGCATGCCACTTCAAGAAACCTAACTTCGACTGGTTCTTTGCATACGTGATACAAATATCACAAGATAAGTACAGTTGAACCCTAAGAAGAAGACTGTAAACATAAGCAGGATGTGCACATGCAGAGGAATGACCTAAGTGAAGATGACTAAGCTGGGACCAAGGAAGTGTCTGACTACAATAAATGTAACCACAAGCCATATGAAGCAAATAAGTTCAAGGGAAGTGAAGGCCAAAAAAAAAGTTCTTGTTTAGTTCGACATATGCTAACAAAATAACAAAACAGAAGTACAAGTATATTGATCACAAAACCTACGGTCTTCTCATCTGGAAATACATTCCACATCAAGGAACACAGCTGAACCTCTGTAGTCCTGTTGACATACACTGTCACTATCCATAAAGCACAGGTAGTTTCAAACGGTTCCTTTGTGTTCTCAACTCTGTAAATAAGCAGTTATATGAGATAATTTAAAGCAAGACTCCCCTGCAAATGGGAGACAAAATATCTCAATCTGTGTATATATATATATATATATATATATATATATATATATATATATATATGTGTGTGTGTGTGATTACAATAAGTCAGTTTATCAGCAGACAGCTGAGCAGATAAAAACTTGGAGTGGATTCTTTAAAACGGTAAAAAAAAACACTAATGGTTCAGCATTCTCATTATCTTTTACGAAATAACTAGACAGATAAGGTTTTCCTTGCTGGTCAATCACATAGTTCAACTACTGTTTCATTTAAAAGATGAAATACGTCTTAAACAACATAGCTCAACCTCACAAACAAAAACCTACTCCAAGTAACCACATGTGCCCTGAATGCATTTTTTTTTGTTCACTAACTAAAATTCATTAACTCCAAGTGGCACGTGATCATTTCCTGTGAGTAGAAGCTATGTTTCGACAAAATAGCATTTTTACTGTCCTCACATTGAAATAACTTATATTCTCCTACAAATAGAAGAACAAATCAAATACACTCTATCTGGTGTCCAGAATAATACTTATCGGGAAAGAAAAACTTGGAGTGAAATGTTTGAACGGGCATAAAAACTGAAGGTCCACTATCCTCAAAGTGTTTTGCGTGCCCGACAAACAGACAAGGGATTTCCAAAGCCAAAGTCCTGTTCTTAGTGATGAATTAAATCAGTTTACAACTGCAAAAGAATGAATACTCTGATTTTCATCGATCTCCATTAACTGTGAACAATAAAATAGCAAATAATACCAGGTCTTATTATTCTCATTTTTCCGTTCTCAAGAAGTGCACGAATAAGTTCGATTGTTTAGTGCATGAAATGCTCCTAATTAGAGAATTAACACCATCTCTCAATGTCCAGTCGGACTCAATTCAAACAAAACTATTTGCGTGACGTTGCATATTTAATTAAGAAGTAATTTAATCTTTAGCGAATAATTTTCTGACAGTTTATTTTAATGCAACTTGAAAATGGTTTCACGATGTCACCGAAACGTTGTTCTTTTCTATTGCTAATTTTTACTTGTCTATGTTTTACTAAACCGTTGCTTATACTTAATATTCTGGGTATAATAATTAGGTTGTCACCAAACAAAGATGCAATAATGTAACTATATAAGTGGGCAAAGTAGGCATGTGGAACCATAGTTGATCTGATAGATTTCAAAAAAAAAAAAAAGAGAAGTTCGTTTTGGGTTCCTTAAGGACGTGACGCCCTCAGCATGCCTTTTGAAAACCTCAGACATGTATGAAGTTATGGAAAGGCATCACCAACTCCACTAATAGCCCATTGGTAGACCTCTTGTGACCCAGTAAAACTAGGTTACTGAGGAATAGAGGTCATTCTCATATACTTCCACACGTTAGAACCGAACGTTTCAAACATTGTTTAAAAAATGGACGCCATTTTAACTACATTTAGTTTTCATACTACTGTGACTGAATTTATCTTAGTTCAACTGTCATCCGTCCTCGCAGACGTCTTTGGGCTCGTCACGCGTTCCTTCTCCACGAACGTCCCCTGAACAGCAGAGGGGCATTTTGTCTGCGCATGCTCCAATGGAATGCTGAACGATCGTTCATGGAAGCCATGTTGCTTATCGAACGCGCAATTAATAGTTTTACGAAAGCGATCTTTTGCAGTTGGACGGATGTTATGATAAGACATGAACGAAAGTATGAAGTATTTATGCATTGCTAGTGCTCGGCGTACTCAAGGTGCTTGAAGCGACTTGTTTTGAGAAGATATTAACAGCCAAAAAGTGATCTGGGCGGCCAAACAACCGCGGTTCACCGACTATCCAGATGTTGACATGAGAAGCCAAACAATCAAGGTTAGTCTATTGGTGATGAGGTTTAATGTGAACTGAATTACTACCATGTAGGTCAAGGCGATTATAAGCTACATCGTTTAATTTATGGTGGACATTTTGATTTGGAGGTTAATTTTGATGAACTCTGAGAAGAAATTACCCAAAATTTTCACGATCCCCCAAGTTTTAAAACGTACCAGGTAACAGTGTCTTCCCCTTCTCTTCACAGCCGTAAAGGTGTAAAGACTTTAAAAAATGTTCTGTCACCGTGATTGAAAGCGGTCCACCGGCATTGCTTTCGCAGTTTCATCCGTCTAGTTTTCGAAGATTTTCGAAGACTTGGATCACAGAGGTCTTTTGTCGAGGTTCCTTTCAAGTCTACTTAACAAGGTAATTCTTAATAGACATTTGCCATTATTGTAGTTTCTTAAGATTACATTTGCATTCTGACAAAGTTTTTTCTGCTTTTGTTTTGATATGTGGTTATTTTGTTTTTTTGCCGTCGTAGTATACCTCAAGTAAAGACTTGAACGTAACTTTTTATTCTTACGGTCCCCCAAGTTTCGTAATACCGTCAGTGTATCGTTTATTCATTTCAATTTCGTTTTATGCAGTTTGTTTATCGGGAAAAAATGCGCGCTTTTCATTTTTTCGGTGTAAAATGCTGACATTCTCCGTCGAAGACGTGCGTTTTGTGCCCTTGTTGTAGATTTCAACTTCGTTTTGTACACGTCACCTCAGTGCCGGCTACCTTAGAACAAGTGGAACTCTTGAGGGTTTTATTTTTCTCTACGAGTGTTACATTTGTAACCAAAGAAATTCAAAAGCACGTAGTCGAGGGACATTCTAAGTTCTTAACTTTCTCCACAAATAATTTATTTTTCAAAGATACATGTAATGTTTTGAGAACAGCGGGAAAAATGGAATGTGCTTTCAAAGCAAGGACTGTATTTGTTTCTTTGGCATACAACCTTCTCTTATTTAATGAGTTGAATTTTTACAATTTTAAAAATGTAACACCATTTTTCCACAGAGTGAAGGCTGTTAGCCCTTAATGTTTTTAAAGAATGATTATTATAATCTGTTTACAGTGAGTAACTAAAAGTTGGACGTTGTTGTCACATTTCAAATTCGAATTACCAAGATACCGGGTGATAGTTCAAAAAATTGATGCTCTTCTCTAATGTAAGAAGGCATCTTTCCCATGGATATTGGTATTAAAATGTAACAAGCTTTATATTTTTATCAATGGGCATGTTTGCCTTTGTTTCAGTTTAAGAATAGGGTCTTGAAATATTTAATTAAGACACTTGCAATAATCATCTGAAGGTTAATTAATTTTGTCCTAATCTTGTGCCTTGTATATAAAGGTGTAATGGTAACAGTCCATGGCAATCCGCTAAAATACTGGCAATTCCACTTTCTTGTGAAGGGAAGTGTTATGGAGTTGTACACGTTTTCTTGGAATATTATGATTAAACTCTGGGACTGCAAAACTAAATGAGAGGTCTGTACACTAGCTGATTTTCAACAGAGCTTTGAAATTTAGGAAATGTTATATTTTGGATTAGTGAATGGCGAAAAGTGGCCTTTTCAGATGGCTGATGTATGCTTGATATGAGCTTGCGTTAATTATTATTTATTTATTTATTTATTTATGGTAAAGTAATACTCTTTATGGTGTACAGACCTGTACATCTTTCAGATCTAGAGGAATGCTCAGAAGTGAACTGCTATACTAGCCCCATATATATCACAACTGTTGTACCTAAACATTTAAATTAAGTTTATTCGTGCCTGCATATCTAAGCCCCTTGTAAATTATCTGTTACTGATTAGGTGAGTTTATGTTGGTACAATGCAAAACTGTAAAATCAAAACTAACTGTTCTCTTGAAATAATACTACAATATAACAAGCTTGAAGATTTGTTTAGCCTCATCATTCGATATGTAGTATAATCATTTTCAAAACTTGACCAAGCTAAAGAGTATGACATGAGCATACACAGGAAGAAAAGATGTTGATGCTTAATTTAGATATAAGCCAGACCATAAAAGATTGATAGTATTGCTTTTCTATTTCAACATTAAGGGTTCTAAAATAAAATACACCATAATTTCTCTGGAAGGTCAATGAATAAATTCAAAACACTTGGTACTCTTATATTAAGTCCATTTTTATGCACATATCAGTGTTCACTGATGATGATGACATAGAATGCAACTATGTATTAGCTTTTGACCATCAGAATCTGTGTTAATAAAAATACAATTTCATATAAACTGATACTCCACTAGATTGGTTATGGGGTTTGTTTGTAAACAATTTGCTTAAAAGGAAGAAACTAACAATTATGTTCTCCTAACATTTTTAAGGATATACAGAGAAGACCAATTGCTGTGATAACACATAAAAAGGATGACAAGGCAGACAAGTTAAAGAGCAAGCTATGTTGATCAATTCTGCGGTCTTGGAAACTGTAATATTGTGTGTGAATATGTACATATCACCTGCAGTTTGAGAACTGTCCCCTAGAGTAATGTTGACACTGAGATTGCAGCTGAAGAATTCCGTTTGGGCACTACCAAATTATTTTCCTGCAGCAGCAAAATTAACAGGCCTGAAAACCATTAACTTTCTCATACAAATACCCAGACCTGCTCCAAGCACTGTGCCATATGCTACCTTAAGGTCATGTTTCGCATTATAGAGTCTGTGGCATTGTAATTCACTTACCAAACAACAACAACAAAATTTCCTGTAAAGCAGTCACGCACAATAAAGTTCAAAAACTTCATGTACTCTTCGCAATCTGTCTGGATTTATTTTTATTTTTTTGCTTCTTTCTTTATTTTTGTACACAAGGGAGGAACTGCTACAGGTAGTGAATTACTTTACATCCATGATTGCTGGTTATTGTCAAGCCAGTACAAAAGGTTTGGGGAGGGGAAACTGGATAGGAGAGTGTGTATCACATTTTAACTTAATCTTTATCTCCCTTCTTTCAAACAATTCCAATCCACTCAAGGCAGTGCAATTAATTTGAAAAGTCTCTGCAACTAGTTGAAGCAGAAGACAGCTACATTCCGTGGTTTGTACTGTACTTCTCAATGACAAATGTGTTGAGAACATGACTTTATTAGGAACTCATTTGTAGTCTTCTGAGACAACAACAACTTTATTACCCTTCTCCTAACAGAACAAGTTACAATAAAGGAAATGAAATTATAGCTGACCATCCATCCCCCCAATATCCGTATCCTTTTTGTCCATGCCCAAGAAACTCGTGTCCTAGGCGGTGTACGTAGATTTGTGCAAACAGAAGGTAAACGCGCTGCAAGGTTTTGCTGTAACACAACTCAAGCATCTACATCTACATATGGTAACTTGCAAAATCTCAAGGACGTGAAGCAAGTGTTGAAACAAAGATAAAAATAATTGATATTTTCTCTAAAACTCAAGTAAGTTTCTTGTTTACCTTTTTTTTTTGTTTTCTCGACAAAAAAGGCGATATTCTCAGATCAACGCAATCTCACACGTTCAAATACGCTTACGACTTAAATTATACAATCTGATAATCTTCATTTCTTAATGCTCAACAATAGTAGTTTGGCATTCAAAGAACGTACAATTAACTAAATTGTTTATACTTCTTCGAGACGATCCGGACGATAGGTCATTCAGTGTGTCCGTACTCACGCTGTACTCTTAAAGAGCTCTTAAGAGACCCTTTCAGATGTTCCAAAATTTTACTTCTCAAACAAGCGTCTTATCCAATCTGAATTTGACTGGTGACAAACTTACCAAACTCATATTTTTTGTCATCATCAAAATTCAATGTCGCATCAAAAATTCACATTGTATTCGTCGATGTAGGTTTCGGTTGACACGGATTTGGCTGGAGCTTTCTTCCCGAAAACGTCTTAACGTCTTTTACAATTTTTCACATAAAAATACAGCTTGAAGGAGGGAACCTTTGAGAGCCGCAAGCTACAAGACGGCTTTTTGTCAGCCGCCATTTTATTTTTCAATGCCTTCATTGACAGATTCATTCCAGCGGTTATCCTCATGAGAACGGGATTACGGAACATGCGCAGACAAAATGCCCCTCTGCTCCCCTGAACTGAACTACCACTTCCATTCGCGGCGGTTAGCCAATCATAGTTCGTTTTCCAGTTTATGGAAAATGAAACTTCGCCCCCGGGTTTACTTTCACAGACGATGCCCAGGAATCGGGTGTCGATTTCTATTCTTACGGAGCTCGTTATTGGTTTCTTCAAAATAAAGGCTAACCGTCGGCGAACGGAAGTGGCAGTTCAGGTCAGCAGGCGTTTCGTGGGGAAGGAACGCGTGACGAGCCCAAAGACGTTTGCGAAGGAGGCTATTTGTTTTGGGGATTAATAAAGATCCTTTACTTGTTAAACCTCATGAGTTGCTCCGGAAAAAAACGATCTTGTGAGAAAATTACTGGCAGAAGTCTCGGAAATTTGCAAAGAAAAGCGGCAGCTGAGCAATGACTTGGGAAATCTTGAGAGTAGTATACTTTATTAAAAATTAACCCCTTTTTTGCCTTTCCCTGCCTTCCCCTACCTTCCTGCATAATAATAAGTGTCTTCCTGCATATTAATTAAGCGTCTAGGTAAAAATGCCTTCCTCCATACTAATGAGCGTCACTCTAGTTCAATAGCAACAATAGACCTGCCCAAACTTACCCGATCTCTTTTAACCCTGATTGGTTCATGTAGAATGTATTGCGTGTTCAAAATAAAAGCGGGTAGATTTCGAGAGCGCTATCGTTCAAGTAATCGCTTCGCTAGGAAAAAAGTCTAACTGTCACCAATATTTTTTCAGACATTGCTCCAAACATGCAAGTCAAATCAAGTGCTAATGTTTGTAACTTAGTTGAAAGCATTAAAATACAGGAACTTATTTGTTGTGTGGCAACAAAACTGATCCATCTTGGCTCTGACTGTTTTATTAAGCGGTAGTTCCGTTCACACAACCAAAACAAACACATGACAGAAATTTTAACCGAAAATGCGCTCTCTTCTATCTCAATACTGAAAACCCCGATACTATCTGACCTCTCAGCTTTGGCGATGAGAGATGTGTGAGAGAAAATAAATTCTTAGCTAACTTTTTTTGTTTTCCGCTCCGTTAGTCACGCACGCGTTATGCAAAACGGATCTCAGCTCTTCTCTCAACCCTATATTTTGCATACAAACTCTAAAGTAAAAAAAAAGCCCATGGGCCATCCTTGAAACCACTGCCATTCAACAACGACAATAGACGGCTTAAGTTGTTTGGAACGATCAATATAATCACGCGACTAATATGAATTACACGTTTCTTGAGGGACAAACATAAACTTTATTGTCTTTTCTCAGCGAATACAGAAACAATACAGGGGGGGAGACAATATAGGGGGAGCAGGGTGGCGTAGTGGTGAGAGCACTCGCCTTCCACCAATGTGGCACCGGGTTCGATTCCCGGTGGTGACGCCATAAGTGGGCTAAGTTTGTGTTGGTTCTCGACCCTGCTCCGGGGTTTTTCTCCGGGTACTCCGGTTTTCCTCCCTCAGCAAAAACCAACATACGGCTTATTCGAGCTGGCTGTAGGCTGTACTCCAAGGTCATACATGGACCGTATAGCGGCTGCCAGAGGCGCCTTGTATATGCTTTCGGTTCGACCTTGTTGAGCTGCGTCCTTGCTGTACTTTGCGAGGACGATTAGCACAGACAGTTATTATTATTATTATTAATACAGAAAGTGATTTGAAATGAATAAACGTCAGTCAACCTCTTAAAATTTGTGTGGAGGAAAAATCAATAGTCTTTATCTTCGCTTGGAAGATAATGACTCCTCTTAAAAGTTTCTGAATCAAAGTGTTGCACTGCGTGACAACCAGAATGTTTTGGAACAACACGTTTCTTGAATCATTATTAGCGAATACAGCAAGATTAAAGTACACAATGAATAAAAATCAATCAAGTTTCTCTATACTGCAAAATACTTTAAACTTTCCCTCGCCGTATATTTTCTAGTAAAGTTATATCCAAGATTTCCCTCCTCCTCCTCAATTCTATTATTTTCTCTCCTCCTCCTCCTCCTCCTCCTCAATTCTATTATTTTCCCTCCTCCTCCTCCAGAACCACCACCACCACCGCCACCAACACCGCGACCACCGCCACAATTCTATTGTTTCCACCACCACAATTCTATTGTGGTGGCGGTGGTGGTGGTGGTGGTTCTGGTGGCGGTGGTTGCGGTGGTGGTGGTGGTGGTGGTGGTGGTGGTGGTGGTGGTGGTGGTGGCAGTGTTGGTGGTGGTGGTGGTGGTGGTTCTGGTGGCGGTGGTGGCGCTGGTGGTGGTGTTGGTGGCGGTGGTGGCGGTGGTGGTGGTGGTGGCAGTGTTGGCGTAGGTGGTGGTGGTGGTTCTGGTGGTAGTGGTGGTGGTGGTTCTGGAGAAGGAGGAGGAGGGAAAATAATAGAATTAAGGTGGAGGAGGAGGAGGAGGGAAAATAATAGAATTGAGGAGGAGGAGGAGGAGGAGGAGGAGGAGGAGGAGGGAAAATAATAGAATTGAGGAGGAGGAGGGAAATCTTGGATATAACTTTACTAGAAAATATACGGCGAGGGAAAGTTTAAAGTCTTTTGCAGTAAAGAGAAACTTGATTGATTTTTATTCATTGTGTATTTTAATCTTGCTGTATTTGCTAATAATGATTCAAGAAACGTGTTGTTCCAAAACATTCTGGTTGTCACGCAGTGCAACACTTTGATTCAGAAACTTTTAAGAGGAGTCATTATCTTCCAAGCGAAGATAAAGACTATTGATTTTTCCTCCACACGAATTTTAAGAGGATGACTGACGTTTATTCATTTCAAATCACTTTCTGTATTGTTTCTGTATTCGCTGAAAAAAGACAATAAAGTTTATGTTTGTCTCTCAAGAAACGTGTAACAGGGGCACCCAACGAGCCAAATCAACCAAAAGCTGTAGAAAGGCATTTTTAAGCACCTTATGGTGTTTGAAGCCTGTTTAAAGCGATGTTTCCGTTAGCTAGAAGATTTTCATCTATTCGGATACCTTAGCTGAAATTTTAATTGCCCGAAAATATTAGGGAACAAAATCTTCCTTTGAGAAAATACTAGCTGAAATGAACTTTCCACGACCTTTCAAGGGAACTATTTTCTTTTCGAAAATGCTAGCTGACGTTTTTGACTACCAAAAACAGCAAATACGACCTTTCCGAAAACCTCAGGGGCTATGATTTCCCAGTTGCGAATCTTTTAGGCCGTATTTTACTTACGAAAATCCGAGTGCACTCTTTAATCGACGCCGAAAGCCCAAGGCGAACTACCCTCCACCGAACAGATATCTACCGAAACGTGTCGTTGGGTGCCCCTGGTGTAATTCATATTAGTCGCGTGATTGTATTGATCGTTCCAAACAACTTAAGCCGTCTATTGTCGTTGTTGAATGGCAGTGGTTTCAAGGATGTCCCATGGGCTTTTTTTTACTTTAGAGTTTGTATGCAAATTTAGGGTTGCCGGAGAGAAGAGCTGAGATCCGTTTTGCATAACGCGTGCGTGACTAACGGAGCGGAAAACGAAAAAAGTTAGCTAAGAATTTATTTTCTCTCACACATCTCTCATCGCCAAAGCTGAGAGGTCAGATAGTATCGGGGTTTTCAGTATTGAGATAGAAGAGAACGCATTTTCGGTTAAAATTTCTGTCATGTGTGTGTTTTGGTTGAGTGAATGGAACTACCGCTTAATAAAAGAACAGTCAGAGCCAAGCGGTTTCTCGAATAGATGGATCAGTTTTGTTGCCACACAACAAATAAGTTCCTGTATTTTAATGCTTTCAACTAAGTTACAACATTAGCGCTTGATTTGACTTGCATGTTTGGAGCAATGTCTGAAAAAATATTGGTGACAGACTTTTTTCCTAGCGAAGCAATTACTTGAACGATAGCGCTTTCGAAATCTACCCGCTTTTATTTTGAACACGCAATACATTCTACATGAACCAATCAGGGTTAAAAGAGATCAGGCAAGTTTGGGCAGGTCTATTGTTGCTATTGAACTAGAGTGACGCTCATTAGTATGGAGGAAGGCATTTTTACCTAGACTTTTAATTAATATGCAGGAAGACACATATTTATGCAGGAAGGCGGGGGAAGGCAGGGGAAGGCAAAAAAGGGGTTAATTTTTAACAATGTATACTACTCTTGAGTCATCAAAGGGGAGACAACTCTGTCATCGACTTAAAGAAAGCGGAGTAACTGTAGAATACACTGCCATATCGAGCCGTTTACTGAAAAGAGACAAATACGCGCTACGCAGGGAGTTTAATGAATACAAGAGGAATCGATCACAGCTTCCTGCGATTCGCGAGTCGCGTTTTTAGAACGAGAAGTACTCTTGTGCTTTTGCTGGCCACGTTCGCCACTGCCTTCGGACATACTTTTCACCGCCTAAGGCGTAGTTAGCTGTGAACTGGGGGTGACGGAGAAGGGATGTAAGGGCCATGTATATTGAATTTTGAGGGGAAGAGGAAACATATTATTGTTCTCAAAAATGAACTGGGCAAGATTGACACATAATGACAATAAAAAAATGATAATAAAGAATAACAAGGACGCCATTTCGAATTCACAACTTATTTGTCACTTGAATAAATTACACACTTCAACTTCAATCAATTAGTTTCTGCTTACCGCGTTGTCGGCTATACAAAGCACTTATTTCAACCAGAGCAGAGCCGCTCGCGTGTCAGGAAAAAACGAAGCTTTTGTCGAATTCCGACGTTGAAACCGCTATAGCTTCTCCTCTTTCCACTGTACTTGAGAAGCTCTATCGGCCACTTCTCGATTCGGTATCAAGATAACTTTGCAACTTGCAATTGAGCTGAAATCTGCTAAGCCTTGTATAATCTTTTGTATCACGCCCTCGTCAGAAATATTTGCTTTCGTTACTTCATTTCCCTTGCGACTTAATGTCTAAATTAACCAATCAGAATTTTGCGTCCACCGGCGGACGCAGAAATACAGTTGAATCACGGTAATTCGAATTGCCAAGGGGAAATTGAAATCACTTTAAGTTATCGGTGTTTCGAGTTATAGGGGTTTTGAACACTAAAAATACCAGAAACACTTGCAAAGATAATTTTCTACTTTTTACGGGCCGATAAGCAAACCTCCTGCACTGCAGTAGTTGCTGGAAAGGCTGTGAACTGGGGGTGGCGGAGAAGGAATGTAATTGCCATGTACATTGAATTTTGAGGGGAAGAGGAAACATATTATTGTTCTCAAAAATGAACTGGGCAAGATTGGCAAGTAATGACAAACAACAGATCGATTCCAGATTACGCGCCACTGTTTCTCTTCGCCTGGAAGAACGGTCAAAACTTTTTGTTTACAGGCATACAAATGTGTGATATCGACAAAGGTCAAGATTAAATGTAATCTTCAGGTGCAAAATGTTCTGGCTCATTTAATAGTCAGCAAAAGTGAAAATCGACTTCGAGTTATCGAGGGTAAAATTACAAAGGGAAGTACCAGAAGGGAAGTAAAAATCGCCTTGAGTTCGCGGGGTTTTGAGTGATAGGGGTTAAAATTACAATAAATATATGAGGCAAATGCAAGGGAAATCAGTTTTGCTCCGAGTTAGCGGGGAATTCTAGTTACTGAGGGTTTGAGTTATCGGGTTCAACTGTAAGCAAATTAAGATCTGAACTACGGATATCAGATTTCCATCTTTTTCATTGGCTAGTCGAAGACAGGCTATTAGCTCATATACCTGCTGTACTTAATCTACAGTATGCTGCAGCCAGGTTAATAACGAACACCAGCAAGTATGATCATATCACACCAGTTTTATATAATCTTCACTGGTTACCTGTGTTTTACCGCATCCATTTTAAAATTTTAACTATTACATTTAAGGCTATATATAATATGTCACCTAGCTATATAAGTAACTTAGTGTCTATTAAGTCGTGTTCTGCTTATGCCCTTAGATAAAATTCTTCATTATTTTTGGACCGTCCCAAGGGGCGTATGCTATCTACATTAGGAGCTCGTTCTTTTTATGCTGCTTCACCCACACTGTGGAACAGCCTTCCAGCAAATATTAGGGAAATAACATCACTCCGCATTTTTAAGAAGAAACTTAAGACATATCTTCTTAATTTAGCTTACAACAAGTAATTCTTAATGGCATATTAGCAGATTTTATAGTTTTATATAGTTATATATATATAGCTGGAGTTTTGAAAATAGGGCTCCTGGAGTCCATACTAACTCCTATTAGATGTCTCTCGCTTTTTTTTTTCTTTTCTGGCCGGGGGGGGGGGGGGGGGGGGCATGCTAGTCACATTAATAATAAGAAGAAGAGAAAGAAACTGTACCTGACTTCAACTTTGCATTAAGGTCTTATCCCCGCTCCCCTCCCCTCCCCTCCAGTTTTATTTGTCAGTTAGTTTCCACTCTCTCTCAAAGAAAGAAACGTGCATTTGAAGTCTTCGCGCGGTCAGTTAGCTCGCAATGACGTCGTTAGAGTTTGATTTTCCGTTGGCCTCCTAGAGCAGAGTATTCCTTAGGACATCATTAAGTCCAGTGAGGGGAAAAGTCTTGCGAGGTGCAGTGTCTACCTCGTCTAATATCCTGCTGTGCAGTTGTTTGCTAAACGAGTACTTTGTTTACCCGGGCAGTACTGCTGGAAAAATGCAGGGATATTGAGAGCTCTGCTTTTAGAGGTAACAAGTCTTTAGCCTCAGAAAGTAGGTGTCGGTGATCATTTCAAGGCTCAGGAAGAGAAACTGGTGTAGAATTTGGAGCATGCTAAAGACTTAGTAAAAATGCTGTGGCCAGATGGTCGTCAACAGCTCCTCGCTAACACGGACAGTAAACATCAGGGACTTCAAAGGCATGGCTGGGAATTTGTCTGCAAAAAGCGTAAGTTTGAACATTTTTTTGACTAGTTTCCGCCCTCGCAACTTTATCGATCTTAAGCTAGTGATCTGATAGTCTGAAAGTGTCATAATGACTGGTTTCCGGTTTCAGAAGTGATCACAAAATCGAGCGATAATTTACACAAATAAAATTCGACAACAAATAGCTGTGATTCTTCGTAGCAATCACGAACGCTCGGTTGAAAACGTTGCTAGGCTAAATCGATGCCACTAATTCCAAAGCTAACTTTGTCGTCAGAAAGAGCGTATTCTAGAGAGATTTGGCCGACTAACGCACCAATATTCTCATGTCAGAGGTCACGTCAATTTCATGTCTAATTGCAAGACAAATAACATGTATTCTTTGTCTTCCCTTTGACAGAGACTGTAGGCTCATAACGGGCCTAAATGCAAGTCTCCCTTTTGATAAACCGAGGTATTGATAAAGAAAGTTCTAAAACCTCTCAAATTTTCATGAACCTTGTTTTCAAAAGAGCGGCTAGATATATACATACACATATTCTTTGGGGGGGGGGGGGGGGTGGTCAATTGTGTATTTTTAGTGTTAGGTTTTATGGATATTTCTTATAATTCGTTATAGTTATTGTATTTTTATATAAATATATTTTTTAATTCATGTAAAGCGCTTTTGATCATTTTTATGTTAAAAGGCGCTATACTAAGTCAATAAATTATTGTTGTTATTATTATTATTATTATTATTATTATTATTACAAGTGAAACCGGAAATAACAATATATAATTATATATCCATAAAAAGGTAGATATAAGACAAAGAAACAAAATGATGGTTGAAAAGGGTAACTTTTAACGCCATATATTACGGCGAGACATGACTAACCTTCTTCAGGGGCAACACTGAAGCAAAGTAAAAATGGAGAAAACGGTTACAATACAGAAATAGAAATAATAGACGTGTACTGAAGCGGCTACCAAAAAAGTGGCATTCCCAAGGTGGCATTCCAAGGTGGTAAGAACAATGATAAGTTGTGATGAATTTGCAATTTTGTTAGACTCTGCAACAAAGTTAAGACATAAGTAGATACTGCTACGTAAGGGGTAGAACCAGAAGAAAAAAGTACAATCAGTTGAAGGTTCAGAACCCCTGCCCCACCCATTCATGCACTACTGACTTATTATTTAGACCTTGTAGACATTGTTCCTCTCACTTAACTTCTCATGGTTTTGAAAGTTATTTGTTGCTGAGCCAGCAAGCCAGAGCTTACTAATAAATGTAAAAAAAAATTGGTTGTATCGAAATTTGGGGGTTAAATGTTGTACAGACGGAAGATTGTATTCATATTTTTGTGGATATTTATTATGAGTGGGCTTGGATCGAGGCAAGTGTATTTGTACTTCTTTGGGAAAATAGTTGACAAATTTTCTTTATTATTTTTACCTTTTTTAGTTTTTGCATATTAATTCATTCATACCAGAAATCACAAGTGTTAGTTGAGAGAGAGAGAGAGAGAGAGAGAGAGAGAGAGAGAGAGAGAGAGAGAGAGAGAGAGAGAGAGAGAGAGAGAGAGAGAGAGAGAGAGAGAGATGCTCTGAAAACACGCCTACCCCTCTTGTTCTGACATTTTTTTTAGTTCACGATAAACCAAAAATTAAATGTTTTGCAATTTTTTTCTTTGGTTAAATTACGAAGGAAGACATTGCCCGCTATGTTTGTCATCGAATCGTAGATTCTCCACACCTCGCGATTCACACGTCATTTTGTTTAACCAATCACAGAAAGTGAATCGACCTTCTGAAACGAAGCGACGGTTTCCTTGCGACAGCGCTGAAGCTGTGGTGAAAGTGGTATTTGCGGTCAAGTTTAACAAAGTAATGGGAAATTTCTAGTCCGAAGCTTAACTACATTCAAAACGGTGAAATGATTTTGAAATTTGTTCATCCTGTTTCATAAAACCTTAGACCAAGTCAGTGGATTAACGAGCACATGAACGCTGTGCGATACCTCGTTCGACTGTCTCGTTCCGCCACTTCGACTAGGTCACCTGAAGATGTGTTAGACTGTGAAAAGATTTGTGTGGTGAAAGAGCTGTGGTGAAAAGCTGAAAAGGTCGCCAAAATGGGAGATTTGCCTTCAAATTCAACTAAGTTATTGAAAATTTCTAGTCCGAAGCATAAAACCTTAGATCAAGTCAGTGGATTAACGACGTCCACGTCAACGCTGTGCGATACCTCGTTCGACTCCACTCTCTATCCGCCACTTCGACTAGGTCACCTGAAGATGTGTTAGACTGTGAAAATATTTTTAACTGGCCACTCTGGGAAGAATTATATCAAAGCTTAATGGACGGCTTTTTTGGATGTATCTAAAGCGTTGTGAAAGGGATTGTATTCGCGCCGCGACTGCATTCGACAACACATAAATTTTCCCGCTGTGCTTTGAGCATGACTAAAGACGAAGGATGTGCGATTTACGCAGTGGCCCGATGTAGCCTTTTCGACGATTGGAGCAGGTATTTACCGTAGACCTTTTATTTAGTCGTTTTCTTCAAAAGACTTACGGTTTACCGATAAGCCAGATAAGCGTTGTCTTTGTTTATGTGCCCAACTTTTGTATGGCTCGGCAAGAAGTTAAGCCTACTCTCAAATTTGGTTTTCAAGTTTATCGTCAGTTTGTTTGTGAAGAAGGTTTTCAGGATTTCTGTGTTGGACCCATTCTTATAGCAAATTACATTTTAATTTCCCCTCAATTTAAAAAATAGATTCAAATGAAATTTACCGTAAGCTTAAGCTTATATTTTAAACATTGTTGTAAAAAGGTTTTTCCTCAGACTACCATTGTAAATAGGTGCCACAAAACAGAAGCGTAACACTTTGTAAAACTGCCAAATCTATTAAAACAATTATTTGCTAATCTTTCTTTGTTTTTTTTTTTTTTTTTCGACTGGTTCTTGGTCGGTTTTGACATAAACTTAAGTACTTGACGTCTTCAGAGTTATTAAGCTTAGGTACTTTCCGCGTTTAGCGCGCACGTACACGAACTCGCACAAACAGCTTTATAAAATTGAATTGAATTATGTGAACCCCCATGCATTACAACCTCTGTGAAAACGTTTTTTGTAGTACAGTAATTTTTCAGATACAACAAAATGTTTCGCCACTCAAATTTAACTTATGTGTCGGAATCGTGTAATTCATTAGGGTAATCCATTTGAAAGCACGAACTGTTCCAGTATTTGTTTATGCGCAACTATTTTTCTTAGGCCAATACTTTGAATAATGGCTTTATTGTACACTTTGTTATAATTGTAATAGGGAATTTAGTTCATGGACAGTATAAAATAAAGTTTTGATGTCTGTGCGAATGAAGGTAAAGTTTTAAGTTCCAGTTGAAAATAAAGTAATCATTTATTCCGTCACTGTTTAAGATACGTTTTTAACCTTCAAATATCGTATTTAGTAAAATTACTGAGCTTCCATCGGTTGCCTTAAGCAACTTAAATTGTTTCATTTAATGTTAGCATTAATTTGATTTCATTCGCATTGCTGCAACTTCTAGTTTAAGTTGTATAATTTCAAGAATTAAACAACACTTTTTAGGTGGGAAGTGCATTTAAGTGTACCACAAACGCGCTTTTTTTTGTTTTATTTTTTAACAAACAGCAACAACTATCTGTATCAACTTACCTTCTCAAGTATACATTGTCCCTGAGCAGAGAGCAGCCATAAAAAAAATAATTAAAAAAGTCGTCAAAAGTTCCGTTTAAAGAAAATGCAAGTCCAGTCCGTTGTTCAGTCCTTGGAATTTTTTTTTTCTAGCTAACCTTTTGTGGCGCGGCGTCGCAGTGAACAAAAAGCGCGCGAAAGTATAGCCTCGTTTTCGTTCTTTCCTCCAGGCCCTCTCCTCTGAAAAAAATCTTAAACATCGATCCTCGCCAAAAGCAATTGAAATTAGAAGAAACTGACATCGCCATCATAAAGAGCATACTCTCAAGCCTTAGGCAAAATTTTCTTTTATTCCTACCTCAAATGGTCGTTGAGCAGGAAGCTGACAAACTTTTCAGTTAGATTTTCTACTGCCGCACTTTTTTAGGAAAAAGTAATCATGGCCATTTTTTAAAACACTATTTATCAATCTACAACTTCGCTTAAAAATATTTTTGGAGAAAGGTTCTAGTAAACTTTTAGAGCGAATATTAAACTTCGGTCCGTTCTGGTCACGTGACCTATGACGTCACAGCATTAAAAATGATAAAAATGTATATTTCATAAAAATATCTACCAATATCCAAATTTTTGTTTCCTCGCGTTTAATGCAACGCGAGATAGCACTTGTACCCAGACTCCCACTTTTTGAAAATTGTATATACCACCCTTAATATTTATATTTTGTTCGGTACCCGGGCAGTCCGAAATGGCTCACACCATTGTGCTTCAAACCACGTTGACTGCTTTTTCAATAACAAAATAATTTCGTCACAGTGAGACAAAACGCACTAGTGAGCAAAGTCACGTGACCAATGACGTCATCGCCCTTAGTCTTGTACAATAATTAGTTTATGGTAAGACTTATTTCTTGACAACGTGGGGGTCTTGCTGCCCTCAAACTGACCAAGTTATTTGGGATTGACGATTTTCCAGCTGCAAAGGATTCTGGGAAGGTTCTTATTATAATTATATATTGATATTTAATTATTATTATTACTAATACAGCCGCCAGCAAATAAAGAAAGCTGAATAAAACTGGTGGCCGTTAACCGGCGGCTATTAAAAATCGTCTCACAGCAGAATTAACGAGTAGAAATTCCGAAACTGGAACCAAAAAAAAATGAAATTCATGGCTGGGAATGTTAGAACGCCAAAGAGCAGTGCTGCCATCGTGTTTAACAAATTTTGTTGCAGCGCTGCGAAAATTTTCCGAGCTGCTGATGTTCAGCTTATAAGAAAACACAGTTTCATGTACTGAAATACTGGAAGAGTTAAATAACGTAACTAAAAGAAATGGAAAAAAAAAAGTTTCAACAACAAGTGTCGACGTCGCAAGTCTGTAAATATGCTCATAGGTCACTCTATTCAAAACAAAGTGAACTGCCATTATGTCAGTAAAGGTTACAGTGGCATTCACTATTAAAAATCATGTGACGATCGCCAAGTTGAAAATTTTCTTTTACCTGCTGTCGATGCAATGCATTAATCACCAGCTTCAAACTTTCGATGCTTACAAATACTATCAGTATTTTTTGCAAGAACGCGAAAAATTGCTCTTCTTGTTCGTTTTTGTGTTTCTGGTCGGCCGTGGGGTCAGTTTTTGTGCCACGCATCATACAAATTTCAAAAAGCTACCTGGACATTTGTCTTGCTTATCCCTCCTATATCTTGTTTCTGACCAGGTTTAGTGAGACAGTGTTCGACTCCATCAAAATAAATCGAAATTGTGTCTTCATTTTGATGAAATTCGTACCTAGTGACGTTGTTTTGATGGATTACAAGTTAGGCTCCTTCTGCTCGTACATCTAGAACGTGAAAGCCGTTCCTCTCGCTTTTAGCAACGATTGAATATTTTTTTTGCCAAACCACTGCCATTTACAACTATTCAGAGCAAATAAACTCAGCACTTTTTCCAAAACAACTCTAAAGTGAAGCTTCCACGTTGTCCTCGGACTGTTTCATGAAATTCACTCGATTTTGCCCAGAAACGTTAAAACACAACCAAACGTTTTCGCACCCTTTTTGATTGGTCATGTGATGGCAAAATATTTGCTTTTCTCGGTTTTCTCTTTCCCTGGGTTAATTCAGTTTCGCATTTTTGTTAAGATTCTTTATTATGCGTAGTACAGTTTTGAATAAAACCATGCACTGTTCTACTTGTGCTTGCTGGATATGAATTGGTTATAACCATCTCGGCGCTACGCGCTTTGTTGGTAATTTATCATTTCATATCCAGCACGCCCTTGTTACATAATCGTTAAATATATTTATGCAAAACAAAAACAACGATCATGGGCTGTTTTGTAAACGTTCTAAAAAGCTCTTGGTTTTGATATACGAGCTCTCTGTAGATATATTGGTAGAATTTATTTTTTTATTTATAACAGATCATCATTTTGAAGAACTAGTTATTTTTCACATCAGTAGTTAGTCTCTGTGGGGAAAGAAGAGAGGAAGAGGGGAATCTGGCGCCTTTATGAAACCCCTGCAAGGAATGCACATCTTCTCTCCCCTTTCTAACGTCTGGCTAATCAGAATTTGCATTTTGTTTTGTAACATGCTGAATTAATTTAGGAAGATTTCTCTGTCGTATCAGTGCAGAGTTTTTTCAGTTTCTAATTTCTTCGATAGTTTTTCATTAATTAACAATAAAACACAAACAGCAGTGATAAACACCGTAAACAACGGATGTTAAAAACGTGTATTCTTTTATCATGTTTCTCACTACTGTTTGTGTTTTAATCTTAACTATAAGCTTCTAAAGATGGCAAAGAAAAAAATGGTATTGGTACACTATCCTAACAGGCACGGGTTTTAATTTTGAGTTCAATGTTCAGTGCCTTAAGATATCTTGTCTTTTTTAGTTTCCCCAAAGGTGGCTTTACCGTGGTCAGGTCCTGTGATTGCGTTCCCGATTGGATACAAACTTTGGTGTTCATCCATTGGAATTCCTCCTATAAACATATCAATAATAAGGAACTCAACGGTTGTGGCAAATGGGACAAACTATGCAAGCCTCCAAATAAGCGGGGACGGTGTCTACAAATGCCGGGCAAGTAACAAGGATGGAACTGACGAGCGAGTAATAATCAGTGGTGAGGAAACCCAGTTTGTGCCTAACTTTCGTTTCTTACACCGAATTTCGCGGAAGCGTTTTCATTTTGTTTTTGCAATTAATTACGCCATTTGAAAGGATTCTGTTGTCTTGTAGGTTTTGCTTGTTTCCATTTCTCGCCCTCCCAAAAGCTAACTTATAAGTTTTTACCTTACGTATTTTGTTGAATACTGAAATATGATAAATACTTAATAGTTTTTCCCGTGGTGCCTGCGTTAAATGCTGCAAATGTGACTCAAAACAATGAGCCTAGTAATAGAAATTCCAGTTGTATGATTCCCTGAACAAGATAAGGTGCCATATAGATCAATATATGTCAGTACCACTGGCTTTCGTTCATTATGCCCGGAGTACGCTATGCACAGTTCGTTCCTCTTCTCCTTCACTAGAGATCCCCAAACGTGCAAGAGAAATGAAAGCTGTACGAGTTTGAATGAAATTAAACAGTAATGTATGTTGGTTAAGGGCTATAACAGGGGGTTAAATGGAAGCATAAGACGTCCAAAACAAACAATTTCATTGTTGCAATGACGAAATGTCTTGTACATTTATGACCTTAGTCCGCGCGTTTCGCGTCCTTTCTCTGGCTTAGCTTTGCTTTCAGTAGAGGTAAGTTGACAAGTTCGTCCGGTTGAGACCGCTTAGAGAGAACCCAACAGATGTGTATGAAATGACAGGCACATCAGTAAACATGCTTTTTAACGTCTGTAAACACTCAAAGCTAGCGCTATTTAAAACTAATTTAATTTACGCTCGTGTCTCTGTTTGGCTTTTGTTTGTTGGTTTTATTGTTTTGCTTTTCTAACTGATTTTTGTCATCGCGGCAGGGTTTTTAACTTTCTTGGAAAACAACCAATAATGAACTGTGATTGAAACGAAAAGTTGGTATCAACCCAAGCAGGAATTTCGCTTTCTCATTCACAATTGTTAGTCTTTCCAATTCGTTCTCGCAAATTTCATCCCTTTCTGCAATAGCTTAAGTCTCGATACTCGTCTTCACTTTCCCTGCAGAGTCAATCGAACCCAATCAAACTC
>JAEMWC010001076.1:42500-82500 GCA_016490735.1 Pachyseris speciosa | reverse complement strand
GGCACTATGGGCTGATAGTGTCTCTCCGCGGATGAACACTATCGCGTCACGTCATCAGTTTAAACCAATAAGAATCGGAGAAAATTTATTGGTGAACTATAATCTGTGACAGATAGTGAGTAGCGGTTGTCAAGAAAATGGCGTGCTTTTGAAGTGTCTGAGAGGAGGATTTTGATAATTTACTTGTTTAGTTTTGAACGACTAGTAGATTTATACTAAGACAATTAGATTTCTATGCGTGATAACTGATTCGGGTTGCGCCCTCATCAGCTATCACGCAATAGAAATCTCGAGCTCATAATCTAATTGTTAAATAGATAGTGACTAGCATTTGTTTACCAAATAGCGGCCGCTTCTTCGCTTTTTCCACTGTCCGAGAGAAGGTTTTAGATAATTTACTTGTTTTTTTTTTTTTTGACCGACTAGAAGATTTATACTAAAACAATTAGATTAGTCGCTCTCGATTCTCTATGCATGATAGCTGATTCGGGCTGGAAATGTCGATCTCATAATCAAATTGTTAATTGTTTATTGGTGTTGTGCATTGATTCTTGTCAGTACAGCAGGGACGTACCAGGGGCACCCAACGACAAGTTTCGGTAGATATCTGTTCGGTGGAGGGTAATTCGGCTTGCGCTTTCGGCGTCGATTAAAGAGTGCACTCGGATTTTCGTAACTAAAACGTGACCTAAAAGATTCGCAATTGGGAAATCATGGCTCCTGAGGTTTTCGAAAAGGTCGTAATTGCTGTTTTTGGCAGTCAAAAACGTCAACTAGCATTTTCGGAAAGAAAATATTTCCCTAGAAAGTTTGTGGAAAGTTCATTTCAGCTTGCATTTTCTTAAAGGAACATTTTGTTCCCTAACATTTTCGGGCAAAGAAAATTTCAGCTAGAGAATCCGAACAGATGAACTTCTTCTAGCTTATGAAAACATCACTTTAATCAGACTTAAAACACCATAAGGTACTCAAAAAATGCCTTTCTACAGCGTTTGGTTGATTTGGCTCGTTGGGTGCCCCTGACGTACTAAGGGACAGTTTACAAAGAAACCCGTAATTGCTTAACCTGAAAGAACAAAAGCGCTATTGTAGCATCGTTTGGGACTCTAACATTTGTGGGGAGGCGCGGAAAAAAAATGCTATAGACTCTCTTGAATTTAATCATAATTCAAATATATTATTCTCAAACAAGAGTAAAAAACAAAACAAAAAATATTCAAACAACAAATAAAACAAAGGAACAAAAGAAAACATCAATTTCTTGCATCATGGATGATTCGTGCAATGAAAAATCCTGCGCGCGTAATTTCTGCTACCACATTTCACAAGTTGTCGTGGATATTCAGTACTTACTAGGCATGAACATCACCTGTCGTATCTTCCTACTGTGGTTGTTGAGCCAAATTGTTATGGCCAATAATTTGTAGAGCGCAGGTCTTGTAACTTGATATTCTTGTCTTTGAATGGAGGTATTATTTAAATTTCGAAATGTTTCCTTGTCTGGACAACAACAACAACAACAACCTTTAATGTGCCACTCATTCACTGAAAACTGTAAAAAAGAAGAAAGGAGAAGTCTGCCTAATGGTAAGCTTTAGAAGCTGTATAGACAGGTTTGTTTGCTTTGTTAAGCAATGAAATATGCGAGATGAACAAGTAGACCACGTAGGAAAGTTGGGTTACGTATAAATGGCACCTGCGTATATACTTGACGTCAAGATCTTTCTGGTGAGGTGATAAGGAAATTGCAATAAAGAAAAACAGAAGTTAAGTACTTCCGGCAAAAGAAGAGTTAGCTTGTATTGAGCGTTCATTTCATGTGGAGTTGCTGCTATGTGACTACAGTGTACTGTCATTTTAATGTATACAATATGAACCAACGAACGTCGCATACAAAACAAACAAATAAATGAATAAACGTTAACGACAGTATGCGCAAAAGGACGAGTAACCTAGCAGATTTAGAAATGACCAACAATGACAATTAAACAGTTCATATCACGTGCCATCTGCTATATGCACCGTTTGGAAAATAACCCGGAAACATTACTGTGAATAGTAAACTTCGTTTGATGAGAAAGTCATTCAAGAGTGTGGAATGGCGCTAACAATTTATTAATGCTTTTGAAAGACAAAAGTAATTGAGATTGTCATATGAAAGGTTCACTCTAAAAAAGAAATAAAAAAGGAAAAATAATCATACTCCCCGGCTGAACTGAGTAGAACCCACGAGTTTACGACCATGTACAACTGCCAGAATCCTGTGTGGATCAGTAACGTCCAGAAGGCAATAGAAACGGCATTTGGCCTGGCTGCAAATGAGCATTACACAGTAATTTTTAAAGAGTTATTTTAACTCCAAAAGTGGAGTTAAAATTTTAGGTTAAATATAACCCCTTTTGGGGATTATTTTAACTCCTTTTTAAGGGTTATAATGACTCCAGTGTGGGAGTCACTTTAACTCTGCAAAAGGAGTTATTTAAACTCCATAAGGGAGTTACTGTAACTCCAAATGTGGAGTTAAAATGTTAGGTTAAATATAACTCCTTTTTGGGGGTCATTTTAACTCCCATTTTTAACTCCAATTCTGGAGTTGTATTAGCTCCAACAAGGGAGTCATTTTAACTCTGCCCCATAAAAGAGTAGAGTTATTTCAACTCCATAATCAGGGTTATAGTCACTCTGGCATTAGAGGTAAAGTAACTCCAGCACAGTCACCCTATTTAGTTTTAAGATGAAAAAAACATATCACACAAATCGACTGTAACATGTTTAATTCAATCATATTTCATTTTCTTATCTGAGCACCAGTTTCTTACAGTACCTTGTATTATCATTGACATTTGAAATGTAAATTTCTATTATGATTATATTGATAAATAAAGAATGTGCAAGTATGCATGATTAAAACATTTAAACATGACAATCTTTCCAGGTATGAAAGTCAAATTTGAAGAACATTTGAATTTAAACGACTATACAACAAAATTCAATCTGTTTGTTTGAACACAACTCTATCTTTTCTTTAAAAAATATAACTGGCTTATAATTTAATTTTCATAAGGTTCTATCAGGAACAAGATACACATAATATATATATTTAGCCAAGCCTAAAAGCGGAGCTCCAAAAGCATTCTTTTTCTACTGGCATTTACATATAGTGTGCTTGTCATATCACCCATCTGACCTCACTCAAGCTACAGACCCAAGGCTGTAAAAAATAGTATGGAAAGGTGATCTGAGCCAGTATCACAGTGGATTTGGACCCCCCGCAGATTTGCACCCTCCAGTCCAGATCTGCTTGAGGATCAAATTTGGACCCCCTTGTCCAGACCTGCTAGCAGATATGAACCCCCTTTTACGGATTTGCACCCCCAACCCTCCTAAAAACAAGCGTTCTATTCAGTAAGGTAATAAAAATTCCTTTGCAAATTGAGTTTGGAGATGTTAAAAAGCAAAAAATATATATTGAGGTAGGTTTTAAAAAAAAAATAATCTTTAATACTTTGTGTAAAAAAGAACCTGCAACGCTAGTTTGCATCTATAAATTTTTAAAACAAAACATTTCTTAACATCTTAGAGCAATACCTAAGGACAGGTCTGTTTCCCCGTTCAACTGTAGGCTACTTAGTTATGGTTTAGAGCCACTAGAAATTGGTGGAGAAGCCTGGTGAATGCTATTTTGAATCAGTATCCGACATCAGACATATAGTGATTCAGATCATCACTTCATAATGAATGCAATTTCAGTTATCCAAAGCCTCCCATGAGACAGTTGGAAATCAGAAATTGTGTATCCTCTGGAATATATGTATGCATCAAAAAAATTATGAAACAAAGATACATGGAAATCAATAAAAACATTTAGATGATATGCATTAAGGCCAAGATATTTCTCTTGATCAGTTACTTCTTGACCTTACCATCGCAAAAACTGCTTGCTGACATTAAGCTCATCAATCAATGCACCTACAGTGTTTTCAAAAAGAAATCCAGCTGCTTTTCTGGCCAGCCAAGTGCAATACTAAGCAACTTGATAATAAAATGTTGGGCATTTGGTTGATATCACTATCAAGGTAATTAACAATGTAGTATGAGGATTTAAGGTAATGATTCACCAAAGCAAAACTGCTGGAAATCCGTGTTAGCAATCTTAACTTGATTTTCTATTTTGCAAGAAAGGTAAGGAGTAGTCTCACATTTCTCCATGTACATTTGAAATTGCACAACATACTTCATCAAACATCAAAAATCCCATTACACATTAGTGTCAAATGTCATCCAAACATACCACAAGATTGGTGTGACCAGCTATGAATAAGATTAATTGAGAGACTGCATGCAGGAGAAAGTTGATACAAAAAAAGTGCACGACTGGAGAATAATTGGGAGAAAGTAAATTCCCATACAAAGAATATTATCTCATACAGTAATAGCCCACGTATAAGAACCTAGGTTTTAAGAACCTGTTAGGCTAAAATTTTCATTTTAAGCCCCCTCCACATAAGAACCTATTAATGCTAAAATTTTAAGTTAGGTTCTTATCATTGGGGTTGCTGTAAAAGTGTAAAGGTAGAAACTGCTGAATGAGTTTCTTTGTTATGCTTTGTTAAGGACATATACTGTACCTGCAGTGAACTGCCTATAGGCATTTCTCTATGGTACAAATAAATGATTTATACTGTATTATGAGATGATATTTATCATATATATATATAGTATATTCAGATAAAATTCATATGAAAATTTAAGAACCTATTTTAAGAACCTTGGTAGCCTAAATTTGCTTTCAGTACCATTTATATAAGAATCTATTTAGGCTAAATTAGAAAATTCTGGTTCTTATACGTGGGCTATTACTGTATTACACATTCTAAAAACTTAGAGGTGAAATTTAAACGTGGCCCTAGGCTAACCTAATCAAATTAAATCGAATACTTGTCTCTTACAAGTCACCCCTGCTTTGAGATTGACACTAAAAATAAAGAAGTAAAACTGAAATACAATCCAAAGCTAACCTAATCAAATTACATACTTGTCACTCACAAGCTACATCTGATTTCAAATTGACACAAATAATGTAATAGATAGGACTTAAAACTGCTTATAGAAGGTGCATGCATGATGTTCGATGGCACACCATTCCAGTCTGGTATGTAGCGATTATAAAAAGAAAAGCTGAAGGCCATATATATATTTAGCCAGGCCAAGCCTAGAATCGGAGTTGCACACTCTCACCGAGCAACTTCGCATGGCTTTATTTGGGCCAGTTTATTTTGTGTCCAAAACAATTGAGCAGCAGCAGGGAAAACGAAGAGTTTTCGATAGCAAACGTTTGCAAAAAAAATACAGACATTCGTGAGTCCTAACTACTTTCAGATGAAAGCGTAACGGAATTCAAAGCAGATTAAGAAAAAAACACTACAAGCGAACAAAGTACGATGCGAAAGTTTTGTTGGAAGAAGGAGAAGGTGGGGAAATTAAACAAGACTATCTTGTAATAATAATAGCTTGTACTGATTAGTCTAGAAAAATCGGTATTTATTTTGACAGAAATGCCCGTAGAAAAGACAATAAAGGGTAAAAACTGATCGTTAAGACCAGTCAACAGGAATTGACCGCGGTTCAGAAACAACAGAACAACAAACACAAGTATTACAAGAAAACAAAGCACAATACGAATAATATTACTTCGAAGATTCTTGGAGAGGGTGAAGAAATTAGACAAGTAACAAAAATTGCTTAGCAATTTCGACATAAATGTCCGTAGAAAAGACAAAAAAGAGGTCCACACCTGATCGTTTAGAGCAGTCAACAGAAATCGCTGAGGCAGCAATCACTCGCAACGCGACAGGGCTGAATAATAGCGCCATTTCCCACAAAATCTTTCCTTGGCTGTCACAAAACGCTAAAGAGCTTTTATAGTTTTACTGGTACTTCCCATGTCTTCCGAAGAACCTTCTTCAATTAATCATTCTCAGTGGGAAAGCGTCATCCAGTTAACGAAAAAAGCGCTCGCCAAACCACACCAGCATTTCTCTCGCAGACCCGTCCAATATAAAATTTATCAAAGCCAGCCCAGCCAGTCAACCCATTTCGGTGTTTTTTACATCCAAACGCTGATTCTTACCGGTTCAAACAAATTAAGACGACATCTTTATAGACGGCGAAACCGCTTTCGACGAAGATCTCTAAAACGTTTTTCAAATTTTGACAACTTTATGTCAGATTTTGAGACTTGCACATGCACATGCACATGCATTTGATCGGCTTTTTTTTTACTCGAGCTTTAATGCTTAATTTTACGAGGACTCATTGTGATTACGTGTTATTAAGATAAGGGCAAAAGTTTCTTAACGCTGTTGAGGTACCAAGGTCGAAAAACAGTCAGCCTGAAGCCGAGTGAAAACACTCGTTCGCTTGCAAAGAAAACAACGTAACAAAAAAAACAAACAATTCAACTACTTCGTTGCGTCCAAACGAGTACAGATGATTGTTATTTATATCCATTCGAGAGAAAAATACAAGTTTCATTCCTGAACAAAAGTAACAACGATTAAACCAAATGTTAAGCTTCTATTTATTTAATTCACCTCACTGTCCTGCGCTGTGTTGTAGAGGTTTCTACCACTTGAAAATACGTAAGCTTCAGTAAAGTAAAAACAAGCATCCGCAAAAATAGCAAACGGTTTGTCCAAAGAAAGAGCTTTTTCCACAGAGTTTGAGCTACTCGTTCCTCCCATTAACACAGGTGAACTGTTAAGTGACCTTTCTTAGTGAGATGCAAGATGCCGCGGTAAAGTGAAAGCCCTTGAAGCGTTGAATTATACTGTTTTCAACCGCACAATCGATCCAAGTTTGAAGCTTTTCTTGAGAAAAATCGCTCTTCCCTTCATCACTTGAAAATTCACGTTCCGGAGTATCTGACAAGTTCTTGATTTTTATGCTTTTTACGCGAATTGAAAGACAAACTTCGATCGAAGACGATGAAGTTGTTTTGCTCAAAATGAAGAAACCAAGTGAATGTGAAATTACGAGCCGCAGAAAGCGCGCGAAAAATTAAGCCTCGATTTGGTTTGGGTGTCCCACACCTCGCTTGAGCCTGCGATCAAATCGAAAGCAAGTACCTGGTCAGCGGTCAACTTCAAAAAAACAGCTGACCTCGATGAGGTCTTAACTTGAGCCCGCGATATGGTCACGTGACACTGGTCAGCGGATACCTTGTTTTGACAGGTGTCAATTGGCTATATGATGGATGTCTAGTATCAAAGACGCTGGGTGTAAACTGTAAACTAGCTGGTTAGCTGCTGGGCCAGGTGGAGTCTTGCCGCCATGTTGGATTATTATGATTATTATTAGGATATTATTAGTTATTGGGCAACACCACCTTCGTCGTCTTCGTCGTTGTCGTCGTCGTCGTCGTGCGCGCCCACGAGCAATACCGCTAGCCATTTTTACCATGAGAAAAGCAGTTGACGGGTTTCTATAGGTATGGTGCTCCGCTCGCGGCCCTTCGGGCTGCTGGAGCTCCGCTATTATGTGTACATTAAAAACATTTTAAACTTTGTTTTTGGCTGAAGCCTTAACAGGACACTATCACATAAGCACATTTGCCAGTTACTCAAATTTAAACTTCAAAAATTCAGTTTGATGTGCCAAATTTAAAATGGCATGGACAAGTTGGCAATGGTTATAGTAAAAAGTTCAGAAACTCTGGGCAAACATGAATATTTGATTCCTTTAAAAGAGAGGAAAAAAGAATTGTCAAATGTTTTGAAGTCAACTCATGACAGTGGCCCCTTAAAGAAACATTGAAATTATGAGAGGGCAGAGGGGAACTTGTTCACCGCCACTCTCTTTGTTGCTTCTTGGCGTCTGTCTTCACAAAATAGAAATACATTGCCACACTCGGTGGGGTATATATTTAAATATTTAACAAGCCACATGAAGCCCCACTACAATGTCATGTTGCTTGTCCCCAGAGAAATCACTTTAACTCCCTCCAATGCAATACACAGCAGGGCCCAGCTGTTCAAAGCACGATTAAGCTATGTAATCACGGGTTAGAGCAAACTTTGAGTAGTCTACATTGTAAATACTGGTACATATGTAATGTTCAACAAATACATTTCAAAAAGACTTTCATCCTTAAGTTTTGATTGGAATTTAACTTTACTTTAAGCGTACAATTTGATTTACAAAACTTTCTCAATGATTGAGATCAAGACTAGAGTTAACTCTTAATCCTGGGTTAGCGTTAATTGTCTTTCGAACAACCGGGGCCAGGTCCTTAAGTCACCAATGCCTATAAACCTTGGAGAGCTTTGGTGTTCCTTGTTTCCACATCAATGGACTCTATATACATCCTACAAAAAGAATGTATTCAGTACTTGAGTATCTAGACATCAGTTTCAGCATGATTATCTTTTTATGCAAATGTCTGCATTGTAAACCCCAGATATGAAATTTAAAAGTTGTCATTATTCCCCACTGTTGCATGGTCTACCTGAGGTAGCCATTGTTAGTGGTCATCATGCAACGGTGCTCCCTTAGGGTTGTGTCAACCACTAATAATGGCTGTTTGGGAGACTGCACAGTCAGGGTCACTGGTACGTACATGTACATGTTATGATGCAAAAAAAAAAAAGGCAACTCAAATATATAATCTGCTTGAAGTTATGATCACCCATGATTATTATTTTAGAGGAAACATTTACTATTATCCTAAATAGTTGCCAAAGAACTGATCAAACTCAGCCTTCATGTTAAAAGAAAGGAAATATACACATTTAACTATACAAGCTTCTGCCTCATATCAAAAAAGACTACAACTTGTAGTTTGTTCTGTGTGATATGAATGAAGTTGCATGAGATTACAAGTACATCTTCAATGTGAGGTGCTACATAAAAAACACCTAGTCAAACACTCAAATAAATAAATCTCACACAGCCAAATGGCCCTGAATAAAGTGAATAATAATAACAATAACAACAGCAACAACAACAACATTGCAATTAATTCACTTGAAGCTGTGTTTAACAGGGTTTACTGTCCAAATTTAGCAACACCCAAATAAAAATATTTATCCCTGCATCCTGAGAAATATTTCCTGCACATCAAGAAACAAGTTATACAACATTTTCCTTCATTAATATTCTTTGGAACAAGTAGCCATGTTTGCCATCTAACCAACAAGCACAGCATTTGTAGTTGAATTATGAAAGGTACATTTCTTTGCCATTTTGGATTTGTAGCAGACTTTCTTCAAATTAAGATGTATGCTTATACTTTGTACATGATCATGTAGCCATGCCACTGTCTCAAAACTTACCTCGTCATTTATAAGATTATCAATGGACTCTTGCTTATATTAACTGCAGACTGTATTGAGAAATCTTGCTAACTTTTCATCCATGGTTATCTAAGACGAATAACACAAATAACAAGTTTATTTTCCTCGCGTTAGCAATGCAACACTTTGATAAGTTGACAGACATTAACAGACATGAAAACTTTTGAAAATAATAGTTCATTTCTTGTTCGGACGCCATACTAATTCAATGAAACTTCAAACTATTTAGTTAAGTTGAGACTGAATAATCTTCTTTAGAACGCATGGAGATGGTTACAACGTGAACGCTTCGAAGTTTTGTGCTTGCAATTTGCTACAAAAACACTTAATAACTTGTTGTGGTTTGCTGTTTGTACGAAAATTCACTTGAATTAATATATTTCTCTTGGTCTTCGATCGAGGAGCGCTGAATGAAGGCATTTAATCGTGATTTTCGGAAAGGTTTACGGGAGCAAAATCACAACCGTTAAGCTAACACGTTACATGCAGCATTCACCACAGCCTTCTTTGTCAGTATTCTTATAAATAAACTGTTAAAGCGAGACAAATCGACTAAAAAGAAATACAAGTCTCTAAAACACTTACCTGATAGAGTTTTTTTCCTACTTAAAGATCCAAAAATGAAGATAAATTCACGCCGATTCAATACAATTTTCAATACCAACCGCCACTGGCGCAAACCTTTGAACGCGAGATCGCTCACGTGTTACATCACGTGTTCTAATCATTTTCTTGTAGGGTAGGGAGCGTGACCAGTGATAAGAGAGTGACCTTTTGTGATTACATTGTACTGCCAATATTTCATCCATTTATCCTTCGATCCGTGGGATTATTTTTCTCGAGCTTTCCCTTCTTCTCAAACCTGTATTCCCTAGATACAAGGGAAGGGAAGGAAAGCTTCAGAAGCTTACCGGGGTGGGGAAGGAAGAGATAAACAGCATGACCTTTGGGAAGCCGCTTTTTCCACCGAAAACGATGCATTACAAAAGCTCTTTTGTTTCAGCGAGCCAATCGTGAATTGCAAAAGGGGACGAATATGGCATGCCGCTGTAACACAAACAACGACACGGATAACGTCCAGAACGCTTTATAGTTTCTCATAAGCCTAACTTTACAAGCACATGGTTTTCTAGACTACTAACCACGCATGTGCGACTGAACTTGGGCTCAGGCCCCACGCTACATCACCCCCTCCCATATGAAGACAGAGGTTAGAGTAAGAAACATGAAAAAGTTAGTATGCAACTGTCCCAACAAGGTAAAAAGGCCAAGTTGGATGAACAACAACTGTTCTGACATAGTCCTGGAGCCACAGTGGCTCTCTCCGTTCACGTCTCGGTCTCACTGGAGTCTGACTTGGAAAAGGTTCATTGTTTACCAAAGGAACCTCTGGATGGGAAGGTATATCCGCAGGCTGCGAATCCGGACCTAGAGTACCACTCAATTCTTGGACTTGAGGGGTTTGATGAACTTCTGTGGATGGAGCCACTGGATCCTCCAGCCATTCCAAATCAACGCCCCCAGTATCATCGGATGCCCCTTGAATCTGAGTTGGCTGTTGCACATCTCCCAATCTTTCTGATCGACCTGCACCTCCAAAGGTAGCTTCCGGGGAGTGCTTTTCATTAACCTCTGGAGGTGTAAAGCATGGTTTGAGATAGTTGAAGTGGACCACCTTCCTCTTACGACGATTCCCTGCCTTCCTTCTCTCCTCCTCAATACGATAGGTAACATCAGACAGAGCTTTCACAACCCTCCAAGGACCGCACCAAGGTTTGAGGAATTTCTTCCTTCTTGCTCTGGTTCGGTTTCGATACCAGACTCGGTCTCCTACATGAAACCGCTGACCGTGGCACTTAGTATCGTAATAAGCTTTCTGAGATTTCTGTGCTCGCTTGAGGTTCTCTCTCACGATCTGCTCCGTCTCCTCCAGATGCTTCTTCTGCTGAATAACATAATCGGGGTAAGTCTGCGCCTCTCCCTGGGGAGGTGAGGTTTCAAACTTCAAGACAGCATCCACAGGCAAGATAGCTTCTCTGCCAAACATTAGGCGGTAAGGGGTAAATCCCGTCGATTCATGAACACTAGTATTGTACGCAAGAACCGCTTTCGGCACAAAGTCTGCCCAGTCCCGGCGATGGTCAGAAATCAGCTTACACAGGATCTTCACAAGTGATTTGTTTAGTCTCTCTACTTGTCCATCTCCTTGGGGGTGGTAAGGTGTTGTCCGAGTTTTAGCTGCATCAATTAAATCACACAGTCCCTTGAAGACAGCACCATCCACATTGGCTCCCTGATCAGAGTGTAAGCTCTCAAAGCACCCAAACCGGCATATGTATTCGTCCATCACCTTCTTTGCAAGCGTTACTGCTGAAGTGTTTCTGACTGGGAAAGCTTGAGCAAATTTAGTAAAGTGATCGGAAACCACCAGCAGCCACTCGTGACCCAAACTAGACCTCGGTGTAGGACCAACTATGTCTATGGCCACTCTTTGTAAAGGGTGACCCGACTTGATGTTGATGAGGGGCGCCTTTGGCAACTTGGGAGGGTCATTGACTTCCGCACAAGGACCACACCTTCTAATGTGATTCTCGACATCCTCTCGCATCCCATGCCAGTAAAATCTTCTACGCACTCTCGCCAGAGTTTTCGCCACGCCAAGGTGACCTGCAGAAGGACTGTCGTGAAGGGCAGACAGCACTTGTGGTACTAGGCTCTCTGGCAAGCAAAGTTGCTGCGAAGTTTCTTGACCTGACACTTCATCTTCCCAGCGTCTGAACACCAGACTGTCCTTGAGAAACAACCTTCCCCACTGTGACCAGTATGATAGAAGTTTGCGCCCGCCTCCTTCCACATCACTCCTTGGGGATCTGACACCAGTTTTAAGCCACTCTGCCACCTGTGACAGAACAGGATCTTGGTTCTGGGCTGCTCTTATACTTTCCCTTGAAAGAGGCTCCATATTGACAGACTGGATCAATGTGGCTTCCCCCTTGTCATGTTCAGCTGATGCGGCCCCTTCCCACAAAAAGCGGGACAGTCCATCTGCATTACCATGCAACTGCCCAGGGCGATGTTCCACCTCAAAATCGAAATCACTTAGCCTTTCGAGCCACCGAGCAACCTGGCCCCTAGGGTTTTTTGAAGTTCTCTCCAGCACTATGGTCAGTCCTAGCCAGAAAGCGTCTCCCATAGAGATAAGTCTCAAAGTGCTCAGCTCCCCACACAAGGGCTAAAAGTTCCTTACGGGTGGTGCTATAGTTCCTTTCAGCCTTTGATAGTGCACGTGCTGCATACGCTATTACACGCTCTTTCCCACCTTGAACCTGAGACAACACTGCTCCCAAACCACTGTCGCTGGCATCAGTGTCTAGAACGAATGGTACATCCAACTGGGGAAAAGCAAGGATGGGGGCGTTCATCAATTTACGCTTAATAGCCTGAAAGGCTTCTTCACACTCAGCTGACCATCTAAAACGATCACCCTTTTGAGAAGCACTGTGCAAAGGGGAAGCAATGTGAGCGTAGTTTGGCACGAATTCTCGATAGTAACCAGCTGTTCCCAGGAATGCTTTCAACTGGCTCTCATTCTCCGGCACTGGCCACTCCTTTATGACTCGTACTTTCTCTGGATCAGTAGATATGCCATCGCGAGTCACCACATGACCTAACACAACCACCTGTTCGGACAAGAACTTGCATTTCTTGGGGTTAATCTTCAATCCTGCTTCTGACAAGCGCGACAGGACCAATGACAGTCTCTCCCTGTGCTCCTGTAGAGTTCGACCAAAGATAATAATGTCATCTAGATACACTAGACAGTCTGACCAGCATAAACCTTTCAAGGTAAGGTGCATAGCCCTCATGAAGCACGCAGGTGCATCTGTTAGACCAAAGCTTAGCTTGCGGAATTGGTAAAGGCCATCCGGGGTCGCGAAGGCTGTTTTTTCCCGGTCTTCTTCTGCAACATCAATTTGCCAGTACCCCCTGAGAAGATCAAGGTGAGAAAACCACTGTGCCCCAGCTAAGCTCTCCAATATGTCATCGCACCGAGGAAGTGGGTACAAGTCTCGCTTGGTTACCTTGTTTAGAGCACGATAGTCCACACAGAAACGTTGAGTGCCATCAGGCTTCGCAACCAGAACTACTGGAGAGGACCATGGGGATTCAGATGGCTCTATAATCTGTGCTTCAAGCATCTCATCCACCTGACGGCGCATTTCTTGCCTTTTATGGAAGGGGACCCTCCTAGGTGGTACCCGGATTGGCTGTGCAGGGCCGGTGTCAATGGTATGTTTCACTCCCTTAGCAGTACCTAAATCCCACGGCCCCTTTGAAATGCAGTCAGCATAAGTGGACAACACCTCATAGTGCTTACGTTTTTCCTCCTCTGGAACTGAACCACTACTTATGGGGAACATCTCTTCCACCGGAATACTACCATTGCCAGAGTCACCCACAAAAACTGCACTACACTGTCTAGCCCCCAAGTCAACCTCAACATTTTCCTTCGGAACACTAGGCGGTACAATCTTGTACCCCTTGCCCGTGGCGCTCCCGTCAGGCAGTTCTTCCATGCCGGCTAGAGGATGGAGGTCCCCAATACTGCTGCATCTGTAAATTTTGATAGGCTTGTTAAGACAATTAAACACACGAACTGGGATTCGGCCTTCTTTTACAGTTACTGCAGTGCGCAAGGCCCCAGCGGAGTATCTTTCTGAAAACATGTTTGATGGTTCCACCACACCCATGCACTCGTCCAGGCCACTCACCCCCCGAATCTCACAAGGTATATCGGCAACCATATTTGGTGATAATGTTACGGTCTCAGCAACAGTGATCCTGTACACTTTGTCAAGGTGTCCAAACACCATCTCAGTGGGTCCTCCCTCACTGTAGACAGTCTTAGTGTCAAAGTTAATTATACACTTGTGAGCCATTAAGAAATCTATACCAATTAACACTGGTTGTGGCAACCCTCGACTCACAAGCACCTTATGCTGCGCCTTGATCCCACCAAGCCGGAGTGTCAACTCTGTTTCACCAACGACATCAAGCGGCATGTTGTTGGCTCCCAGAACAGGCTTCCTTGGCGGTTCAAGTTTACTCACGTTGGTCTTAGTGCGATAGTACAGGTCTTCACTAATAATTGTTACTTCTGCACCCGTATCCAGTAAAGCTTGGGACTTAACACCATTGACATCACATGACAAAAATGCCCCTTTTGAATTATCGGGCGGGGTCACTTCTGGTTGCGCCCCGCCCGTCGCCAGTTTCCCTGGTCAGGACGGACTTGGTGCGGACAATCACGAATAAAATGGGTCAAACTGCCACACTTAAAACATGCTCTGGGGCCTTGTCCAGACTCTACACTTTCATTCCTACCTTGCCTTCCTTGAGGAATGCTCTTCAGCTTCTCTAAGATTTCAGCTTGTTGTTGAAATAGCTGCTTAGCCCATACTGGGGGTTCCGGGGACCCCTGTTGCGAGGCCAAGTTCCCTTCTCCTTCCACTCCAGAAGTTGAAGCAAGGACTCGAGCACTTCCTTTGTTTAACACTTTTTGATTTGATTCAAATCGCTGAGCCGCCGCCAGTGCCTCGTCTAAGGTGTTTGGGCCCAAATCCAACACCTTCTCTCGTAAAGTTAGGGGAGATAAAGCGCCTATGAAGAAATCCCTGGCGGTACGATTAAGTATATCCGGCGGGTCATCTGGATAGGCCAGCTCCACAAGGCGGGAGATTTCGCACCTCAGTTGATGTAAATCTTCGTCGGGGCGACGTAATTTGGCTCGTAGAGTAGAAATGTGTACTTGGCGGGATTCCTTTGGATGAAAACGATCTGTTAGAGCGCGTTCCAGAGCCGCCCAAGTAGTAGTTTGCTCGGCAGTCAGACTGTAATATGTCTGTTCGGCGAGGCCTTTCATGTACGCCGGCAAAATTTGACTTTGAAGCTCGGCATTCCACTTGTTCAGCGACGCAATGTTTTTAAATTTCCGTAGCCACACCAACCAGTTTTCTCCCGAAGCAGCCGAGAAAGTTTCAGGTTTAATGCGAAGAGAATGATCCGGGGATGTGGTCGATGAGCTCGTGGAGCTGCTTGAACCGGCAGCCGTAATTTCACTTTTCGTCGCGAGTTTCGCTTCAAGCTGGGCCAATTTCGCCTCCAAGGCTTTCACAGTGTCTTCCATGGTTAAAATCTCCACCGCTGCCACCAAATGTAACACAAACAACGACACGGATAACGTCCAGAACGCTTTATAGTTTCTCATAAGCCTAACTTTACAAGCACATGTTTTTCTAGACTACTAACCACGCATGTGCGACTGAACTTGGGCTCAGGCCCCACGCTACACCGCTGCAACGTTTTTGTCATGCGAGTGGTCCAAGCTTTCATGTTCTTTATCCCACGAGCCTTTGAACAGAGTTGAAAATAACAATGGTAAAGTAATGACTCTGTTTAGTTTCAGTTATGCCAGCTCCTATAAATACATTAATGACTCTAAACGAGGAGTTATATCCACTCCCTTTGCAGAGTAACTCTATTAAAATAATTCCCCAAATAGAGTTGTTTTAAATCTTCTTGGAGGGTTGCGATCACTCCATAATTACTCCTTAAGGGGAGTTATACTAACCCCTTAAAAATGACTCCACAAAAGGAGTTTATTTAACTCCACAAACGAGTTAATTTAACTCCACAGGGAGTTAACTTTAACTCCAATTCAGAGTTACAATAACTCCCACGGCGTAACTCCAATTTAGGAGTTAAATTTACTCCCAAGTTGAAGAGAAAACTCTTTTGCTGGAGTTTAAATAACTCTTTTTGGAGTTAAAGTAACTCCGAAAAAAAATAACTCCACCTTGAGGAGTTAGTTTATACGGTGGCTTTGAAGGGACATGCATTTCTCTCACTTTTTTTTGGAATTGATGCGAGTGAGCTTGCGACTTAGCTTGCGAGTTAGCTTGCGACTTAGCTTGCGAGTTAGCTTGCGACTTAGCTTGCGACCTAGCTTGCGAGTTAGCTTGCGAGTTAGCTTGCGAGTTAGCTTGCTACTTAGCTTGCGAGTTAGCTTGCGACTTAGCTTGCGACTTAGCTTGCTACTTAGCTTGCTACTTAGCTTGCGACTTAGCTTGCGAGTTAGCTTGCTACTTGCGACTTGGAAGTTAAAAAAGACCATGTGACACTGCTAGGTACTAGGCCTGGTTACCTTCAGAAACAACATGGAGTCCACGGTTATGACTGTCTTCATTTTAACTGCCATGTGTACGGCCTCAAAAGCAGTACTTCCAAGTTATTCTCCCGCGATGAGGAACAATGCACTAATGCGAGAGGAGGTCATACAAAACTATTTCAATCTTGGATTTACGGCACCAGAAATATGCTTATTTCTTGTAAGTGTACACGGCATCCGTATGTCGTTGAGGCATTTGAAACGAATACTAAGGCGTTTGGGATGTACAAGACGCCGGCACCAGAGTGATCTTGATGATGTAGTACAAGCTGTCGAAGAGGAACTTAGAGGCAGTGGAAGCCTGTTGGGTTATAGAGCTATGCATCAAAGGTTGACCAATCAGCACGGAATTATTACTACACGAGAAGTAGTTCGTCATGTCTTAAGGATCTTTGATCCTGAAGGAGTGGAACTTAGATCGAAGACTATACAGAAGTAAAGGTCCGAATTACTTGTGGCACATAGACGGGTATGATAAACTAAAGCCATTTGGTTTTTGTATTCACGGTGCAATTGATGGCTTTAGTAGAAGAATTGTATGGCTGGATGTAGCGTCATCAAATAATGACCCTCGTATAATAGCTCAGTATTTTCTAGACTATGTACGACAGTTGGGAGGCACCGCGCGCGTTGTACGAGGAGATAGGGGAACTGAGAATTCGAACATAGCAGCCATTCAGCGATTCTTTCGTCGGTCCATGGCTGACGACTTCGCAGGGGACAAAAGTTTCATGTTTGGAAAATCTACATCAAACCAGAGAATAGAGGCCTGGTGGGGACGTCTCAGACAGGGCTGCGCAGACTGGTGGATTGAATTCTTTAAAGACTTAAGAGATTCTGGTCTGTATTATGATGACAATGTTATTCACTGCGAATGCCTAAAGTTCTGTTTTATGGATGTCTTACAAGGGGAACTACATAGAGCCGCTGAAGAGTGGAATGTTCACAGAATTCGACCGTCTAGCAATGTTGAGTCTCCATCTGGAAAACCAGATGTTCTTTATTTTGTTCCGGAGTTAGTCCACGCCCAAGACTACGTGACTCCAGTTGACATGGATGAAATTCAAATTGCAGAGGATATGTGTGCAGAGCGACCGCAAGGGAAAGGATGTTCTTCTCATTTCAGAGAACTTGCCGAAATGATCATGCAAGATGAAGGACTGGAAATTGCTTCAACAGCTGATGAAGCCCTTCAACTTTACTTTGATTTGTTAGATTGTATAGATGCCCTTTAAAAAAGACATGTACCTATGGTTTGTCCCACTTATAATTGAAATTGCGGTTCACCATGCGTTCGAGGGATTCCCAGGCGTGACAACGTCACGGTCTTGCCAACCTGTCCCGTAGACGGAAATTAGAGACTGCGCCGGCAACGAACATTTCTCGTGGTTGTAGATCTTTGGCAATTATACCCACTTGTGTACCTCGAGAAATGCTTTTGCTCATTAAATCTATTGTTTTCGGTGTTTTTCGTTGCCGTTGCCATTGTCGTCCTTGCTGCTAGATTTCCTTTATTAACTGTCTGCGGTGCAGGTTACATGCCAAGACGAAGTTACAAAAAGTGCACAGAGGTTTCAAGTTCTTCGAGGAACTTTTATTTACGTCACCGAACATCAACCATAAGAAATAAAAGTTATGAAAAATCATCTACTTTATGTCCTAGCAAATGTAGAATATTTTAAAATCATCAGGGCAACTAGAACTGAAACCAAACTTTGTTATTCGAATATGAAGAAGCAATACAATTATTTCAAGAGTTACGTCGTCCAACGAGCAAAAGCCAAAAGACCTGTCTTGATAAGCATCCCGAAAAGAAAGAAAAAAAATGAGAAAGCAACAATGGGTTGTATATGCAAGTGAAGTCCTTAATTTTCATGGCTGCTAATTTATTACGATGAAGGAAATGCTTGTTTTCTTAACTCCTCTTAGATCCACCAAAGCCTGAATGAATGGCTAAATGTCTTCATAACTAGGCTACTTAACAGTCGATTTTGTCCTACAGTGTTGACGTTTTGGTGGGCGACGTTGGTCTTGAAATAGCTGTATAATATGTAATAAGGAATGCCTATATGAACACAACGGAAAATACGATCTTTTCTTTTCGTTTTGTTTTTCCTATGGCAGACTGGCCATAACAAGGCTATAAAAGCTCCTTTACAGTATGTCCTTGCACATACAGCTAATATGAACTGCGGCTACGAAACACTAATAAAAACATATACAGTTGTGTCTTTTGCTATGAAAGGATCCCACACAGCTGAAATGTTAACCTTTGACAAGTAGCTACTAAACAATACAAGAACGTAAACTCATAGACTGGAAGCTCATCTGCTTCCACATTTTGCTTCACCATACTAGTATGTGAAAATGTCAATACAGCTTACACCTTACAAATGTGCAAAAAAGAACATTATTCAAGCCAGCGAAAACTTCCAGGAGTCTGCATTTTTTAACACTTCGGCCATCTGTGACCTAAAGTCTGGAAAACTCTCATACCCACTTGAAGGTAAGTCGACTACCCCTGAACAGGCATGTACCGTAACGTGTGGTAAATTTCCCTGGCATGGATGAAAAATTACTTTAATAGATGCAACTGAAGGGGTAGAGCTGCCTGTGACATATCGAAGCAGGCATGCCAATTCCTTTTCGTTTAGACTTCTAACATATCTCCTGAAGTACATGTAAAGCGTTTGTTGCCCTTTCGTCATTGCGTTCGGGTTATCAACAGTAATCAAGGATAGCACTTTTTCAGTTGTCATAAACAAAGAGCTATAAATATGAAACACTAACTCTTTTGTGGCCGGAAGCCACAACTCTTTGAGTACACCTTCACAGAGGCCTTGCTTCATGGCATCTGCTGCCATCACAACTTTATTCCATAGCTCTGTTTTAGCCACACTGACTAAAATTGTTTCCAGGTTATTTGCATTTGGCAATTTAGTAACACCAAACTCCGATAAAAAGTCAACCAGAAAATCGGTATTTTCGTCAGAGAGAGGTTGCGAATTGCATTCTGAAAGGATCGTTTTCAACCTTAATCCATCGTAAGAACTTACGTATTCCAAAAATCCTTCAAGGAAATTGTGGTCGGTTGTACTTTGCTTCCCAGCAAGAAGTGCGGTAAAGAAAATTTTATTGAGTGAGGTTGGAAATACCCCGACCATTAGAAAACCATGACCTAGAATTCTACCTAATGTTGTGTACGTACTTTCTTCTATAGCAGGTGAAATTCGCGGAAGATAGCTATTTGTACCATCAAAATATATTGGAAGCACCTTTTCCCAGAAAAGGGTAAATGCCTCTCTCTTTACCCATCGAAATCCACCGCGGGTTCATTTAAGAAATTAACATTTAAAAGTGACCCAGTTAAACTTTTGTCACTGTACAGGCTTAGCATTTCTTGGACGATGTTTGCCCGGTCAATGGTGACGCTTCTGGTGTCTCCATTATCAGCCACCATCTCAAGAACTTCCATCCTTTTTGCAGAGATGTTCTGAAAATAAAATGTGACTTGATAAACAGAGAGATCAATTATTAATTTCACGCGATGGATTGAACAGCAGTTTAACAAATAAAACCCCATTAAGGGATAGTGGTATTATGAAAATCCATGTTCCGTGTCGACTTTCAAACTAAACTGAACATTCCATCGCACATAAAACTAATAACTGCTTTGACAACTCATTCTGAAACCATTTGTGTTCCTAGAAAGTAAAATTTAAAAACTTTCGCGTACTTGTTGGGGCTGTTCCTCCACCTCCGATCCTTCAATGCCACTCGTAATCTCTTTTAAATAGCGCTGTCGAAACTGGTACCCTGGAGATCCTCTTCTTTCCATATTTCGAGTAGGCTCTTCTGCCTAGAAATGTAGTCAGAGACATAAATATGTCATAAGAAAAAAAATCAAAGGCTCATGTGAGGCAGCTCATGGATGAGAAACGTTACTCTCGCTGCATATTTTGCGAGTCTCGACAACTTTTGTCTGGTTATAATCCGGCCTACTAGGGTTGGTTATCGTGTTGTTGGTTATCAGGTTGGTTATCATGTTGACTCGCGCAATACCTGGTGAAATCTTACAACGATCCAACAGCATGGTAACCGTTTTTGTGAGATGCTGAATTGCTTCCACAAATAAGTTTGCCAGTGTTTTGGCTTGGAAGGCCATTTTTGTTTGCGATCGAGCAATCACCGAGAACAGAACCCAGCCGAAGTGTCTTCAAAAACAATTAATTACGTGCCTGTTTGCAAGGGACCAGTAAAATCGATCATATTTTGTTCCTAAAAGGAAATGTATTGCTTGCCTACATATCGTTTTTTGCTAGAGCAGCTTTCGGCTCGCGTTTACTTTGTTTTTGTCCATTCACTGTACCGACTACAAAGCAAAGTTGTGTCAAACATATCAGCGGCCTTATCAACGCTGCTGTGAAATGTTAGCGAACTTCGTCTATGGGCAATAATTTTTACGAACTTTTTCTACAAGATACCCATTTATAGTCTATCCGGTTATGTCGCTTCTATGGAGTATAGTTTTCAAAAATATTATACAATAACAAAATTGTAATCATACATTTTTTCCTAGGAGAACAAAAAAGAGTTACCTTTTTGTCACTTGTATGCAATGTATCCTCCTGGTGTGCATGAGCAGGTGGTTCATTATCATTACAACTAAAACTGAAAGACAAGAAAAGAATTGCTGATGTCAAACTGTCAGCAAGAAAACTAACCCCAAGCTAGCATTTCAACATAAAGACGAAGATATCAGAACGAAAAATCTTCAAGTTATTGACACTACTCACATTTCATCCCCTTCCATCAAAATAGGAGGTAGTTTCTCTGAAACACAAAAAGGAGAGATGATGATTTCGTCGCATTCCGCAGTGGAATCCAAAGACTCACTTGACATTGATCCAAATCCTTGGAAATAAACATCCTCATCTGGAAAAGGTGGGCATTCATCGCATTCAGACATGCAAAGCATCACTCTATCAACAGTTTCAATGGGCAGGCAAGGGTTCAAGTTGGCGTTATCCGGCATAGAGAGAGTAAAATATTCAGGTGTTAGGCTCAATGATCCCACCCAGTCGTAGAAAGTGCCTACTTCTCCTCTCTTCTCAAATCTGCGCGTTTGAACACCTAAAGTCGGATGTCTTACGGAAACTTTGATATGAGGTGTCTTTACATCTGGCTCATCAGACACTCTGCTAGCCCGTGCTTCACGCAGATTTTCTTGTCTTGCGGTCTTTTCTTTGCATCTAAGGAGCTCCTCTCGCTTCTCTCTTTCTTTTGCTTGGTCTTTAGCTAAAGAGGCCTGATACTCTTTTTCTTGCGATGCTTTGAGAGATTCCCTTTCCTCCGAACAGCCAAGCAAATCAGATGTCTGCTGTTTGGTCTCAAAAACAGGTGTCAGTAAGTCGGTGTTGTCCTCGCTGTCAGAATCACATGCGCTCACCTTCTCTGGCTTCTTGCTAATGCTGGTTTTCGATAAGATGTACAGTCGTACTTTCGTTAATTTGTGCTGAGCAATGTACTGTGCCAAAGTGAACTCCTCGTTTATTTCCTCGCATCGAAAGTTTCCTAGTTTAAATGTCATTTCGTGCGTAGGACCAAATAGGGACATCCCATCCTGAAAGAATACATCTTTCATTGCATCCATGATCTCTCCCGATGTCGCCTGAAGTGGAAATGATAATTCTCTCGTTCCTCCTCCTTTTGCCATGCGCACGGCAACGTAACGCTTTTCTTTGTCATTAAAGTGCATCCAGCCCATTTGTATTCTTTTAGAACGTTGCGTTAGCGATGGGCTGTCGTCTTCTAATGACCGCACTGTACCCCTGGGACTAGGAGAACCCGTTTTCTTTTTCGTTGATTTGGAGGCGAGTTGTTTTGTTAGTTCTAGGAGCTTTCTTTTCTTCCCTTCCTTTTCTTTATCAGGGTTATCCACGTCAGTTAAAACGAACGATCGCAGAGCAAGTATGTCTCCTCTTCTTGTGAGGCCAAGAGATTAGAAGTCCTGATCGCTGGCCATTCGCACAGCTGCAAAATCCATCTAGATAGAAAGAAGAAAGCCGGTACATTGAGTTGGGTGCTGTTCATAGTGTTTTTCTATGCACCACAAATATTAAGCTATATAAAATTGTTTTTTCTTTTCTTTTTTATTTTTATTATTTAAAGTAACCGAAATGTTTACGAAACAAGACACAGACAAATTTGAAGACGGTAGTAAAATGTAATAGCCGTTTATTGGCATTCTCCACTAATATTCATTGTTTAGTATTGTGGTGAAGTCCTTTTATTTACGAGACAACAGCTTGTATTGGCAGGCCGGAAATACACTATGATTAGTGACAACTTAAAAAAAAAAAAAAACCGAATAACTGTTGCGAGGAGAACACTTGCTCCGTCATGTGGGGATTGTGTGCATAGTTAAGCCCTGTGTTTCTGATAAAAATCCCAGACATACTGAAAACTTTTTGCTCAAATGATGTATGTTAAAAACTCTGCGCACACCAATATGGTTACAGCCAAGTCCTGAGAGTCCTGTGTGAGTTGAACCGAACCACTAACGTCAGATCAAATGGATTTTTTAAGAGATTCTGAACAAGTTACACGGCAAGACAGAGGAGTCAACATCTGTCATGCTATATACGTACCTTTGAACAGGAATGCATATGTTTACCAAAGCTCTGAAAGCTGAACTACGATCGACTTGGACTACATAGGAACACATTAACCCGGGCCGGATTGCCATATGGGCGTTTCAAATTCGTAGTTCATTTGAACATAATTCGGAGCTTGCTCGGGGTATTCAGTCACTACGTATTAGTTTATCTGTACGTTATAGTCAGCCCGGACACACCGTGCAACAAGATGAAACTGATCTTATACCACGATCATCACTAATTTTCATACGAAGACAATCAATTCAAACACAAATAAGTATGAACGATGTTTTTGGATATGTCAACAATGAAACACTATTTGGGTGGTCAACACACAAAAAAATGTTCTTTGGAGCAGTGACCACATATACATTACTTAAGCTTATTTAAAAAATAAACTACGCTTTTCGCGAGCTTAAAAGCCAGAGCTAACGAGAAGGAAAATAAATATTACGTAAACACAACATCAATAAAGATATGACTTTACCATCTCATCCTTGAAGGTCTGACACACGGTTTCCTCGACATTCCTCTTCTCTTTCAAAAATGTGAAAATCTGGCGACAATATAAAATACGTTAGTTGTTGAAATATTTACTTCGTAAACCGGAGTAAAGCAAAACAACTGACAAAATACCTGGTTCAATTCCCGATCTCGAACCGTGGACTCCATGTTGTTTCTGAGGGTAACCAGGCCTAGCAGTGTCACATGGTCGCAAGCTAAGTAGCAAGCTAACTCGCAAGCTAAGTCGCAAGCTAACTCGCAAGCTAAGTAGCAAGCTAACTCGCAAGCTAACTCGCAAGCTAAGTCGCAAGCTAAGTCGCAAGCTAACTCGCAAGCTAAGTCGCAAGCTAACTCGCAAGCTAAGTAGCAAGCTAACTCGCAAGCTACCTCGCAAGCTAAGTCGCAAGCTAAGTCGCAAGCTAACTCGCAAGCTAACTCGCAAGCTAACTCGCAAGCTAAGTAGCAAGCTAACTCGCAAGCTAACTCGCAAGCTAAGTCGCAAGCTAAGTCGCAAGCTAACTCGCAAGTTAACTCGCAAGCTAAGTCGCAAGCTAACTCGCAAGCTAAGTCGCAAGCTAAGTCGCAAGCTAACTCGCAAGCTAAGTCGCAAGCTAACTCGCAAGCTAAGTCGCAAGCTAACTCGCAAGCTAACTCGCAAGCTAAGTCGCAAGCTAAGTCGCAAGCTAACTCGCAAGCTAAGTCGCAAGCTAACTCGCAAGCTAAGTCGCAAGCTAACTCGCAAGCTAACTCGCAAGCTAAGTCGCAAGCTAAGTCGCAAGCTAACTCGCAAGCTAAGTCGCAAGCTAACTCGCAAGCTAAGTAGCAAGCTAACTCGCAAGCTACCTCGCAAGCTAAGTCGCAAGCTAAGTCGCAAGCTAACTCGCAAGCTAACTCGCAAGCTAACTCGCAAGCTAAGTAGCAAGCTAACTCGCAAGCTAACTCGCAAGCTAAGTCGCAAGCTAACTCGCAAGTTAACTCGCAAGCTAAGTCGCAAGCTAACTCGCAAGCTAAGTCGCAAGCTAAGTCGCAAGCTAACTCGCAAGCTAAGTCGCAAGCTAACTCGCAAGCTAAGTCGCAAGCTAACTCGCAAGCTAACTCGCAAGCTAAGTCGCAAGCTAAGTCGCAAGCTAACTCGCAAGCTAAGTCGCAAGCTAACTCGCAAGCTAAGTAGCAAGCTAACTCGCAAGCTACCTCGCAAGCTAAGTCGCAAGCTAAGTCGCAAGCTAACTCGCAAGCTAACTCGCAAGCTAACTCGCAAGCTAAGTAGCAAGCTAACTCGCAAGCTAACTCGCAAGCTAAGTCGCAAGCTAAGTCGCAAGCTAACTCGCAAGTTAACTCGCAAGCTAAGTCGCAAGCTAACTCGCAAGCTAAGTCGCAAGCTAAGTCGCAAGCTAACTCGCAAGCTAAGTCGCAAGCTAACTCGCAAGCTAAGTCGCAAGCTAACTCGCAAGCTAACTCGCAAGCTAAGTCGCAAGCTAACTCGCATCAATTCCAAAAAAAAGTGAGAGAAATGAATGTCCCTTCAAAGCCACCGTAAGTTTAACCCCACTTCAGGAGTTAAAATAACTCTTTGAAAATTACTGTGTATATCCTGTAAATATGTTCATATCAGGCCGAATTGCTTCAGAGGTGTGATGTTAATGCCCATTTTGAACCAACAACTCGTTGTTCTTGCTGTCTCATTTTACATCGTACAGAAAATCAATTTCGAAAAAGAACGTTAATGGTCAGAGTATACCTATCTTATTTAAATTATGCAGAATTACAGAACGTGAATACTTGGATACCGTAAACTAGAGGAAAGTAACAGCTTCAGAGAAACCGAACATTACAATTCAAGTTCATATACCTTGTATCATGTCAGTACATGCGTTGTTTGGTAAACTATCCGGATCGAGTACTGTGGTTATTTCACTCTGCTAAGAATGCAAAGTCATTCAAAAAGTACCTGGGGAACAAGTTTCTATAGCATCAAAAAAGAAAGTAAACATTTAGTCAATACCAGGTTATGATTATTATGATTATTCGTTTGTAGGTACCTGAATGAAAACCAACTGAAGAAACTGCCCGAAGGTGTCTTTGATCATAATAAAGGGATGCAGTGGCTGTAAGTGTATTTCTTGATTAGTAATCATTTCCTCCAAAGCGACACTGAACAGCGATATCGTAAAGACGCTCCAGGAAATGCAAAAAGCTGGTTTTCAGAAATTTGGGGACATACTTGGCAAACCCGATTTAGCTTTCTCTAATTTAAAGTTACACGTCGGTTGTAAAATGAATTACAGTCTCGTAAAACTATAAGTAAAAACTCTGACATGTGAAAAATAATTACAATTAAAAATACTCACAACAATGACTTGTACGTAGATGCAAAGGAAGGCCAGAGGAAATTGAAAGAAGTCTAAGCGCATTTCTTTCTGAAGTGTCATCACCAGATAGCAGCTCCAGAAATGTCAAGGGAGGTGGAAGGCCTCTTGTGTTGTAGAGTTTCTATTCAGTACTGAATTTCTCAGTTCCTGTATGCTTCCCAATGCGTGTACCTTAGTGCCAACCGTTTTCCTAGGACATAGGAAAACGGAATCCGAACTTCCATTTTCGTTTTCCGTTTTCCTACGGTATGGGAAAACGGAATTCGAACTTCCATTTTCGTTTTCCGTTTTCCTAACACATTGAAAAACTTAATTCGAACTTCGATTTTCGTTTTTCGTTTTCTTAAGACATTGAAAAATGGAATTTGAACTTCGATTTTCGTTTTTCGTTTCCGTATTTTTGTCGTTTCTGTATTTCACATAAACCGGATGAGTGTCGGCCCTTCCTGTGAATGAGCACGAAAAAATGAAATCATTATGGAGTTACAAATCACGGAATGAAATTGCTTTTTAGTTCCCACTATAGCCTGCGAATACAGCCCTCTCTCCGCGCTCCGAACGCTTGCCGCGTAGAGACGGCTGTATTCGCAGGCTAGTCCCACTATTAAGTTAAAACATTTCAATAGGCTGTTTAGACCTAGATAACTGTATAAATGTAACGTAAATATCCGTTCGCCTTTCTCTTAATATCTTGAAACATTTTTCTAAATATGTCGAAAAAGTTTTAAATATGTCAAAAATATCTGGCTTTATTTTCGTAAATATTACAGTAACAACCTCAAAAAGTAGCCTGTCTTCTAAAATAGCAACACAAATTTCAGCATGTCAGCAAATGTCCTTGTATAGAATAGAACAAAACTCTAAACGATTTTACATAAAGTCGGCCTTAGACTTATTTCAGTACCCAACAGCCTCCAAGAAGACTAGGGCAGTGCAGTTACAAGCAGAGTTAACGGTTATTTACTCAAAGCATAGCGCTGCCTCTACGCGGTCTAAAAGGGACACTATTGTATGGTTTGTGTGTGCGTTAGCAGCCGGTTCATAGGGTACGTCAACTAGAACTGCAATCACTGCATCTGACCTTTCAGCATCAGCATCCGCCATTCTGTTGCACAGACAATCGCTAACATAAGACACATGGCATATATTATAAATGGAGAAAACCGTTGAATCTGATTACTGCAGGCCTATATGAGGAGATTTGTTTGAATTTCTGTCACTGTAATGCCAATGCCCTAATTAACATTGAACTAAGTAGCTTTCTTTCTTAATTTTCCTAGGAAAAAAACATGATTTGAATAATTTTTCCTCATCAAATTCCAAATATAATTTTTTTCTAAATATCATGAGATGTTCTAAATATCCCAAAATCCTCTAAATATCTCAAAAAATAATAATAATAATAATAATAAACTAAAACTGATATTTGTATCTAGGCCTAAGGCTTTTCATGATTCGATCATGATAGATTCGGGTGACGGTTTTTGATTACCTCGAGATCAGAAGGTCTTCATTGATAGCTGTTATTTAAATTTCCGAAATAAGAAAACGGCGCGAAAAAAGACTTCATCAAAGGATATTTTCTAAGGTGGTCATCTTGTTTGTTATCATCCGTGGTTTGTTAGCGACAGAAAGAGCCAAATTCTTCCGGTTCAAGTGAACTAGGATTCATACAAGGATTTATATAAAGGAGGTTGGAATATACGACCGCTAAAGGCGGGAGCGTCTAGGGGGTGGTGGGGGGAAGCATGCTCCCTGGGAAATTTTGAAATCTTGGAATCAACCAGTTGTGTCAAAAGGAAGGAAAATGCAAAAGAGATCGACATTATTTTATCGATGCGTATTCGAGACTATATTTACAAATCTATGTTAATTTCAGTTGATGTGACTTTAGCAATTGGGGTCAGCGGGCTAAACAGGCTTGCTTTCTTATGTAACTTTATGCTTCAGAAAAAACCCCCTGAAGAAACAAGCATCTAACCCTAGCAAGAAGCACACCAAAGCTTATCTTAGCGCCCCCAGTGATGCATGTCTGACTGCAGATCCAAAAAACGCTCAATTTGCGGCCGTGAGCAACATGCTCTATTGTCTTTATTGTTCTACATTACCAGGTCTTGCCTTATATTAATTTTTTCACCAGAATTCTGTAGTAACCGAAAGTTTTTAGACGTTAATGTCTTAATTTTAGGGGCTTCGACTGAAGCCCCCGAACCAACCTTAGATCCGCCCCAGGAAATACAGAAATGACAAAAAACGAAAATTGAAGTTCAAATTCCGGTTTTCAATGTTTTAAGAAAACGAAAAACAAAAATCGAAGTTTGAATTCTGTTTTTCAATGTATTAGGAAAACGGAAAACGAAAATGGAAGTTCGAATTCCGTTTTTCAATGTCGTAGGAAAACGGTTGACACTAAGGTTCACGCACTCCCATTTGGTTAAATATGTAACAAACATAAATACACTACAATTTTTTGAACTCTTCCGGTTTTCAGTGTTAAAGACGTAACGTCCTCTGTTTTTGCAAGCACAAAACTCACAAAGAATTACAGCTCGTAATGACTGACTTACACCATCATAAGTTTTCATATCTCAGTGAATTTCACCTTATAATCTCTCACATGATAACCTATTCTAGCGAATTTGCTCTTTCATTCCGTTACGGCGTTTAGTTTTGTAATAAGTCAACAGGAGCCAAGGTTCTTGACAGACTTTATCGGTGCAATGCAACATGGCCGACTCACACGAGCGAAGACCACCTAACCTACTAAGAATCATGGGTATGTCACGTCACGTCACATCATAAGCATGTCACGTTAGAGCATGTCGGATAACAGTTTTACCCATGATTTTCATTGGAATTAAATTTTTTGAGGCAATTCATAACTGCTCAGCTGGTGTAATTTAAAACTTATGGATAAAGTACTTATCTCCCTTTACAAAAGAGGTATTAGTCTGTGTGCATTGCGAAATACAACTGAACGTTTTGATTTCACTTTTAAATGCCACTTCTTCGTGTATGTAAAATCTTTTGAGTGTATGTGTACTGTATGAGTCATTATTTTATGTATAATTTAAGGATTTGTATGTATGTGTGTATGTATGTATGTATTTATGTACGTATGCAGTAAATAGAAAACGTCAATGTATATATAATCGCAGATTATAATTGTCAAGTCTATTTATTGTAGGTAAAATGTTTGTATCTAAATGTAGCCTTTCACTGTTCGTTGTGTGTTGAGAATTAATAAAGTGAATAAAAAATAAATCAAAAAAATACAAAAAATGCTTCGTGACCAATTTATGACGAGTGAATCACCCCTTTCAAGTTATATTCTTGGCTGCCTTCACGCTTTTCACTGAACGATTCTCTGATGATGGTGGTAGCAAAAGGTTATGAATACATGAATTTGGCCTAATAACGAAGAAGCATAAAAAAGAAAGGTCATATGTTCCACAACTCGAGTCTTTTTGTCATGTATGGTGAAAACCATCTATCGAAGGTCAAGCAGCATCTCTGAATGAAACCGTCTGACCACAGTTCACTTAAATGATTTCAACCGAGTTTTATCGTGTACTTTAATTCGCACTCACGTAGTCAAGCCTTTTCCCGTAAACGCTATGCGAAGAAAGTAATACAGTAAAATTGTACAGCGAGAAAAAGAAACTGAAGGAAAGTCACTGTTTATATTCGGGATCTTTCGCATTGAATATAGAACATTGCTACAGTATCTATGATTTCAGTCAAGTTCCATATCCATAAAGTCTTCAACTGCTAGCAGCCCATTCTGGATAGCGAGGAAGAATAAGAAATGTTAGGAGCAACTGAGCACAACTTGTCGCGCCGGAGATATTCAATCAAATGTAACACACAGAGAGAAATAAGCCCTCTAAGCTGGCCAGGATGTTACAACGAGGTACTGAATCAACAATTGAAATGCAGTTTTGCCACCGTGAGAATACAGCTCAGGCATTTATACAAAGTGAAAATCACGTCATAGTTTCCTTAGAAGTTGCCAAGATAACGCTTTTATTGACGTCACATGTCACTGTCGCTGGAACCGCAGTTGGACCACAGCAAAAACAACATTTCGTCAGAAAAAAAAAAAGTCTTTTTCGTTTAATGGGCGTTAAAATAAAAGAGAACTCGCGATGATAAGGATTACAACTCCGAAATTGACAATTTGTCAGTTTCAGAGTTAACTGAACCAAAACCACAAACAAACCAAAAATGTATAAAAGACATAACAAAATAAAACAAAAATTAATAGACTGGCCAAATGACTGATAAACTAAATCGTAACTGCCTACAAACCAACTATTTTCAAAATAGTAAAGGGGGCGTCCATATATTCCAAATTGCCCCGCTTAACGTCAACTGGAAGTTAAGGGGGGGGGGGGGAGGGGTAAGGAGAGCTCTACATAAGAGAGCTCTGTATTTTGAGCAGAAAACAAAATTGTTCATTTCCTTTTTTAAGAACAGAACATAAAAAGATAACTGTAGTTCAGTAGAAAATGATGTTAAAATAAGAACAAATGGGTTTACACTGTGATCTTCTAGTTTGTCACAATAAAGACATTTGTAACTGAAGTTAATACAAAGTCTCCGTCCAGGATTTGAAACGTCGATTACATTTACAACTTTATTCCCTTATAGACTCTTGAATCAGAGACCCGTTATTACCGCTTTTCAATTTTTTAACAACAGCGTCCGACACTGGATTTAATATCATAGCCTGTACGTTTGCCACTTTACTTTGCTGTCTTCCCGCACAGAGTGAGTTGTTTTGACATATTCTCTTCACCATAAATAATAGAAACCTGGAGCTAAAAACAAAACTCGGAAGCAGACAATCACCATTACTTTTCTTGTACGTGTGATTGCGAGTATTTGCGACGAGGACGACTGAACCACGATGTAGCTGACAAACTTGGACCAAACTACACACCGAAACTACTTTATTAGGAACGTTCCGAACGCGTCCGAGTACAACTCCTTTGATTACAATGACTTGTTGATTTTACAGACTTGTCGATTCGATTGAGATGTTGTTGAGATGACTAAGATGATTGAGATGGTTCCACTAGAAGAGAAAAAAGTTACAGCACTGATAAGTGAAAGAGAACGCTAATAAAAAGGAAGTGGCTAAACAAATAACCTTACAGATGTTTCCTAGCAGTAGTTTGAAACGAAAACTTGAACGCTGAGCTTGAACTTGTAGAATATTCTGGTTGACTTGACCGCGGATTGGAAAGAATGCACTGAAAGGTTGAGGCGCGAAAACTCTAAAATATGTGAGCCCACGTGAGCTAAAGTATGCTTGTATGCTTGACTAAGCACGGAATGTAGAAAAGCACGTTTGAATCTAACATTTCCGGTCCTTAAATGCGCTAACGAAGCATTTACACTAGTGCACAACGGATTCAAACGTTAAAATAAGCAGCAACAGATCCGAATACTTCATGAAACTGTTCAAACAGGACAGTCAATCAACGCAAGCTTGCTCTGAGCCATTTATCTTCTCAGAGACTTCGTCTGCAGCTTCCAGTAAGACTATCTTGTCGATGGGACGTTCCAGTACAGTAGACTTGGTCTTCAACGTCACGCTTCTGACAAAGCCATCTTTCTTGTTCCTCTTCACCTCTACAATGCGACCAAGCGGCCACAAGCCCCTCGGAGTCTTCTTATCTGCTAGAAGTACAACATCTCCAATCTGGAAATTTAGCATTGGCCTGGACCACTTTTGCCTCACTTGTAGACCGGGGAGATATTCCTTCATCCTTCTGCGCCAAAAAACATCCGATAAGTACTGAACCTGGCGCCACCTCCGTCGAGAGTAGAGATCTTCCCTTGTAAAGGTACCAAGAGGTAGCGACGGTCCAGACCGCAGCAGAAGGAGGTGGTTAGGGGCTAGCGGTTCTAGGTCTCGGGCATCGTCAGAAACCTTCGTCAAGGGCCTACTGTTGACTATGGCCTTTACTTCGCACATTAGGGTTGCCAGCCCTTCGTCATCAAGAACCTGCTCTCTAACCAATGCGTTCAACACCTTACCGACTGTCCGTATGCAAACGTTCCCACGCGCCACCGTGATGCGAACCGGTAGGGGGGTTGAATATCCACTGAACATTTCTTTGAAGGAGGAAGTCTGCGATTTTCTCTTGATTCCAGTTGTTGATGGCGCGTCTAAGCTCAATTTCTCCTGATACGAAATTCCCACCGTTGTCAGAACGCACCTGCTCCAGGGTTCCTCTCCTTTCAACGAAGCGTCTGAAACTGTTTAAGAAGGAATCGGTATCCAAACTTTGGAAGACCTCAATGTGGACCGCACGTACCACCAAACATGTGTAAAGTACACCATATCGTTTGACTACGCTTCTTCCACGACGGATCAGAAATGAGCCGAAACAGTCAACGCCGACATAAGAGAAGAGTGAAAACGTAAAGCTTGTGGGATGTGGCTGGAGTGACAAGGATATACCTCACAACTTAATGTGATTTGGTAAGCTGAAGCCACTCTAAAGGCACTAAGGCCACATGGTAGCGGGCATTACCCCTTAAATCTACCAAAGCAAAGATTGAGCCCAAGTATTAGCAGCCATGGACAGCTGTTTCGGCCTTGTTAGGCCTCATCAGCATGGCATAGCTAATGCTCAGGCTCAAGTACCCACATATCCATAAAACAAGCAGTGAAAACGTAAAGCTTGTGGGATGTGGCTGGAGTGACAAGGATATACCTCACAACTTAATGTGATTTGGTAAGCTGAAGCTTAAGGGTAATGCCCGCTACCATGTGGCCTTAGTGCCTTTAGAGTGGCTTCAGCTTACCAAATCACATTAAGTTGTGAGGTATATCCTTGTCACTCCAGCCACATCCCACAAGCTTTACGTTTTCACTGCTTGTTTTATGGATATGTGGGTACTTGAGCCTGAGCATTAGCTATGCCATGCTGATGAGGCCTAACAAGGCCGAAACAGCTGTCCATGGCTGCTAATACTTGGGCTCAATCTTTGCTTTGGTAGATTTAAGGGGTAATGCCCGCTACCATGTGGCCTTAGTGCCTTTAGAGTGGCTTCAGCTTACCAAATCACATTAAGTTGTGAGGTATATCCATAAGAGAAGAGTGGTTTGTCTGGGGTAAATCTGCCATCTTCTGTTCGCCAATCCGGGCCTGTCTTCTCTTGCAATCAAAACAAACACTAAGAGACTTTCGCACCACTGCTCTGGCACCAACAACCCAATTTTTTTCTCTTAGCAGACTTAGGACGTGTTCCACTCCTGAATGCCAGGAAACGTGGTGATAGTACAGTGATGAATGATAAGGGTGACAACGTGGTGGGACTTGGGCAGTATTATGAGATGCTTCATATCTGGATGGAAAGGTCCATTAGCTAGCCTCCCTCCGACGCGCAACAGGTCCTCCGCCAATTGTGGGTCGAGCAAGATGATTTTGCTTGATTTTCTGAACTGTCTTTTTGACTTTGGTTCACCCGTCGGACCCGCAGAATCTGTCCCTTCCAGTGTGACAGCTTCTTCTTTAAAACACTCTCTTTGGACTTGTCGTATGATTTCCCTCTCAGCATCCTTTAACTCATTAAGGGTAATTTGATCTATTTTCATTTTCTCAGTATTCGTGGCGTGACCAACTCTGCTTCGCCTGATTGCAACTCGGAGCCTAGTGCGGTAACGTAACACCCATGCAATGAACTTCTTCAACCAATACAACGAGGAGAAGCGCTCGAGATCTTGTTCATCGACCCTTCTTGGATTTCTGCTGATAGAGCGAGTACCTCGGCCGTCCTCTTGACTTCCGGGTCGCCGTTTGAAACCACAGGGACTGTAAAAGGCCACACAGGCCAGGCAGACTCTGGCTTCCAAAGAAAGTCAGGACCTCTAAGCCATTGACCGTTGTACATCAGCTCTGCTGCCGAGAGGCCCCGCGATTCATCATCTGCAGGGTTCTGGTGGGTACCAACATGTCGCCACTGAGAAGGAGATGTTACCTCCCTTATTGCCGCCACACGATTCGCTACAAAGGTATGAAACCGCTTGCTCTCATTGTTTATGCAACCCAGCACGCAAGCGCTGTCGGTCCAGAACACGGACTGGTTGACCTGTATGTAAATCTCCTGCCTAACCATATGGTCTAATCGGATTGCTACAATGGCTGCGCTCAGTGCTAGTCGAGGAATAGTCAGCTGTTTAAGAGGGGAGAGCCGGGACTTACCAATACGAAATGAACAGTAAATGTCGCCTTGTGTGTTCGTAATGCGAAGATATAAAACAGCACCTTATGCAAACTGACTGGCATCAGCAAAATGGTGAATTTGACAGGATGCAACCTCTCTAAAGTCCGCCGGCTTGAGGCAACGCTCGAATTTGAGTGATTCTAGCCTTGGAAGATCCTCGAACCAAGCCTGCCAAGCAGCTAGGTCTACATCAGGAACTGGGCCATCCCAACCTAAACCTTTTCGGCAGAGATCCTGCAATATGCATTTAGCCAGAAGGATGAACGGCGCAGCAAGTCCCAATGGGTCATAGACCGAAACTTACGATGGAGAGAATTCCCCGCCGAGTAGAGGGCCTGTCCTTCAGCGTTATCCTAAAGCCAAAGGTGTCCGACTCAACATCCCATCTAACTCCCAATGCACGTTCGATAGGTAGCTGATCAAGAAGATGATCCTTCCTGACACTGCTCTCACTGATATCGGAACTGACTCAATGACCTTTCTCGAGTTTGAGATCCATTTGGTCAGACGAAAACGTCCCTTAGAAAGCAACTCGCGAAGATATGACACAAGTGGTATAGCGTCGACTTCGGTTCGTACAGACTTGAGGCAATCATCGACATAGAAATCTCGCCTGACTGTGTCTATCACCTCCACGCTAAATGCTGCTTGGTTGTCGTCCGCGGTGCGCCGCAAGGCAAAATTAGCACAACTAGGGGAAGAGGTTGCACCAAAGAGATGTACCAACATCTGGTGTTCCGCTGGATTACTGTTCAAGTCATTTCCTGGCCACCAAAGGAAACGGAAGGCGTCGCAGTCCTTAGGGCTCACATACACCTTATGGAACATTCCTTCAATGTCGGCCATCATCGCTACGAGCTCTTGACGGAAACGGGTCAGAACGTCAACCAAGTTGTTAGTTAAATCAGGACCCTGTAAGAGCTAAAAATTTAGAGATACTCCATTGTATTGGGGAGCAGAGTTGGCGCAGTGCTGAGAGCGCTCGCCTTCCACCAATGTGTCCCGGGTTCGATTCCCGGACTCGGCGTCATAAGTGGGCTGAGTTTGTTGGTTCTCTACTCTGCTCCGAGAGGTTTTTCTCCGGGTACTTCGGTTTTCCCCTCTCCCCAAAAACCAACATTTGATTTCTTTTGATTTATTTAACTTTGATTTGATTTAGTCTCCCCAATTAGTAGAGCATCTGTGCTCGGCTAAATACATCAGTGAGACTTAAATAAAGTGATTATTATTGTATTGAAATGCACAACCAAAGATCACACGGATTATATCTGGCTTGTTGGGGTTTTTGACTGGATGGCGCGGCAGATACGAAGCTGGACCAACAGGGTGTCCCAGTTGATTCTCAGGCACTCTCCGTGCATTTCCATTCTCGAAAAGGCTGTCCATTAATGATGTATACTTCGAGTGTAGGTCGGGGTTCTTAAGGAATCTTCTGCGCAGTAACTTCAAGCGGTGTTCTGCCAAGGATCGGTTGTTCGGCAAACAAGGCTCTTCTTCCCTCCATGGCAGGGCTATCTCGTAATGACCCTTTTTCAGGCAGATGGACTCTTTCATAATGGTTAATGCACGCATGTCCTCCTTCTACATTGCTGGCCTATCGTCATAGATTGAGTCACAGAATTCCCAATTGCAGAACATGCGGAACTGTTGACTGAGTTCTTTGTCGTGTTTGATGAGGTTGGCTGACGGCTGAGGTCCTCCCATCCTTCCTACAGGTCCGTTCACTGTCCACCCGAATACGGTCCTAGTCGCGAAAGGGCCTTGACCTTGACCCGTTCGCACCTCCAGGGGCTCCAAGGCTTTAGGGACGTCGCACCCTATCAGCAAGTCAATCTCTGAGTCGATAATAGGAATTTGGATGCCTCTAAGATAGGGGAACTTTGATAAATCTTCCTGACGTGGGATGCTGTCTTTGCTTACAGGGAGGGCTGGAACGGAGAACACTGTGGGAAGCTCGACTAGGGTATTCCCGTCAAGGTCGAACACTTCTAAGCTGAAAAGAGCACACTCGGTGATGCAGTTGTGCTTGCCAAGGGTAGCCAGTGAAAGTTGCGTTTTCTCTCCTTCCATGCCCAGGATCCGCATGAGCTTGTGGGTACAGAACGCGGTATTCGATCCACCACCTAGAAAGGCATACGTTAAGACAGACTTATTCGAACCTCCCGCCTTAACCTTTACTGGAACTATTGGCAAAGCGGTAGCTGAGTGGCCAGCCCCAATCAAGGCACATTGTCCATCGACGATGATGTGACTGTTCTGGGCTTCGCTGACACCACCTTCATCTGATATCGCGGGACCATCCCCACTAACGTTTTTATTGGATGAAGGCTGTTCATCTCCTCGTATATCCCGATTCGAATGGAGGTACGTCGAGTGCTTGAATTTACATTCGGAAATCTTGCAGAAGCTGGATTTGGAACACGCCCTTACAAAATGACCAGGAAGGAGGCAGTTAACACAAAGGCCATTCTCACTAACAAACCGATAGCGTTGCTCTACTGAAAGCATCTTGAAATCTCTGCAGCGAACCAGGACGTGATTGTTCTTGCATAAAGGGCACTTGGTAGACGCTCTCATTGCTCCAGCTGCATTTGTGGAAACGTTCACGGACGAATTAGCAGCACCTCGATGGCCTCCCGTACCAACCCAAGTGGCAAACTTGACCCCCTTTCGGCTCCTGAGCCCATTAGAATCCTTGCTGTTCGCCTTTGGGTCTCCATACACATTCCCAAACACAGGCTGAGCCAGTACACGCGCCTTTCCCTGCACAAACTTTGCCAAGTCTGCAAGCGTAATCTCTCTCCGAATATTGTTCGTAATATCATCCGCAACATCGCGCCATTTCTGTCTCAATGGGAGAAGCAATCTTTTTACAACCTCCTGTAAACTGTCAGGATTCTCGATCTTGTTGAGGTAACCAATCTGTTGCAGAGTGTTTTTACAGCTTGCAAGGAAAACTGAGAATTTCTGGAGGGCAGTGCTGTCTTCATGTTTTACAGGTGGGCCATTGATTACCCGATCCATCAGGGCGGTTGCTATTTTGTAGTCTTGGCTGTATCTCTTCTTTAGTAGACGTCGTGCTTCAGAATACCCCTCGTCAGGCTTCATTGGTAGACAGCTCTTCATTAAAACCTGGACATCTCCACGAGTATATTGGATAAGGTAGTACAACCGGCCTTGCTATCTGTAGTCTTCGCTTCAATCAGATTCTCGAACGACCGCACAAAGTTACAGTAGTTAGCAGGATCTCCATTAAACACTTGCACCTCAGTGCTGGGTAGTGAGAGAGTCAAAGACAGTCTGTGCTGTTGGCTAAGCAACTCTTGCAATTGGAGGTCGCGGGACTGCTGGAAGAGCATAAGCCGGTCGTTGTACTGCTGCTGATCACTTTGGATGCCTATCAATTCTTGTAGAAACTTCTCTCCGGTGGACGATCCAGCCGACGATGGACTGTCTCCAACATTATCAGGGCGAACGTCCCCAACAACTCTACTTGAGAAAGGCAGTTGGGAGACCTGTGGATAAGGTACTGCATTGTCCTCACGCTACTGCTCTCTGCTCTCGAATTCGGAAGAAATCGGGACAGAAGCTGTATTTGTAGCGACCTTTGGGCCCACGGGTTGAGGCAGTTGAGGAGGGTAAGGCTGCTTAGGTTGGGATGCCTGTTGAGGTGCATATGGCTCCTTAGGAGGGCGTGGCTGATAAAGTGGGCGTGGCTGTTGGCCCCACAAGAGAGATGGCACCTGGGAATGAACTCTAGACGACCGTCCGACGCCAGAAGCTTCCAGATCGGCAACAGCATAAGTTCGCTTTTCAGCCTCTACCTTAGCGATTTCCGTTTTCAGAGCCAATGCACGTTTCCTTTGATCAAGGCGTAATCTAGCTTCTTCATGAAGTTGTTGTTGCTTTGACTCTTCTTGTTTAAGGCGCAATTCTTCATCCTGTAAGGCTTGTTGCTTGCGTAACGAAGCCGCCTCTGCTGTCAAAGCTGCTCTTTTAACTGCTGTAACCAATCTTGGGCTTTGAACGAGCCGAGCTGAGGAGCCGCCCACCGATCTCCGCGAGGACGCGAGGGAGGCGAGAACGTGATCCCTCGTAAATGATGGAATCTTCTGGCTGAACAGCGCTATCTGCATTCACATAATATTCTGCGCGGGCCTTCGCGATCCACTGGTCGAGAGTTAGTTGAAAGTTGTCAATCTTTTTGCATTCACTCTCGTAATAATCTTGTGAATCCAGTATATCATCCTCGTCGCTCAGCAATGCGTGATAACTATAGTGAGCTGATTTGAAGGCATCAACGGTTTTACTGAATTCTTGGGCGATAGAGGACCTCTCTTCAAAGGACACCGAGTGTGACATACCTACAGTAATTGCATCAATTTTCTTGGTAATGTTACCCTTTTCAGCTCGTCTGCTTCTACGAAAACGGAGTAAACTTTCATTCCGAACACCTTCCCGATCGAGCGTGACATTCGGTTGAACTCGGCGACGAGTAGTGCGACCTTCCGTTAACCTCTGTTCGCTGAGTTGACGTCTTGGTCTATTGCACAGCAATCGAAGATTAGAGCGAACAGTCTCAAGCTCCAGATGGCAAGAAAGACGGACGAAACATTTTCGAACAAATGTATCTGACAAACTTGGACCAAACTACACACCGAAACTACTTTATTAGGAACGTTCCGAACGCGTCCGAGTACAACCCCGTTGATTACAATGACTTGTTGATTTTACAGACTTGTCGATTCGATTGAGATGTTGTTGAGATGATTGAGATGAATAAGATGATTGAGATGGTTCCACTAGAAGAGAAAAAAGTTACAACACTGATAAGTGAAACAGAACGCTAATAAAAAGGAAGTGGCTATACAAATGAACTTACAAATGTTTCCCAGCAGTAGTTTGAAACGAAAACTTGAACGCTGAGCTTGAACTTGAACTAGAGCTTTGACGAGTAGAATATTCTGGTTGACTTGACCGCGGATTGAAAAGACTGCACTGAAAGGTTGAGGCGCGAAAACTCTAAAATATGTGAACCCACGTGAGCTAAAGTATGCTTATATGCGTGACTAAGCACGGGATGTAGAAAAGCACGTTTGAATCTAACACACGATGGGGGGCGATTAATACTAACACTGGTTGTTTCACGTAATATCCTTCCCGCAAACTATCGTATTGAATTTAGTTGTCTCCAGAAAAACATGGGATAGCGAAATTCCAAGTGGACATTAAGGAGGAGGGGGGGGGGGGGGGTCCTGATCTTAACGTCCAGTTGACGTTAAGCGGGGCAATTTGGAATATGTCAACGGCTCCGAATAGTAATGCTGTTAAAACAGAGGGATTTCAAAATATAGCCTGCGTTGCAGCCGGACTTGCCACTCGAACGCTTGAAAACCTAGATGTAGTGAATACCGGAGGTTTGCACTGTCTGCGACGCAGGCTATCAAAATAATGCTATCCCCTTTGATCGCAATGAAGAGCAATAAGACTTGACACAAGACCCAAGTGTAAGACTTGACTCAAAGATCTGCCAAAGCAGTTAAAACAATCGGCTATAGTTCGAGTCTATCAATATGCTGGTTGCTTTGACCACCTTATTGATTTTGATACTTGATTTTGAGGTATGAGAAATATACTTTTGGC
>JAEMWC010001076.1:30000-37500 GCA_016490735.1 Pachyseris speciosa | reverse complement strand
TCACCGCCAAAGCTGAAAGGTCAGATAGTATCGGGGTTTTCAGTATTGAGATAGAAGAGAACGCAGTTTTCGGTTAAAATTTCTGTCATGTGTGTGATTTGGTTGTGTGAACGGAACTACCGCTTAATAAAAGAACAGTCAGAACCAAGCGGTTTCTCGAATAGATGACATCTGCTCTCTGTTATGTAAAGAAATACATCCACTGTTATTATCCTAAGGAATTCATCCACTTTCTCTGTTGTGTAAAGGAATACATCCACTATAATTACGTCATCGACATCAATGTATTCCACAGCAATTTAATGAGAAACCACAGCAAAAAAACGGAAACCGTGGTGCCTAATACACTACTATCTTGTCTTAGTGCTCCTGCACAGTTCAAAATAATCACCGGAGTTTAGACCATTCAGATTGAATACGGTCTTGTAGCATTCCACCAGGGATAGAAATTCCCTCCTTCGTTCTAAAGAGTTCCATTTAAGTATTTTACACCTGTCCTCATACGCCATCTCCTGTCGTCTTTGGCCTAGGGCGATTCGCGAAGCTCTTCTTTGCACCTTCTCAATTTCATGGATGTCTTTGGCTAGGTGTGGTGACTACACCGGGCAAGCGTATTCCAGTATTGGACGGACCAGGGTTTTATACAAAATTGAAAAGGTATCCTTATTTTACTACCTACTGTGCGTTTAAGTAGGCCAAGCACCTTGTTTGCTTTGTGAACTGTTTCTTCAACATGTTTTGTCCAGCTCAGCTCACTCGCCATGGTAACTCCAAGATCCTTATAACTGGAGACTTGCTACTGTGAGGAGCTTTTGTCTTTTGTATGAGAGATTCTCACGACCTCACATTTGCTAGGGTTAAAATGTTACCTGCTGGCGGTCCGGCCATAGATCGAGGGTGGTTAGATCTGATTGTAAAGTAATAGAATCTTCCAAATTATTTATCTGTCGATAGATTTTAGTGTCGTCAGCAGATAACTTGGCGGTAGAGGTAATGATGTTAGGTATGTCGTTCACGTAAATAAGGAACATAATCGGCCCCAGTATTGAGCCTTGAGGGATGCCAAATATAACAGGCGACCATTCGGAGTACGATCCACGTAGCAGTACTCTTTGTTTTCTAGGCGGCGTTTTGCTTAAATTTTCTAAGCAGACTGGTGGTAGGACTGAATTCGGAATATTTTATACCTTTAAATTCTATTTGAATTAAATGTTTTCAAAAATTCCAAGACAATCACGTCTCCTGAGGTATGTAAACTTTGGGAAATACTTCAACTAATCGCTGTTCGCCGTTCCCATGGTAATGCACTTGCATTTGATTCTGTTGATTCTGTCCCAAATTATGTTTTCCTGTCGCAATTTCCAAAATGTTCTTTGAAGAAAAGCTCGAGGAGAGAAAAAATGCTCGGAGCTGAACTTACTTTCCATTTTTGTTCAAAAGTATGTAAGAATAAACACCTGATGTGCTCTGACCACCAGGCGTAACGCCGCATAACGCAAGTTGACCAAAATAAATAATATAAAGTTTACATTGTTGACAGCTTCAACGACGGGAAAACTTGAAGCCTTCAGCATCAAAATAATAGCGGAGCTCCGACGGCCCGAAGGGCCGTCAAGCGGAGCACCAAACCTATAGAAACCCGTCAACTGCTTTTCTCATGGTAAAAATGGCTAGCGGTATTGCTCGTGGGCGCGTACGCACGACGACGACGACGACGACGACGGAGTCGCCCAATAATTAATAATATCCTAATAATAATCATAATAATCCAACATGGCGGCCATACTCCACCTGGCCCAGCTGACCAGCTACTTTACAGCGTACATCTTTGATACTGGACATCCATCTTATAGCCAATTGACACCTGTCAAAACAAGGTATCCGCTGACCAGTGTAACGTGACCATATCGCGGGCTCAAGTTAAAACCTCATCGAGGTCAGCTGTTTTTTTGAAGTTGACCGCTGACCAGGTACTTGCTTTCGATTGGATCGCAGGCTCAAGCCAAGTGTGGGACAGCCAAACCAAATCGAGGCCGTTAAAATTTTTCGCGCACTTTCTGCGGCTGGTAATTTCACATTAAGTTGGTTTCTTTATTTTGAGCAAAACAACTTCATCTTCTTCGATCGAAGTTTGTCTTTCGCGTGAAAAGCATAAAGATCAAGAACTTGTCAAAAGATACTCCGGAAGGTGAATTTTCAAGTGATGAAAGGAAGGACGCAAGATTTTTCTCAGGAAAGGCTTCAAAGATTGTGCGGTTGAAAACAGTGTAATTCAACGCTTCAAGGGCTTTCACTTCACCGCGGCATCTTGCATCTCACCAAGAAAAGTCACTTAACAGTTCACCGGTATTAATGGGAGGAATGAGTAGCTCAAACTCTGTGGAAGAAGCTCTTTCTTTGGACCAAACCGTTTGCTATTTTTGCGGATGCTTGTTTTTACTTTACTGAAGCTTACGCATTTTCAAGTGGTAGAAACCTCTACAACACAGGACAGTGAGGTAAATTAAATAAATAGAAGCTTAACATTTGGTTTAATCGTTGTTACTTTTGTTCAGGAATGAAACTTGTATTTTTCTCTCGAATGGATATAAATAACAATCATCTGTACTCGTTTTGGACGCAAAGAAGTAGTTGAATTGTTTGTTTGTTTTGTTACGTTGTTTTCTTTGCAAGCGAACGAGTGTTTTTACTCGGCTTGGCTGACTGTTTTTCGACCTTGGTTCCTCACAGTAGCGTTAAGAAACTTTTGCCCTTATCTTATCAACACGTAATCGCAATGAGTCCTCGTAAAATTAAGCATTAAAGGGGGAGACTCGAGCTCGAGTAAAAATAAAAAATCCGATCAAATGCATGTGCATGTGCACTTCTCAAAATGTGACATTAAGTTGTCAAAATGCTGCCAAAACAATCAAAACCCAGCGCGCTTCTCTTCGTCAAGTCTTTAAGAGATCTTCGTCGAAAGCAGCCTGTAAACAACAATTAAGTTTCGCCGTCTTTAAACATGTCGTTTGTTTGAACCGGTAAGAATCAGCGTTTGGATGTTAAAAACAGCGAAATGGGTTGACTGGCTGGCTGGTTTTGATAAATTTTAAAGTGGACGGGTCTGCGAGAGAAATGCTCGTTTGGTTTGGCAAGCGCTTTCTTCGTTATCTGGATGATGTTTTGCCACTGAGAATCATTAATTGAAGAAGGTTCTTCGGAAGACATGGGAAGTAACAGTAAAACCATCAAAGCACTTAAGTGTTTTGTGTAAGCCAAGGAAAGATTTTGTGGGAAATGGCTCTATTATTCAGCTCTGTCGCATTACGAGTGATTGCTGTCTCAGTGATTCCTGTTGACTGCTCTAAACGATCAGGTACGGACCTCTTTTTTGCCTTTTCTACGGACATTTATGTCAAATCTGCTAAGGAAATTTTCTAGCTTAATACAAGAGTTTTGTTACCTGTCCAATTTCTGCACCTTCTCCAAGAATCTTCGAAGAAATATTATTCATATTGTGCTTTGTTTTCTTGTAATAAGTCTTATGTTTGTTGTTATATTGTTTCTGAACCGCGGTCAATTCCTGTTGACTGCTGTAAAGGAAGAGTTTGTACCCTTTATTTTTTTTTTAGGGGCATTTATGTCAAAATAAATACCGATTTTCCTAGCTTTATCTTTCATCTCAAAGTAGTTAGACTCAAGAATGTCCGTCTTTTTTTTTCTTTTTTGCAAACGTTTACTATCGAAAACTCTTCGTTTTCCCTGCTGCTGCTCAATTGTTTTGGACACAAATTAAACTGGCCCAAATAAACTCTTGCGAAGTTGCTCGGTGAGAGTGTGCAGCTCCGATTCTAGGCTTGGCATGGCTAAATATATATATGGCCTTCAGCTTTTCTTTTTTTAATCGCTACATAACAGACTGGAATGGTGTTCCATCGAACATCATGCATGCACCTTCTTTAAGCAGTTTTAAGTCCTATCTATTACATTATTAGTGTCAATTTTAAATCAGATGTAGCTTGTGAGTGACAAGTATGTAATTTAATTAGGTTTGCTTTGGATTACTTAATGATTTTTAGTCTCAATCTCAAATCAGGGGTGACTTGTAAGAGACAAGTATTTGATTTAATTTGATTAGGTTAGCTTTGGGCCACGTTTAAATTTCACCTCTTAGTTTTTAGAATGTGTAATATTAGATAATATTCTTTGTATGGGAATTTAGTTTCTCCCAATTATTCTCTAGTCATGCACTTTTTTGTTTTGTATCAACTTAGTTGTATTCACATGACAAAGTATTATTAAACTTAAAACTTAAAATTAAACTTAAAGTAAGCTCTTTCTCATCAATGTACACATCCTTTGGACTTCCTCCTCCTGCATACAGTCTTTCAATTAATTTTATTAGTAGCTGGTCACACCAATCTTGTGGGATGTTTGGATGACATTTGGCATTAATGTTTAATGGAATCTCTGATGTTTGATGAAGTATGTTAAGATCAAGTTAAGATGGCTAACGGATTTCCAGCACTTTTGCTTTGATGAATCACCTTGATAGTGCTATCAACAAAATGCCCAATATATTATTATCAAGTTGTTTGGTCTTGCACTTAACTGGCCAGAAGAGCAGCTGGATTTCTTTTTGAAAACACTGTAGGTGCATTGAGTGATGAGCTTAATGTTAGCATGCAGTTTTTTTTTTGTGATAGTAAGGTCAAGAAGTAATTGATCAAAATAAATATCTTGGTCTTAATTCATGGCATCTAAATATTTTTATTGATTTCCATGTATCTTTCTTTCATAATTTTTGTGAGGCATACATATATCCAGAGGATACACAATTTCCGATTTCTGACTGTCTCATGGGAGGCTTTAGATAATTGAAATTGCATTCATTATGAAGTGATGATCTGAATCACTATATATCTGATGTGATACTGATTCCAAGGAGCAATCACCAGGCTTCTCCACCAATTTCTAGTGGCTCTAAACCATACCTAAGTAGCTAAGTATGTAACTAAGTTGCCTACAGTTGAACGGGGAAACAGACCTGTCCTTAGGTATTGCTCTAAGATGTTAAGAAATGTTTTGTTTTAAAAATTTATAGATAAAAACTAGCTTTGCAGGTTCTTTTTTACACAAGGTATTAAAGATTATTTTTAAAAAAACCTACCTCAATATTTTTATTTTGCTTTTTTAACATCTCCAAACTCAGTTTGGAAAGGAATTTTTATTACCTTACTCAATAGAACGCTTGTTTTTAGGAGGGGTGGGGGTCCAAATTCGTAAAAGGGGATTCATATCTGCTAGCAGTTCTGGACTAGGGGGTCCAGATCTGGACTGGAGGGTGCAAATCCACGTGGGGTCCAAATCCACTGTGCCACTGGCTCAGATCACCTTTCCATACTATTTTCTACAGCATTGGGTCTGTAGGTTGAGTGAGGTCAGATGGGTGATATGACAAGCAGACTATATGTAAATGCCAGTAGAAAAAGAATGCTTTTGGAGCTCCGCTTTTAGGCTTGGCTAAATATATATATATTTACGTTTCATATCGTAAAGGCCATGGGCAGGTGTAGTACATGCTTGGGTACTAGATTATTACACTCTGTTTTGGATCCTTCAGTCATCGCGGGTTCGCGCAAGTGACAAAAACTGGGATCCAGTTCGCTAGCTGATCTGCACGGAATAGGACCTTAGCATGTAGAAATTTGCGGGAGCTCCGTTATTATAATTGCCTTTCTTACGATTTTTTAGCCGCCCGAAAGTTATGTTTATATGGCATTCTGGTTTTTCTGATTCCAATCTACCACGAGTCTGTTTAACACTGAAAATTTTGAGCGAACCGCCGCCAAGAGAACAGAAAAGAGTCGTAGGTATGACAGCATTCATGTGTGGGCCATGGCCTAGGCCACGTTTTGTCCACACCCGCCTTTTGCAAGTGTTTTGTACTCAGTCCGCGTTTTGTACCTAGTCCGCAGCCTTCAGTCCTCATTTTATACTCAGTCTTCGTTTTATACCCAGTCCGCAGTCCAGGTCAGGTCCTCAGTCTGCAGTCCACAGTCCGCAGTCCGAAGTCCGCAGTCTGCAGTGCGCAGTGCGCAATGCGCAGTCCGCAGTCCGCAGTCCGCAGTCCGCAGTCCGCAGTCCGCAGTCCGCAGTCCGCAGTCCGCAGTCCGCAGTCCGCAGTCCGCAGTCCGTAGTCCGCAGTCCGCAGTCCGCAGTCCGCAGTCCGCAGTCCGCAGTCCGCAGTCTGCAGTCCGCAGTCCGCAGTCCGCAGTCCGCAGTCCGCAGTCCGCAGTCCGCAGTCCGCATCCGCAGTCCGCAGTCCGCAGTCCGCAGTCCGCAGTCCGCAGTCCGCAGTCCGCGGCCGCAGTCCGCAGTCCTCAGTCCACAGTGCGCAGTCCGGAGTGCTCAGTATTGATTTTTTCATGTACTGACCGGAAAGTAGGCGACTTAGTCAGCGGTTTTCTCCACGAGGGTTTAGTCTTTCGTGTGACACTTTCTTTTGCTGATCAATATTGTGGACTAAGAACTCGGATTTGGGGATTCGTTGAAGACAGTTTTTAAAAACAAGTTGTCTAAGCTTTGCTTGTGGACTGGCTTTACTCACTGGCAAAGGAACACAAAAATAGACAAGGTAAGCTACATTAATTTTAGCCTTTGCATTTTACTTTAGTGACGAATGTGGTGGTATCCTATAGCTGTCAATCAAAGCCCTCTAAAAACTAGTCTTGCTTCGTGCGAGAGCCTGCTTTTTATAGAATACAATGCAAAAGTGTTGGAAACATTAATTTTGTACTACTCTAATATTCAAGTTATCCTAACATGTAAGTACTCTGATCATGAGGTCCCTTACACTTTTATGGTATTGTGAAATCAAGTTACAGACAAGTTACATTGTGCAGTTTTTAACGATTAACAAGTAGCTGATTTTGTTCATAATTTTATTGTACATTGTTTATTAGTTACCTACAGTGGACTGGGGTGAAAAACTGTGGAATATTTCGGGGTAACAACACATTATTCCCAAAGTGGGAATAACATTTATCTCTGAAAGAGTTTTATTAGAATCTTTTATCCAGGTAGCTTTACACTCACACACAAATTATTCTCAGATTGCACCTTTGTTTGAGTGCACAGAAAGCCAGCTAAATAGACAAAGTAAATTACAAAGAAAAAGGTAAGCTACATTAATTTTAGCCTTTGCATTTTACTTTAGTGATGAATGTGGTGGTATCCTATAGCTGCCAATCACTATACTCTTTGTACAGCTGTACTCAAATTTAGTACTCAGTCTTGTGTGTCTATTTTAGAAGGTTAAAGTTGTTTGGTTTCCACTGTGAATGAAGCTCATATTAAATTATGCAGCTTCGGAATGCCATCAGTTGTCTAATCATACATGTACAGTGTACCTTTCAATTGTAAGAGTACACAAGTCAAATACCCTACATGTACAAATACCCTTACATGTACATGTAATTTTTTTGTGGTTTGCAAAATGTTCAAACAAGCACAAAGGGG
>JAEMWC010001076.1:0-22500 GCA_016490735.1 Pachyseris speciosa | reverse complement strand
ACACATGCAAAGGGCATGCACGTTTTTTGTGTGTACGCGTCTTGGCTTTTACAGGCTTATACGGTGTATAATGAGTAATTACTTCATGCACTTATCATAAAGATGTACATTATACTGATCATGCCTGATGGCTGTAGCTCTTTATTGTGCATAAAAATTTCTTGTATCCAATGATAACAAAATTATTTATACAGCAAGCAATGTTCCAATATAAAGGAGGAATTCTCTAAGAAAAATCCATTCGTCATCAGGCTGATATTTGAAGCGTTTAAGACTATACATTTAACAATAATTATTGGTTCGTGCTTTAGTTTGCATACAGAATATCAAGTTATTGTGCACATAGAAAGTTTGGAGAGCAAAATTGAGGGAAGCACAAGACTCTGGCGAGAGCAACTCTACCTCTTTGAGTGCTCTTCACACTTTTCAAGTGCCATTTGTTACTCAATAAAGTATGCACATCCAAAACATGAACCACTGTCTTTTATAACCTACATTGCCTATTTTAAATAAATGTTATGGCAAAACCCTGGCAAATTGTTTAAACAGCAACCTGTCATTTTGAGTCTACTTGATCTGTACTGTTTTTCTACATGTCTAACGATAACATTGTTAACAATAAAAAATGCAAATGAATATTTAAGACTTTGAGCCAAAAATATTTACAGTATCTTATTAAGTTACTATGGCCCAGTCAATAATTTTTTTGGTTCTTTCAAAGTGTTTTAATTCCTTCCTGAATTCTCAGAAATGCAAGGTCCCTGGCACCATTTGTACTCCTCTCATTTCCATCTTCAGGAGCTAAAACTCTTATGTCACACTGCACTAAACATAGTTCAATCATCTTTATACCTTGCAATTAACAGGGACTTATTTAGCCGAGCGCTAAGCGGGAGAGATGGAGCACAAAGCGTGACATGCCAGTGCAAAGCGCGAGACAAGGGAAAGAGGTATATAAGTGCCTGTTGCCAGTTTATTGTTTATGCTCTTCCAACCAATCCTCTGGTGATTGGAAAATACTGATTGGTCAATTCATACCATGTGATGCTAATGTGAGAAAATACACCACAAATAACAAACATGGTGCGTGGTGACTGTGAGTTTTCAACGAAGCTATCAAGCTTGCAGTTGATTTCTTACCTCACTTTGAAAACATGTATCGTGGTGTTGTTTTAAGAAATGAAATTAACGCCAACGACTTCTCTCTCATTGAAAGACAGGAGGAAGCGCCGAACGTTATTTTGCTGTACTCCACAGTATTCTTTACAGCACCTTGTAAAATGAAGTAAAAGAACAGCATTTTCTCCTGAACTTCTTTCACAAAATCAGAGTTTCTAAACTCAGCAATCAGTGCTGTTGTTCAGCGAATTCTTTGAATTAGCAAACTTTTTACAACTCATTGAAATTTTTACCTTTAATTTAAAACACCTCATGTGCAAGTACTTCAGTTTCCGTGAAATTCATGATTGTAAACAATTCACTCTTTTTTGACTTATAATTGCTTTCTGCTGCTCGTAGAACTATCGCTAATTCTGCTCAGACAACTAAATGTGCAAGAAATCTGATAAGTGTCCTGCAAATGATTGAAAGCTTTTTCATTGGTCAATTCAAAAGTGACTGTCTGTCGAATTTTGTAGGTGTTCCAAGGGGCCGAAGAGCATGAACAATAGACTGGCGACACAGGCTTATTTTTCTCTCCACCTCGTCTCGTGCTCTGCACTTGCATGTCGCACTTTGCGCTCCATCTCTCCCTCTTGGTGCTCGGCTGAATAAGCACCTGTTTAATGCAGGCTATCATCGTCATTGACCAGTGTGCTTAAATTTAATTCAATTAAGACATTCTTTTTTCCATTTTGTTGGCTGATGTGATTTTTTTATTGCAGTTAAGGCTGCTTGAACAAGGAAAAAAAATTATTTGGCAAAAATATGCTCATGTATTTATCTGAATTTGCTAAAACATATTTACATCTAAGAGGAAAATGTAGGCCTCCATATTTCTCAAAGTAATAATTTGGTATGGCCTTCCAGGCATCACCCAAGCTACTTACAGTACCAATTCAAGCAAGCCGTAGAGATTTTACCATAGATCTGAAATTATTCCACCCCCCACCCCCTCCCCTTGCCAAGCCAGTTGTCATTGAGAGTGGATAAAACTTGTCTAATTATTAGTTCCCAAGGTAGCTCAAACAATTTAGTTTTTACTCATAATGAGTTTGGCTTCAAGATTTCTGTTTACTACAAAGTACTCCTAACAAATTTGACTAAATTTTGTCATTTTTGCGGGTATCTACTACCTTAAGACAACCTTCTCAGAAGGCTGATACATGACTTTTCTTTAAAAAAAATTTATTTTGTCCTTTTAATTTTTCCTTAAAAAAGAGAGAATAGGTGGCCTTTAAACTTCATTTAGCACCTTGTTCGCCACACTGAGCATAGATGCAGTATAGATTAATTGAGAAGCACTGAGGGATTTGGCTAAAAGGGATTTACCATGAGTGTAAGCTAGATCGCGCAACTGACAAAAAATTAATTTTGTTTTTATTTTCTGAATTTTGGTGAAGAAGATAGCGTCATTGTTCTTATCCACATTGTACATGTATGATAAATGAGTTCCTTGAAGTATTTTAATTGGGTCTTAAATGGCACAGAACACTAATATGTTTGTGTTCTGCTTTAACTCATTACTCAGAGAGCCATTATCCACATTGCTGTTTTATTCTTATTCAATTTTAAGCCTGAAATGGTACCAAAGTTTTTTTGTAGTGAACATTTATAAGGGAATTTGTGTCACTAGTTAAGAGCATAGTGTCATCAGCAAATTGAGATATTCTTACCCCTCAGTCTTGAGAGTTAGGGAGATGAATACATGTACCTCTACAATTTGGTTCTTTTCTGATTTTTAAAGCCAGTCGTTCCACTGCTAGCATAAACAGGGAAGGGCTTAGGGGCAACCCTGATGTATGCCTCTCAAAACTTCGGAATAATTTTTGTCATAAAGCCGGCGTTCATAACTGCTGTTTCACCACCATTATAGAGAATGGAAAGCCAAATTCTTATAGACGGTCCAAAGTTGAAAAGTTTTAATTTTTTTGTTATAGCTTCTCTCTATAGAGTCAAAAAGCTTTTTCAAAGTCCACAAAAAGAAAGATTCCTGAGATTTTTTCAGGCTGTGTTTATTCCATTAGATCACTTAAGAGTCTTATATTCTGACCCAGTGATAATTTTTATATCTATTTTTGACAAAACCTGTTTGGTCAGAATGTATTAATTTTGGTAGAAAGATTTCTATTTGTTCAAATGGCAATAGCTGTCTTCGGGAGAGGTCTGTAGTCAACGTTGAGCAGAGTTACAGGATGCCAGCTAGTTATTTCTGACAAGTCACTGTGTTCTTTAGGAGGTTGAAAGAAATTTTCCTCTTCTTTGTGAAACTGAATAAGGAGTTTTCCTTTCTGAAAGGCTTTGTTGTTAGAGTTAAGTAATTCAAGGATCTGCAACCTGTCATGTATGATTCAGTAGTTTGATTCAAACAACAATCTTGGATACTTTTTTTATTAGGGGGTAATTGACAGATTTCTGATGAAGAAATGTACATGTGTTAACCTTAGCTAGTGAGGCTCTGAAAGAATAGTCTAGCTTAACTGAGCATGAGAGAAACACTTAATATTGAATAATAAATTGGTAAAATAGTTCAAGTAAAGGTGAAACCACTTTGATCAAAAATACTACATGTAATTAAATGAAGGCACTGTTTTCCTGTACTGCATATAATGGAGGAGACAAGTGAAAAGTGAAACAAAAATAACTTATACATGTATAATACATTACGATTAATTAATTGTTTCGAATGACTCTTTACAAACAAACTGCGGTGATAAACATGACAACAACATTAATGATGTTCTGAACAGGCAACAAAACAGACCGAAGATTCCAACCACCACAGTCCCCAAAAAGGAAATAATCTTAGTTCTACCTTATTTAGGAGTACAAAGCAAAATTATTACCAAACAACTGAAGACCTGCATTAGTAAATTTTATGGCTGCATTGATCTTAAGGTTATTTTCCAAAGCGCTCATCGCATTAAGTCTTTTTCCCTACAAAGATAGAATTAACCGTTCCCAAAATGTCAAAAGTTGTTTATAAAGCTAGTTGTTGGGACTGCCAGGATTTCTACATTGGAAAAACAAAACACAGATTGCATGACAGAAAAACTGAACATTTTAAAGCGATCACGAGTAGCTGTCATGCATCTGCTATCGCAGACCACGTCACGTCAACTGGTCACAACTTAAAATGGGACCACTTTGAGATATTGGCGAAAGGTCGGTCAGACACTCATTGCAAGATAAAGGAGACTCTACTAGTTAGAGAATTGAAACCTACCCTAAATGAAAATGTAAGCAGCGAAAAGCTGTATCTCTATTAGTTTGCATCTTTTATATGCAAATTATTTTTAGTTTCTGTCAAGGTTATTGTTAATTAGCTACTTATCTTAAGTTTCAAATTTAGTTGTTACTTTAATTCCTAACGGTCACTTCTGAAGATGTATGTCGAAACATACGGAACGTCAAGTTAAACGATATAGTTTTATTTTTGTTTTCCAACAATGCGTTCTATTGACTTTTTACAAAGGTATTTTCCCAGCTGGTACAATGTATACATTAGCCAGAGGAAGTACTGAGGCTAGCAGCTTTATAGACAACTCAAGCTCCTATTGATGTAACTCTTCAGTGCAGCCCAATAAGGGTCATTTTTGAAATGTCTTTAATTAACTGAGCCCCACAGTTGGCTTTAACTTATAGTGAGGATCAGTATACGGTACATTGTAAAAATTCTGTTACATGTGAAATGTGACATTTACTAGTCATTTTTGCTGTGTTAATTATCCTCAATTCCACAAATTTATGAAATGGCTGGTATGGAGATAAAACTAACTGAAGGTTTTGCTGATTTACAAAACAACAAAAAGCTGAAATAGTAAATTAAGGTAACTACAGTGTTACAAGTCATTAGAGAGATTCTGTCAGGTTCTGCTAAAACATTGGTTACTTTCATTAGATTTCTGCAGTATAAATTTGCTTTCCACTGCCAAAGGGTTAAGTTTCTGCTGCACTGCCCCTTGTATACATCATAGGGTTTTCTTTGTTTAGTGACCAAAAGGGAATATTGTGATCTGCAAGTTGGACAAGTTCTAGTTTGTTCTTAGAGATTAATAAGGAACTGCTTTAAAAAGGTCCTGAAGTTTTCTTTGTAATAGACAAAAAATATAATTACTGTCAGTACAGTGCAATTCTCTATTGCCAGAGAGTCTCTGTCAACACCTATTGACAGGTTTAAGTACACTGTGTAGAATAGTCTATAATTTTAGTCATGAAATGATTATAGTATCTTTAGGCTCTATATTTAACAATCACTAGACTAATGCTATTCAAAAGTGAAAACAGGATACCTGATTGCAGCAGCATCTACTGTTTTGTGGATTAATTAAAGCTTCATTCTCTACTCAGTACCCTAACCAATGAGACTACAGTGTAGCTGGCACTTTCAGTGTAAATGATACATGTACTTCTTCATGTACTTCTGAACTTGTCATTAGGAAGTTCATTCAGTGGTACTTTTGAACTTGTAAGAGTTTATGACATTATTGCAGGTAATTTCATTGACATGTCTAGCTTTCCAACCATTTGCAAGGCATACAACGTTACATTATAATAGCCTTGTCACTTCTTACTGTGTCATAATAAGCATTATGGTGTCACATGTACACACTACAGTGTATACATGTCTGTTTTTGTTTTAGACTTTGTGGATTTGAAGATAACTGTTTACAGTTCACCTGAACAGTAATCAGATCATGACTGGTCAAATACATGTAGTTAGACTAATTTTCCCTAATATTTATGACAGGCATCTTGTCCATACTCAGTTTGAGTTGAAATGGAAATTTTGTTAGGCTGGCCAGAACCTTCAAAGTTGATCATCAACTGTACTGTACACTGAAAAGCACTAAAAAGATTTTTGATTGAGATGAAAAAGCGTTTCTGTTGTCCTTAATGTAGGACTTTTAAAGAATGTGCTACGTGTGTATTTCTGTGCATGTATTAACAGCTAGCATATTACATGCTGGGGAGCAGGGAATTTGCATAATGGTGAGAGCACTCAACTCCCACCAATGTGGCCTGGGTTAGAATCCTGCATGGATGATGCCATAAGTGGGCTGAGTTTGTGTTGGTTGTGCGACTCAGCTGAATGAATTTTCTTCAGGTACATGCAGCTTATTTGAACTGGTTGTAGGCTCCGTGCTCCAAGAGCCCTGTATATGCTTTCAGTTCGACCTTGCTTTTTTTTTTTATTGTACTTTGCAAGGACAATTAGCTGGACAGAACATTGTTGTTGTTGTTGTTGATATTTTATTGAATTTTAAATGTCGGCTTGGTTGTAATTGCTGTTGACTGCCATTTGTTGTTCCAAGAAACTGATGTAGTGTCTCCATAGAGATCAACCGCAGTTCAAGAAACAGTTATGAACTCGCATGGACTCAGTGATACATTTTGTGTTGAAAAAGTCGTGAACATTAAATATTTCATTACTGTGGATGGAATTACTAGCTGCAAAGACAAAAAACAAGAATCGTCTTTCACTCAACATTTTCATCAAAATTCTACTTTAAAGGAGCACTGTCACCGGGATTTATGCTGTTTTTGGTTCAATTCTACCAAAGTTACTGCCTTTTACCTGTTACCGTGCAGAAAATGCTCCTACAGAATCAGCAAGATGAATTCCAATGAAATTCTAGCTGGGAGAGCTAACAATAATAATTTTTTTGGTGAATTTTCAATGCATAGCTTGAAATTTTGAAAAAACTGGAAAGTTTTTTCAAATTTCAATCCATTTCCATCCTTGTCATCTTTGATGGAATACAGGAGTTTATAGTGTCCATGCATTATTAGTCTTTGGCAGCAAAACTAGACCATTATTTTCAGGTTTCCACTGGTGCGTTGGCAATTTTAAGCTTTTTAAAGTGATGGTACAATAGCGTGACAGTGCCCCTTTAAAGACTGCTAAACTGCATGGTGCTACTGAATTGTATTATTTGGAAAAAAAAAAAGAGAATGAGATCGAGCGCCTCTATCCAACAGTTCACATTTTTACGTGCAGTGGTTAACACAAGTACCATGACTTGTATTTTGGCCAATGCGATAAGTAGCTCAAACACATCTAGAAAATCAATAACAAAGCTACAAGGATGACAATTGAGTTGAGAGTGGACTTGAAGTTTATTTATCACCCATTTTGTTTTTATTTCCTCTGGAAAAAAAATAAAAATATATTTATAATTTTCAATTTTTTTGCTTGTAGCAGTTACCCTTTCAAAGAATGACAATGTTCAAAAAACACGTTTCTTTGTATGCTCTTTTGTGCGAGAGTTTGAATCAGTTTTTTGTTCCCAAAGCTTTCACTTGATAAACTATTTTACTGGTGATATTGATGCTAGGCCAACGTACAGTATTTCTCACTTTACCATCTCACTAATCTTCACTCTTATTGTTTCTCTGATCTTCAAAAGGGTGTTCTTTCATGAATCCTGTTTTGGTTGAACCTGTTCAATAGTGTGGCAACCCCATCAGCTTAATATACATACGGACAAATCTGTTGAATGTGACTATACAGAATTATAGCTTAAAATGTTAAAGGTGCCCTCTTACTCATGTCTTGTCCCCAATTGTTATCTGTGTTGCTTAACTTGCGTGACTAGGGAAGGCGAGGGCACCAGTCCCCAACAGCTTACTGTAGTACTCCAGCAATAAGAAAAATCAAAGTGCATATTGGGAAGTGATACGTTAGTTCTCACATAGCCAGGCCCTGAATAAATGTCACTGGATGGACATAAAAAGCAGGTTAACGAACCAAAATTTAGCTCTATATTATTTTCTTAACAGAATTAGGGAAGGACACCTAATTTATCCATGAATAAAAATTCTCTAACCCAGTTTTCTGAAAGTAAGGTTTTGCTTTCTCCGAGTTCGTGAAATGACACTGTGCATGTGTTTTAAGAGTTGCAAATTATTTTTGTTTACAGTTTTCATTATATTACATAACTTGACTAGGTGGGTTACCCTTAGTTGATCATGTAACCACTTTGATGATTTTTGTTTGTGTATGAGCTGACGTTGGATGACCATCAATTTTCACGGTACAAATTGGGCATACTGGGCAAAGAAATCATACACCTCCCTCTTACAAGCCGCAAAGACAAAAAATCCCTGGCGGAACCAGTGAATTAATTAAACCCATGTTACTTTCTGACTGTCGTGTTGAAGGTCCTTTGTGAGACTTCTCTTGGGCTTTGTGGTCTAAACATGATGAATACATTTTGCTTACATTTGGTTGGTCATTAACCAGTACTCCAATACATTACTTGCATGCTGTACAGAAGTATCTGCTGGTCAGGATACATTAATTCACAGAAAAAATACATGTGTAAAACTGAGCCACTACAAGAGCAACTGGAATTCAAAACGAAAACTGAGGCTATACAGTTTACAGCGATAAATACGCTTCAATCTGTAAAAATATCATGCTTTCTTAATATAAAAATAATGTGCTTCCATAAACTGTGCATCTAGACATCTAATGTATTATAAGGCACATTCCTGAACATTTGAAAATTCCTATAATTTTAGGTCTGACACATACATGTACCTGTACGTAAATAGCAGATCGACATTCTGTCTTTTTGGTGGATTTTTCATTCTCATCCAAGCAAAAAGACCAAGATTTCAGCAGGCTGACCGTAGATGAAGTCAGAATCATTTAAACAGGAACATTATTTACCCAAATCCTTTCACTGCTAGCATACATAATTAAGTTTAGTTTTCATGATATGCCTACTTGCTGGTTTGTAAATTGAGAATTTTTCTCAATTTACAAACCAACAGTAATGGCGATTCAAATGAAACATGTATACTATAAGTGAAACTGATATGATGCAGGCCTTGCGCACGGTGTTGGTTACCACGTGTCAACAACCCCTAGTATTTGACTTTCGCCCTAAATTTTGTCGCTAGAACGCAAACTATTTCAATTGTCGCCTACAGATCCTGAACACTTATCATTTAAACAATTCAGGCCTACCTTTCCAGTTGACTTAAGTTCGCGTCATTTTTAAAAACCAGGCTACCTTTCCAGTTTGACTTAAGTTCGCGTCACATGGAAATTTGACTTCCGTCACATTTGAGGACAACGTTTGCATCATTTATCAGCGTTTCGAACGTGCAAGAAGCGTGCGTTTGGTTGGTTTGTATCGTTTGACAGGCAATTTCAAACGTGCGTTTCTTTCGTTTCAAGAATTTGGCATCGTGCGTTTCTATCGTTCCAAACGTTTGGTTCGTTTCAAACGTGTCGATGGTTTCAATCGATGTTTACGCCGAACCTCGCACCGAAAATTAAAAGCCATCGAAGATTTTCATCGCGTCCCAGCTCCAAAATATAAAAAAGAACCAGTTTCAACGTGAAATAAAACATAACTTAATTCAGAAGCTTTGATAACACAGGGCACAGGAATTGAAGTGCTAACTTTCGCTGCTGAAGTTAAGCTTAGAAACTTTTTAAGACGCTGGGAATGAAATTTGATCGGAGAAGAAATCTGCCGCCTTGGACGTGACGAATGTTGTTGACTCTTTTTATGTCATAGCGATTGTAATGTTTGGCAAAGCATTCAATCTGTATTTCTTTTACTTAGACTTACCTGTTATTAAACTTATAACATTTTGATCGACTGCCTCGTTCAAAGACAAAATAAGAAATTTGTGTGACCGTGTGCTTTGGGAATTTAACAATGTAATTTCCTTGGCGCCGTTCCGACGAGACAGAAAATGTACATTCAACAACAAACCACACTTGAAAGCGCCGGTTTGCGATGACATGCAGGGTATATTTTCCACAGAGGCGAAATTTATGAATGGAACGATATGTTGTATTGTGAGAAAATTCAAGGTTTTTAGTTTTGGAACTGTTTGAAAAGAGGTATAATTGAAACAGCTAAATTAATTTCAGTTCGCGGGAAAATTTCCGTGAATTATCAGATCAAGAAAAGGAATTTGCACAAATGAAAAGAAAGCTAAATATATCATTTTGTACAATTATTTTTAGACTTTGATCGATAAAGATAGACAGGAACCTCTCATACAACTGAAGTAATTCGACTGGTTGTGAATTATATCTATATATGTACTGTACTACGGCGGAATGATTAGGATGATTGTGAAGATGAAACCGACAGCGAACGATTAAAAAGTTCCGAACGCTTGAAACGATTGAAACGCAGCTAAAAATAAGAAACGTTTGAAACGTTTGAAACGATTGAAACGATTTGTCTTACACGATTCACACGCTTAACTCTGCGAACCAAACGCACGTTGCAAACGCCAAGTGCACGATAATTTCAATGGCCGGGATCCCTTGCCGACGAACCCAAACATGTGACACTGAACTTGTCAAAGCCACTGCTTCATTATCAACTTATTCAAAGTTTAATGCGACGGATGAGAAAGTACAATTAATGTGCATCTCAAAAAGGTAAGAATTAGTGTGATATTGTTGTAGGTCGCAATTTTAAGTGTAAATTTGTCCACCTTGTTTCTTCCGAATTTGAACAGTTTTGCGCGAACGCGTTTAAGTTTTTTTTAATTTTTCACACGAAATAATAGGTTTTCTTGATATTTCTTGTATACAGGTTCATGCACATAAAATTTAGTTTTAGTTTATGTTTTTGAAGTTTCCAGATAGTTTCTACGTTTCTTGCTTTGGACTGTTTTCTAGCGTCACACCTAATTTGTTACGCGCGTGGTAACCAACATCGTGCGCAAGGCCTGTTGCACAGTGATTCTGCTTTATCAGTCAATAAAGTAGATGTACTAGATGTAGATGCAGATGTGCACCAGTTTGTGCTTGTTTTGAATGTGTAACCAGACATCACTATTGCACTGTTCTAAACGTAAATTGTTCAGCCGAAACACAAAACACAAACACAACAACTACAACCTTCGGGAGAAACATAAACTGCTATCAGGCATCCCTGTTACTTACCTGCAGGGTAATTGTGATGCTCAATAATGCATACCACCAGGGATTCAGATTGAATTTCTTTTCCATGGCTAGTCGCGAGGCCTTCCAAGGGGTGGTCTGGTGTCGCTTTGTCGCTCGATTACGACTCTGTCGCTTGTTTCGTTAGGGGAAAATGTCGCTGTCGCAATGAAAACAAAGAGGAATGGACAGTGAATTCTCGCTGTCGCAAACTGTCGCGTTGCGTCAGCGGTAAATAGTCGTCTCGCCACCAGAGAACTCGCGATCAATAAGTAATCAACAAATGAATAAAGGGGATTAGTTTCTAAAGAAACTGTGGTGCTGCGTCAGTGGGGGAGTGAAACACGAAAATTTGGTTTATCAACGGAGTTGATAATGTAAATTGACCACCGTACAGGGATTCGATTAGCTGACGTTTCGAGCGTTAGCCCTTCGTCGGAGCGAATCGAGGAATTGTGGGTTGTGTATGGTTTATATACAGAAAATGGAGCTACGCTATTGGTGGTAACATGGTAACGTGAAAAACATGAATAAATTAATTGAATGAAAAGCGCTCGTTGATACCGTGGGGATTAAGAGTGCCAATTTGAAAGATAAGTTTTTGCTCGAGATTTTTACGGCTTTCCGTGGTACCTTGATGTAGGGAAAGGCCGGAGATCGACATGTGTTGTTTGGAATGGTTAGGGAGATTAAAATGCCGAGCGACAGGTTTGGATGCGTCTTTGTCATCTTTCTCAACATCACGAAGATGTTCTCGGAATCGGTCACCTTGTCGTCTTCCTGTTTCGCCGATGTATAACTTTTTGCATAATGTGCAGGTTATCAATAGATAACATTTGCGGAGGTACACGTGAAACGATCAGTGATCTTAACAGATCGCTTAGGGCCCGATATTTTGTCAGTGTTTTGAATGAAAGGACAAGTTTTGCATCGCGAGCGCGCGCGTTTAAAAGTGCCAGGTTGTTCAGTTGTTTTGAATGCGCTTTTAACTAGAAAGTTACCTACATTTTTGTCGCGTTTGAAAGAAACCAGCGGTGGTTCCGAAAAGATTCTAGCAGTTTCTGGATCATTTTGCAGTATCTTAAGGTTATTAAGAATGATGGCTTTAACTGGGTTATTATGCGGGTGAAATGTGAGGGTGAATGGAATTCTGTCATTATTTTCCTTTTGTGACGTCTGTAGTGCTGACTGTTGATCAATCTGCTGAGCGCGGTGATGGCCCGATTGAACTACAGAATCAGGATAGCCACGTTTCTCGAAAAAATGGCACATTTCCTCTGATCTGTTGGAAAAATCAGAGTCATCACTACATCGACGTCGAAGTCTAAGAAATTGAGAATCATGTAGGGAATGGCGTTTTTGACATGAGATGGATGTGAAGATGAATACAACAAATAACTGTGAGAATCGGTGGGTTTGTAGTGCACACTGGTACATAAACCGTTGCCGCTGATAAAAACTTTTATATCAAGAAAGGCCAGGGAAGTTTCCGAAATTATCAACTCCTTTGATAAACCAAATTTTCAATAAGTAATCAAGGTCGGTAGTGGGGCGAGCATTCATGACGCTCATAAAAGGGGACGACTTTTTACGGTTTATAGTGGTTTTAGGTCCGATTCAGACGGCTTTGATTAAGACGGCGAACTTTTCATGAGCTGAACTTAAAGCATAATTGATGAGTATGCTTTCTTGTAAGCAGCTCTGAACTAAGTTCAGAATTAAGGTCGATGTCAGGCCTTTGTGTGATAGATAATGCTACTCGTTAAACTTTAAAAAAAAGGACGCACTTTGACACGATTATTACTCATATAACGCTTCTAAAAAAATAAATTGTCAATTTCTCGACTTTATTATGTTATTGAATGGTTGGTGACTTAAATTTTTACTTGCGTGACCTGCCCACCGTTCGTACTTCACGCGGAATAAATATCCTCGAAATGAAAGTGTTGAATATTTCTTAGATTATGGTTGATAATGGTTAGATCAGCAAATTTGTTTCCAATCAATCACTGGTGGCGAGATGACCCTTGGTGCCGAGTTTACTGGTGGCGAGTTTTCCAGCCAAGTTCAGCGCTTGTCCATAATAGAAAAGGAGAAGCATTAAATGGGGAAATGGATACTATAGTTTATCAGGAATAATTCCTTTAAGAGTGATTGACATTTGTTCAAAGCCCTGGGAGATTCAAATTTCATTTTAAACTTTTGATCATAACGCAGGTAAGTTTGGGTGGGCAAAAAAACGGGGGAGTGGAGGGCTCCCCTTGCTACGGCCTTGCAGACTGATTCAAATTCAGTCGTAATTCAATTAATTGGGTACCAGTTACATGTACTTTGAACTGATCCTACTGTATTCGCACATATAACAAAGAGTGGCGATGGTAAATCCGTGACTTTGCGACACAGTTTCAGTTTCAGTTTCAGGTTAGTTTATTCTTTTTTGTACTATTTACAAACATTTCTACATTAAAGTGCATTACATGGGTAGAGAGATAAGTCAGCAAACTAAATTACACAAGTGATGAAAAGCAAATGTGCGCATTGACCAAAGTAGCTTAAGCTTTCGAGTTGGTCACGGTGAGTCCACAGTTTTTTCTCTGCGAACTTGACGCAATCGTTTATGATCGTTTAAGAAGTCAAGACACCGAGACGGCTTCGCGCAGAATTTCGATACAAGCTGCGAGATCCGTGAAATTTGCCAAAATGTTTTGCGAGACACTTAGTTTTGGAGACACCTGTCAACGCATCTGATACCTGAATGTTGCTAAGGCTAAATATTAAGCCTCGTTTATTTACGTTTGTGTCCAGTCACGGTCAGTGAGTGAAGCCAGTTCAGGATGGGAAGGAAAGCTTTTCAGGGTTCTTGAAAGCGCCTTTAACCAGCCTCGAGTCCACAAGCATGCATGAACGCAAGCAGAAACGAACGAAAGAACGATCGAATTAGAATAGCTTGAACTAAATAATCGCAACTTTAGGCGTAACTGATTCATCCTTCCATCCGTTTTTAATATTGTATAAATTAAACATTGATTGTATTTTAGCTGTAAATAATGTATTTTACCTTTGCTTTCTTACCTAGATGCACGGGTCTTGTGAAGAACAAGAATTGTAAATTTTGAACAAAACTCCCGTGATGAAATAAAGTTTTCCATCCATTCATCCATCCATGCTTTGGTTTTGATATAGGAAAAGTATGACGGAATTGCCTTCTAAGTTAGTAGAAAAAACCGTGATCTTTCAAAGGCTTATGACTGTTCAGCTTGAGGAATCCCCTCTGAAGCTCTGATATCGGTATACCAAGATTTAGCGGATAATAAATAATCCAGGAAAATTGTCTCGGGACTTTTTGCTAAATGCGCACACAGAATACATCTTTGTCTAAATATGGTCATATGCAATTACCCATAATAAGTTTCTTCATATTTGTACCCCCCCCCCCCCCTCTCCCTCCTCCCACTGGGGAATGTTGATAGCCAATGAAACAATTGTACATCGTCAAATGCTTCAGTAGATCAACATTACCTTTTTATTTTTAAGAGGGTTTGGGAAAAGTGGGGTTAGTGACCAGCTCTATTCTTTAGCGTGATTGTTTTCCGCAAGTGTCCCAAACAGTCTGGCCTATGATGATTGACCGAATCCGGTGTTATAACATATATTTAAAATTTGATCATTTCTGGGCACTTTACTGGGTTGCTTCTATCTTGATCCTGAACATGGCTTAGTGCGGAAAACGTTCGGGTTTTTTACTTTTTAAGATCTTTTAGTCAAAAAGAAACATTCCTTAAGTTTCCGGCGCTTTTTTGTAGAACAACTGAGAGGCGTGAAATGGTTTGAGACTATTGTAGGGCCTGAACAAATTGCTTTGTCGGTCCGTTTCCAGCCTTAAGTTTCGCTTTGGAGTACAAATCTGTGTCAATTTAAGAAGTGGCTTTTTTCCTTACTGTTTATTCTAGGATTTAGAACAAAATAAAGGCACCCTATTTAAGCGGTGGGATATTAGAGACAAAATACCAGTTTTCCTTATAAACTTTCGTTTCCTTTTCGTTCCCTCGCTTTGGTCACCAGAGAGGCTTTAAAAAAATGATTTGAGGTAGCGTCACCGACTGTGTTATTACTTAAAATTCAGTAGACAACAACCATTGTTTACTTGACCACGTTTCTCGCCAACATTTCCCACTACCGGTATCGCGAGGTCACGGGTTCATTTTCTATTGTATAAGACCACCTTAAATTGCGATTATTTGTTGTGTTGACTTTTCGATTGGATGTAAAATTTTGTTTTACTAACCTCAGGGTGACAAAAAGCAGGTAGTCATGAGATACAAAGTTCGGTCTGACAAGAACAGTAGAACTAGGCTATATTTTCTGTCAACCTAAATGCTGTTCAGTTGCCAGCCGGTGCCCTGTTAGTGTACATCATGAAGCAATAGCTATCTTTCGTGACACTATATTTCAGGTCGCGTAGAATTAAATGAAACGGCAATAGCAATACACATAAAAGAGCAACAATCCTATGAGATTCAGAGTTATCATCCTCTGCCAACTAAGATTGATATACCACGTATCGTATACTATATGCCTTGTTTAGTAAACTAACGGGAACCAGAAGTGCGATGGACAACCATTGTCTAGCTAACACACAGGCAGTCATTTAAAAAAGACTGTGAAATTGCTAATGATTTACTACGCCAATAATTTATCACTGTGCCATCAAACAAAGAAAGTGAAAGCTGATTTATTATTTTTTCGTTTGTAGGAAGTTGACTGCCAACCAGCTGAGGGAACTGCCCAAAGGTGTTTTTGATAACAATACAGGGCTGACATTCCTGTAAGTGCATCTCCTGTTTACGCCTCCAAAGCGGTAAGGACTGTATGTGACTGAACTCGAGGAAAGGCATGAAGGCGGCATTGGACATTTCGGGACATTTGATAAATTTGTTCAGCAACAAGTATTTAGTCGTCTGTCATGAAAATTTCCAGTTGGTTCCGGCAGTATTAACTAATTTCGAGTCGCACGATTTATAAAGTCGTTTATTGAATGGTATGAGTTGTCATTCCATGAATTTTAGATGCTAGTCGTGACGACTTATTGGTAATGAATTATACCAATTTTTTGACAAGTCATTAGTTTTTGTTCATAATCTTCAAATGCCGTATTTCCACGAGTAAGCGCCCACGCTCTAATAAGCGCCCTCCCCCGAATAAGCGCCCTACCACCTCGGCCAAAATGATCAGGGAGCTTTAGCAGCGACCACGGCGACGGCAACGAAAACGTTGTTTCAAAATCTAACTTTTCCTTTTTCTAACTCAATTTGTTTAACTTGGAAAATGCTGCACAACTCTTCAGGGACTATATTACATGTACTACGAACGGCATTAAAATAAGGAAAAGAAAAAAAAATTACCGTCATGCGCTCACGTTCAAGAAAAAACCTAAAATTTGGTCATTTCACGTTGTTGTTTTGCCGAGGACGGCAAAGAAATGTACTAAAATGTAAAACGCACGTGCACAGCGATTGTTTTTGCTAATTAAACCCATTGTTTTGTGACGTTCTCGTTGCCGTTGCCGTCCTCATTGCTAAAGTTCCCTAAAGGCCATGTTACACGAGGCAATTTTTCTTGCAACTCGCAACGTAACAAACGTTGCGTTGCAAGTTGCGAGAAAAAATTCACGTGTAACACCCTATTTTGCAACTGCAATTGTTGCGTTGCAAGTTGCGAGAAAAAATTCACGTGTAACACCCTATTTTGCAACTGCAATTGTTGCGTTGCGAGTTGCGAGAAAAGTAGAACGACCCTCTACTTTTCGCAACGTTGCGAGACAAGTTGCTTGCGTGTGACATCCCCTCTGCAACTCGCAACAACAATTTTGTCAGAATGGGCCAATCAGAGCTCATCTTTCGCTCGCGCGAGATTTCAAGATGGCGTCCGCCATCTTGTTTGTTTTTGTACGAGTTGCAAGTTGCGAAAAAAGTTGCCAACGTGTAACATACCCTCTGCAACTTGAAGGGTTTTTTATTCGTCATCGTTGCATTGCGAGTTGCAAGAAAAATTGCCTCGTGTAACATGGCCTTAATTAGTAAGCGCTTCTCTCGAATAAGCGCCTCCTCCCCTCCCCGTTCCTTTCTTGAATGGTAGGGATATACAAGGAAAACCTGTTCCTATTTTCACTTTATTTATAATCGTTTAAGCTTCAACTACACCGGCATCAGCACATGTAGAAAAACAGTTTATTTTCCGTCAAGTCGCTTCCAGTTATTTCCACATCAATGTGCTTTTAGAATTCTTTTATGTGCATGATTCAAACTATAGTTCCAGTTCGTTGAATTAAAAAAAGATAATAAGCGCCTTCCTTAGAATACACCCCCCTCCCTACTTTTATAGCCGAAATTTTAAATAAGCGCCCGTGCGCTTATTCGAGGAAGTACAGTAAATCAGCAGCTGCAGCCGATGTTTCCGTACATAAGCTGATATGGGACCCTTTTCCCAGACGGCATAATTATGTTATCGCTTTTTGGTATTTTCTACTTCTCTCCGTATTCGTGAAGAGCAAGTTAGGTTTGGGTCAAGAGATATGTCTTGTTTTCCTTCGTTGTTAAGTTTGCCGATATTGTTCATATAGATTCGTTACATACCGGGAAAAAAACAAAAACAAAAACAAGCAAACAAACAAACAAAATGTGGCAGGACATTTTGGTTTTGTGTGTCACTCTTCCTTCCATTTCTCTGTTGTGCTAAGGAATCTTACTGGAGATAATTCGTAATCCCATTCACATCAGTATTCGGCGAATATCTACCGAGTTTACCTTCATGAGCCAAAACTGAATGTTTGCATTTGAGCAGTCTGAGTGTAGCCGAAAGGCATTATTCTTTCCTCAAGTAATGAGCCAAAGGACACCCTGTAATGAAATTAGTTCCAAAACATATGTTGAACTGTAATAAATCCTTTAAAAGGCTTTGCATGATTAGTCACTCTTGGTAGAGAAAGAAAACATGGTGGGAAATACCAACTAGCAATGTGAGTAGCACTGCGTATCAAATCTCTGGCTCTGACCACAGGGCATTTAAATCCAAATCTCACCAAAATGTAAAAAAACATTCTGCAGACATTCACTTTTGGAAAACCCTGGGCGAAGCCTAAAATGACACGTCTAACAAAATTCCCAATTTGTTTGGAGGGGGTAGGGGTTGGGAGTTCAGGTGACAATATACCGACAAGGGATCGGAAATTTTAAAATCTCGCACGCCGGCTGCTCAAAGGTGAATCGTACTTTGCTAATAACCTCCGAGTTAACCAATCAGAGCGCGCGAAAAGCACTATTCACTTGTGTGGTATATACTAATAAACAAGAATTGGATGAGGTTGAGCAAAATATCGTGATTTGTTAGGGGGCGAGCAGTTCAATTATTCGGCTGAGGAAAATAATTGATCTGCGAGACACTGGCAAATCATGATATTTTGCGAAACCGAGTTCAAAAATAGTTTTATCTTTCGATTGCCGAGCTTGTGTTTCATAATTATTTTCGGGAAGCGTGAAAACGGTGTGCGATTTTTCACTGAATTTGAAGAGCTTGGACGCGTGGACTCAACTACGTATAAGCAGAATATTATTTACAGCAAATCACAGTAGGACGGTACTGCGCACTCTTGACAAGGTTTAGTTATAAGTGTCTCGCAAACTATTTCTGTCCACTATTTTCTTTTCAAACCTCTCGAGTCTCGACTATCAGTTGACAGCAACAGTATGGAGAGAGACTTAAATATTGTAAATGTGCAATGGAATCCTCAATTCACCACTGGCCGCGGTAAACACAGTGATAACATCAAACGTTAATGCTCCCAACCCATGGTATCGAACAAAACACAAGATATGCACGAGAAATGGGGTAGGGGATGAAGCAGTCGAGTTGCAAAATGTTTTCGGAATTAGCGACAGTGTTGAGGGTAAACGCGCATTTTATGTAAACCCATTTGTTACTGCTGCATTTAAAAGGCTTTCGGAAAGTCAACGTCGCCAAATTCACTCCGCACTACCTGCTGAGAACAAACATAGTTACGAGAGGAAGCTGTCACGAAGCCACGCTCAAATTCCTATCTTGTGCTTAGCAGTTCATACAGGTAGTTTCCGCTGTGGATTCTGTTAGCACGCACAGTACTTTCTCGCGGCAAAGAGTCCTCAAGGCGATTGTTTGGAGACTTTTCCAAGCTTCCTCAAATTTATTCCTAGTTATGTTTCTCCTTGCCTGCCGCGCTCGCTGAGCATAAATTAGCTCTTATTCTGCTGTGAAGGACGATCGAGTCGCTAGAAATAGCAAACATGCATTCATCAACAATGACAATAGTTTTAGCTACCCGGAGTTTCCCTTTTTGACATCGGTTCGTTAGACCGCCATCGCCAGGAATTTTGAAATTATAGGCCCCGGTTTCAGAACGGTCAAACATTTTCGTCCAACATCGTGTTGGAAGAAGGTGTTTGACCCTTTGCTGCCTCTCTCAACTTGGCATCGAAAGGGTTTTCCATGTTTGATAGAAATCAAACTTTCTCAGCCAACATTTCGCGTAACGTAGGTTTAAAAGTCGGTTTGATCGTTTAGCCACGTCTGCCAACAAGGCTGGCGCGAGAAGGAAAAAGCAACAAATTCAAACAGATAACGTAATTACAGCGATTATTGTCAAACTCACTTGTCTAGTATTTGGTTTAACATTGTTTCTCCATTTTAATAGGTATCTAACATTGTGTTTAGGGAACATGATGTTGGACGAAAATGTTTGATCGTTCAGCCGGGGCTTAAGACTTATTTCGTGCGTTTGAAGGTGGTCTGATCCGAAATCAGGCAGCCAAAATCAAACGTTAAAACATGAATATTTCTCAAACTCTTTATATTGCCAAATGGATTTTTTGTAATTGAAACCGGGTGTCGCCAGTTATTTTCAAGGGAACGGCAATCATACAGCACGCAAATAGAGGCGGAAAACGGATACCTTTATTAATTAAAATCGTATTTACCTTTCCGCTAGCATGCTTCATATAAAATGTCAAAAATGGGCTGGTCAAAACAGGTCAAAAATTACTTATATCGTTCCGTTTGCTGCTGATCCCGTAATGGCGTGTCAAGCTGAAGCCTATTGCCTGCTTGCTTGTTTCCTCTTTTAGGAGTCAGTAGCAATTTATTACAGTTGTTGACTTTCTGAGAATGCTAGGATCCCTTTCATCGGCGTTAATCTCATAAAGAACGGAATAAAACTTGAAACTCAAGTCTACAGAAAGGCAGCAAACACTTGTTTACTCTTGCGTTTTTAAGAGTCATTCTAATAAACGTTACAAGGACTCTGTTAAAGACAATGTTACGTCGCGCTTATGCGTCGTCTTTTACAGCAGAGGCTTTCATGCAGAATGTGACAAATTACGCTCTGTTTTCAGTCGTCTCGATTACCCTAGGGCTCTTATTGAATCTGCATTTTCAATTGTTCTCGTCGAGACAATTCAGGTCCTTCAGCGAACGTCAGTAACGGAAAGAGATACCACCATAGTTAGAATTGTATCGTAAGATCAAGTTTTTGCCAATGCTGTTCGGGGGCATTTGCGCGATCTTAGTTATAAGGTTGGCCGTAGTGTGCAGCCAGTTTTTTGTCAGTAGAAAGTTAGAGCAAGACTTTAGGCTAAAGGAAGTCAAGCCGTCTCTTGTTAACCAGCTGTGCGTTGTTTATAATTTTTCATGTGTGATCTGTGCGATGCCGATTATGTCGGACGTTACACAACCGACACCTTTTCCAACACGTTGCCTAGCACAAGTTTTCGGCAATTGGCAAACATCTCATTGAAGCGCACGGTGGCAGCGTCTTTTGAATAAAAGCCTTTTCAAGATTCTTAAGAAAAGCCTAAGCAAGTTTGATTGTTTAGTGTTTGAAATGCTTTTATCAAGAAACGCAAACCTAATCTAAACGTGCAAACGGACTCCATACATGCTAAACGTTTTTTGTTTAGTTCAAAGTTATTTATTTCTGCTACATTTGTTAAGGCCGCGCAGGGCACTTAAACTCATTACGTATGTAATTACGTAATTACGTATGAGCCGTGCGACTGATTCCGACGATACACGGAATATTTGTGAGAAGAGTTTTACTTCCCAAATTTATTCTAAATTTATTCAATACATTATGTGTTCGGCGTATTGCTAATTGCACGTGTGATTGAAATCTCGAAGTATGAACTTCTTGTGTATATATTTTTTTAATACATTAGCGGACTCGTTTGATCTTCGGAGAAGGAAAATACTGCAATTTTTGGTGTCCGAGTTTTCGTCACGGATATAGAACTTCAGTAACCTGATACACTGGGGAGATCAACTTAGTATGCTATACTGTAATGTGACAGAAGCAAAATTGCAAAACAAACTTTGCAAAGAAGATCAGACGCCTCAAAGTGTAAGTTTCACAGTTTTACTCCTATGGAAGCCAACAACTTTCAACGAGTCTTGAAAATGAGATACTGCGTACGGCGGCATGCTCCTCCGGGAAATTACTAAGGGCCTGTTCACGATATGAGCTCCCTCATGAACCTAAGACTAAATATATACGAATAAATAGGCGGCGAAATCATACTGAAACATAATAAGGATAAAAAGCAAGCAAAACAAAACAGGCAAAAAGCAGCAAAAAACAAGTATTATTTACAAGTGGTGATTAAGCTAAGAAGAAATGTTGATATTTAATGAAGGAGGGCGTTACACCTGGATGTTGATGAAAATCAGAAGAGATTTGATGAAGAAATTAAAAAGCGAAATAAGGCATACACAAACACTCAGACAGTCTGCTACAACACGGGTACATGTCAGGTTGAGGACGAACTGTTTGGTGTTTGTCCATCATTGTTAACCTCCAAATTTAATTTTTAATCGCCTTAAAATCGTCATTTTTTTTCACCATCCCTTACCATCACTCTTCCCTCCCACCTTCTCTTCTTCCTCTCAAACACTGTAAAAATCACCCAAAAATTCTGAGATATTTATGGGGTTATGTGCTACAAAACTAAGGTGGGTATTTTGGATGGCATGAAATCTCGAGAAGATAATAAGGTTTAAAGGTAAAAAGTGACAAAACTGTAGCATTCAGGTATATTGAACCCTTAATGAATTGAAAAATTTAGGACCCTAAAATCTTATACCAAAAAAGTCTTCTATTTGTTCTTGCAGGAAATAAGAAGAAAGTATTTGAATTTCTGGTATTAAAGCAATGATCTTGATTTGTCATTAAAAACATTACTTTCAGTACAGTAGTATATCACGTTAATAATATATCCGGGTTTTGGAATAGGTGGATTAGGTGAAAATTGGATGAGGTGGATTAGGTGCCTAGTCAATAGCGTCACAATATGTCTTCAGTTTCACATTCGCAGTTGATGGCTGGAATATAAAAA
>JAEMWC010001075.1:185000-281522 GCA_016490735.1 Pachyseris speciosa | reverse complement strand
CACCTGAGTTCTGGACCCAGAACTAGACAGAAAAATCCGCTCAAGGTGAGAAGAGCTGTCCAAAACTTGTCCACGTAAGCGTGTTCTGTCCATAGAAGATCTGTGCGGAAAGAAGAAAGCATCTGGGAATCAAACTCGCGCCAAAAGGAGGGAGCTTGTCAGCGGCGCTGTTGTTTGGCTTTATCCCTTCATGTATGCTGGCTCTCGTCAACTGTGGGCTTCTACTACTTCCTCTCTCTTTTTGAACAGAAATGATGGCAGGATTATTCAGGTTTTACTACGGAAAGCGTAAAACAGAGTGTTCTGAAAACTCAGGTAAAACATTTCTTTGCCTCAAGTAAGGTGCCACAACGAAGCGACTGGATTTTTTTACTATTAAATTCAGGATTTCCTACCACTGTTGACATACACGGAAACAGCTCAATGACGTTACTGCTTGGTGAAAAACAGCGTCAATGCAGATTTGTTTTGTGAGAAACGGGTTTAAAGAATTTTAGTTTCAGGACATGCAGGTAAACAGGAATTTTAATGTTAGTTTTTTGCTCTTAGAGGGTTCTGAAAGTGAGAAGAAGTCACCATGGAGCAAGTTCGATGATTTACCTTTGGATGAGAAACGGAAGCTGTATAGATGCGGGAAAGACTTTGTGATCCTGGAGAGCATTCCAACCTGGTCAGAATACCTACAGGAAAATTCATATGCTATTTATAAAAAGAAAGGTACGGCTGTTAGCGGGGATGCCATTCTCTGTAGACGTCAATCTATCCCTTTACACCTATCCTGTAAATAGAAATATTGATTTTGTTTTAAGCTTATTATTATAGGAGACTTTCATATAAACCTAAGGTTTCTTTACTCCAGCTAGACAATTCAAGATACAGTGAATGAGCTTCTAATTTTCTGTGAGCCTCAATGACTTGAAATGAAATAAGAAGTCAGCTGCTTGAGGGAAATTTCTTTAATAATATTATTTTTCAGTTATGATACAGTAGTGGGATTATTGAGTAACTGAGGATAAATCAGTAGTTGTAGCAGAAGTGATTCCAATGCTAAGTGTGCTAATAATTTTACCTCAATCATGCCTGCTATTCATTTGTGATGATCTTCTTCAGAGTCCAAAGTAACAATAGACCTTCATATCCTCTGTAATAAGCTGGAGCTACAATAGCTTGGACACAGGGGAATCATTTTCTATGTAAATGCATTCTCCTGCAAGAGCCTCGCTTCGTGCTAGATCCAGTTCAATACCAAGAATACAAATATGACAAAAAAGATTTTTCAGAAGCCCACCTCAGTGGGCAAGCTTGAAAAGGCAGGTTTTTCTGCTGAGGAAATTTCGCATATTTATAAACTTCTCGCGATGTCAGGATGTCAGTTTTTCAATTTAAGATCAACCACAACATTCTGTACACAAAAAATAGACTCTTTAGAGATAAGATAACAGACAATGACAAATGTTTTCTTTGCAATGGTAGTCAAACGCTGACACATCTCTTTGGGTGATTTTTTGGATTGAGTTTACTTCTTCATCCCTAAAAACAGTCTTTTTTGGGCATGAACTATTGTTTGCTTGTGGCAATACAGTACATTTATATTGCTGCAAAAAATGACGACCCTTTCTTTTTCACTGCATATCTTAAAATTTTGAAATACAAGCTCGGGATAGACAAAAGGAAGGTTTGAAGCCTTGTTACTCTTTAGAGCACTTTTGTTTGTTTGTTTGATTCTTGTGTGTGTGTATCATTTGCTGTAATTCGTAGATCATCATGTGTAATACTTCTCTTTACTTGTTATATTTTTTTTGTAAGTTGTTACATTTTAATTTTTGCATTTGTCTCTTGTATGTTAGTTTTTCAGTAACTAAATAAAGGTTTACATTATTATTAAAAAAAAAAGAATACAAATAATAATTATGATCTATTGGAACATGCAGGATCTACACCCATAATAAATAACACTAATTTGATGAATCCACCAGGGTTAATTTTGTGTGTTTTCAAAAAATGCCATACCTTCCCCATAAAAGGAGATGAGAAATTCTAACAGAGAAAGTCCACAATACTTTGAGGCTAATTTGAATTTCCAGAGGGGTGGGTGTGGGGGCTAATTTCACCCTCCCCTCCCCCTATAAAAAATCTCCCTTGTTTATACTGTAGATATTTTCTGAAACTACATAAAATATATTTATTCACATCCAAGGTTTTACATTTAATTGTCCTTCAAGTATATGCAGTGTCATGGCCCTAAATCCAGCATTAGACCTAGATGCTGTCCTTTAAATGTGTGATGTCATACCCCCAAATCCAGCATTGGAGATGATACTGTTTTTTTTTTAAATTATTTATTGGTCACAGTCTAAAGAGTTTGAATATTTTGTCCAAAATAATGAAGCTGGGTATATTTGCTTACTTTTGTGACAACGTTAGTTGTTCTGACTTGCTATTTTGAGATAAAAAAAGAAGGCAGGGTTTCTTGAGCCTTGAGAAACCACCCCACACTACCTAAAATATTTCAAGGATACCTTGTGAGATTATTTCTTCATGGAAGTAGCAATGACCATAATGTTTACTATTGTATTTCTGTTAGGAAAAACTACTGAAAAACCCACTTTTGATGTCAATGAAACACTAAATGAAAAAGTTTCATTATGGCAGGGGGATATCACGTCCTTAGAAATTGATGCTATAGTAAATGCAGGTAAGATGTGTGTTGTAATATTGTCAGTGGTTAATTTAATTAACCCTGATAGGAATCCTATACTTATCGACTATAAAATTCTAATAATAAGATCCCCATTGGGTTAGGGTGGGAGGTGCATGTGATCACCACATGTTACGTCTTTTCCCAAATGTTATATTGCAAAAACTTAAATTTCACATTTCAATGTTTCCAATACTACATTCCTATGGCAACCAGATTTTGAGGGTCATTTCAGTATACAAAACATTATTTTTAGATTTATCATTATTGCTTTCACTATTTGCACCCTTGTAGCATTTCTCTATAGAGTGTTTTCACAGGATGTCACAGCAGCCATGTTGGTGTCCCAAACTAAACCTCTGGGAATTGCACTCTATTTTTATGCAAATACTTTCTTTTGTTTTAGTGAAGCAATATGGCCGGCAGTCTCATGAATGAATTAAATGCTCCATAGGTTTTGATTACTTTGGAGTCTGCTTGGACAGTTTTACTTGGTCTTAGCAGAGCTCTCAAGTTGATTTGTTGGCAAAGAGTGAGATCTTCGATGGCATACCCGTTGTTTGTGACTTTGCAGGCGTCACCCTGCAAGGGGGGTCTAGGGGCATGCTCCCCCAGGAAATTTTGAAATTTTCCTTCATTCTGAGCAGAAATGTGATGCTTTAAAAGCAACTGTTTAGATCCCAGAATGTTCTTTTCAATGGACCAATATGAACTCTTTCTTAACATTCTGACTTACATGTATCTAGAAGTCAAATTAACATGTTATAACGCTTGTTCTACATGCTGTCAGTATGATCACTGAATCAGATCAATATCAAATTTAATTAACATGTTATATAATGGTTGTTCTATATGCTATCACTCTGAGTGTGTAAGATTGAATTTGTTTGTGTGAGTCTCACGCTCAATGCATGAGACTTGAGAGCTCTGTCGTGGAGAAGCAAAGAAATCCAAGATGGGGGCCATTTGCAACTGATGACCAGATTGTCATAACAATTATTAAAATTCTGGTCATCAATTGCAAATGACCCTCATCTTTGATGTCTTTTCTTTATTATCTTTGATGTCATCCTGTTTTATGAACGTCATAAGAAACTGTTTTGGGTGTACAGTGGAACCTTTATTTAACGATTCACTACTGGTATATAATGAAGTCCTCAATATAGCGAATGGTATGAATGAATGAATGATAACTTTATTTAAAATCGGTTAAAATATCAGTTTTTCAGCATTTTTGTTGATGGTGTCCAAACAAACCAAACCAATCAAATTGTAAATCTCTAGGGCTTAACATTGATGAAAATCTCTCATGGAAGAACCACATACACAACATTTTGAAAAAAGTCTCTTCCAGTATCGGTGCACTTTTAAGCGAATCAGACCATTTATTTCCATGCACACTGCAATAAAAATATACAAAGGTCTCATCTAACCAGACTTTGACTACTGCAGTGTTGTTTGTTTGTTGTTACTGTCCATCCCGACCTTTTAAACTGTTTGGAAAAGGACCTCGATATAACAAAAATTTTCCTTGTCCCTTGGCACTTTGTCAAATTGCGGTTCCACTGTGCCTCCATCTTATCACATCTGTTATGCACATTTTTAATGTACCAGTATATATTTGAGGACATCCAGTTTTTACAAGGTAACAATGACAGTAATTATTTTGTTTTTCCCAGCAAACAAACTCTCTTTTGGGAGGAGGTGGAGGTAACTGACTTGTCAAATGTTTTTGTTTTTACTAACATTTACTAAACAGTGTCAGATTAGGGACTCCAAATCGTGTCTCCTTGTACTTGTTCCTTGTATGTCCTAGTGAATGTACGTAAGTTATTTTTCTGTTGTAGTTGATGGCTGTATTCATCGTGCTGCTGGTTCAAGTTTAAGACAGGAATGCGCTGCTCTTAATGGCTGCTCGACTGGTGATGCAAAAATCAGTTCAGGTCAGTTGCTGGTTTAGAAGAAGCATTGTTAAAATAATAATTACCAATATGGTAAATTTGGATTATTTCATAACAGTGCAAATCCCATACTTCTTTAAAACTAATAATGTTCTGTGTGAATATGTTGTTCTATTAAGAGGTGGAGAGGCAGCCTTGCCAAGCAGTTAGAGTGCTGGACTTGCCCTCCGTAGGCCCTGAGTTTGAGTCCCACTCCAGCTTGGCCATGCTTTTGTAAATAGCCAACTGGTTTGCCTCCTGCTAGTTGGGATTCTTAACCTTGTTATGTTTATTTGTATTACATGTTTTTGTGTATTTTGCTTGGTCCCACTAGCTTTTTGCTACAAATACTGCCAAGGGCAAATAGAGGTCATTTATTGGTTGATTTTACAATGCTTGGTAAAAAATCTGCTCTTTTTAACCCTTTATAAGTGGACTATAAAATTCTCAATTTTTTCCTTCAGGACACAAGTTACCAGCCAAGTGTGAGTTGCATTTTGCAGATATTGTCGCATTTTTAAATATAGAGATGTCTTGTAAGGTAATTACAATAAAATATATATAGTGCTCCATCTTCTGTTTACCATGGTAGAGATTTTAGTCTTTCAGAATACTGTACACATGTTTGCTCTTTTGGAACTCCTCTTGAAGTGTAAAGGAACACTGTCAGACAACTATCTCTTATGAGAGAATTTTTTTTATCTTCTCTATGAGTACTGTAAACATTCAGATGCTTCTAGTCATTATGTATTTGCTTTTATGCAACTTCTGAGTTAATCCCTGGCTAAACGATCAAACACTTTCATCCAACATTGTGTTTACAACAGTATGCTGGGTAGCTGAATGGACAAACAACATTTGACCATACACCAGATAATGTGAGACCATGGAATGATTTTTGCGTATTACCAGTTGTGCATGCTTTGTTGGTTGGGGTGGCTAAATGATCAAACATTTGCATTATATAAACTCCAAATGTTGGATGAAAATGTTTGTTCTAGATCAAATATGGAAAAACACTTCTTTGTTAGTTGAGAGAGGTTACTTAATGGTCATACATGTTCTTCCAACACGATGTTGAACGAAAATGGTCAATCGTTTAGCTGGGGCTTAATTTTGATGCTGCCACCTTTCTTCAGATGTCATCCATACTGTCGGACCAATCGGCAAACATGAGAAACCACTGCGGAGCTGCTATAAGAGGTGCCTACAACTTGTGACGAAGTATGGCATCCGTTCTGTGGTAAGAAATGAAGTGACACAGATGACAGTGGAATTTGTTGGACCAACATTTTAATTCGTTTGTATACACAAGATTGCATTTATATGTAGTTAGAAAATTCAATTATCTGAAAATAAAATTACTATTTTAAATTAAGTCAAAGTTATAAAATTATTGTTTTATTTCAAACATTCAAAGCTATATGCAACTATATACAGTAGAATCCTTTTCAATCTCTTCTTGCTTCTTGTAGATAAAGCATTTCAAGTTCTATTTTAAGGTTTGAAAACCTCAACTACAGTATTATCAGGCTGGACTTGGTCAAACCAAAGGCAACATGACAGATTAAATTATCTCACCTTTAAGAAATAATTTCTTATTGTCTTTTTGACATAAAAAGTGTATGCAATCACAATCTAGCCATATACGACACTATGTCAATTGTTGTTTCTCTGTGTACAGGCATTCTGTTGTGTTTCAACTGGAATTTATGGTAAGTAAAACACATTTAGTTTTATGATGGTTTTCTAACATTTACAGTAATACAAAAGAAGACATAGAAACTTTAAAGCTTCCCAGCATTGCCTTAGAAGGAACAGGACTGCCACCACGTGTTTGGGTAGTCTGAAGTGACTTAAATTGAACTGGCGGATTTGTTCCCTATCATTACCGTAGTCCTGTGACTTAGCAAATAATGAAAACTGCTGAAAACCATTTACAGAATAACCAGGCAATCGACTGGGACTCTGCTAAATGCATTATTTACAGTACTAACCAGTACCAATGGATCACACTGACCCACTGAACCATTGCCAAAAACTTTTCGCGCCTTACAAATGACTTATTGTCGATAACAACAGACATACAATAGACAAACCGACTAATTTTTAGTACTTACTTAGTTACGTTGTTGTTTTGTAAAGCGTTTCTTACTTTGATCCTTTACAGGTTACCCAATCTATGATGCGTCCTGTGTGGCTTTAAACACTGTTCGCAAATGGCTGGAGTCTGTAGATCATGAAGGCAACAAAAATGCAGACCTTGTATGTATCTCGAAATTGACTGCCAAACATTGCTCTGTGAGCGAAACGCTCACATTACCAGATTTTGTTCATTTGAGGTTTATTTTAGTAATATCCACGTTTTTTTCTGTTCATAGTGAATTGCAAACTTTGGAAATGCTAATAAATGTTGTTGGTTCAAGTGAGGCCCGTAATTACTGTCTTGCTAAAATTAAAATTCCCAGCTTTCGCCGATCCACGGCATCTTCAGGATGGTGGATCGTAGCCTTCGTTAGGCGTAATCAAAAACTCCGGTTAGTAACGTCTGCGAAGCACCGGCGAATCCCTTGTTCTGTGTACCAGTATCCAAAGGTTTAGAAATGCTGTAAGTTGCTTTGATGTTGTAAACGTAAAACAAACATTGACGAGTACAATTATCTTTATCTCTGCAGGTGGATCGTATTATATTTTGCGTTTTTCTTGGAGGAGATCTCGAAGTTTATCAACAACTTTTACCGAGGTATTTTCCATCAGCCCAGAAAATGGAGCAGCAAAGCGACCAAGAACAAGATCAAAACAAAAAAGAAGATGAGCTGGAGTCGGAGGAAGTCGAAATCAACGAGGCCAGTGACGAAGGACAACCAAAGGAAGAAGACACAGGGCTGTGCGTTCGAGGGGCGAGGAGGAGGAGCTGGAGTCAGGAGAAGATAAAATTAATGAGGCCAGTGAAGAAGGACAACCAAAAGCAGAAGACGCAGCGGGTATGCTTTCTAGGGGAGAAGATGAGCTGGAGTCAGGAGAAGATAAAATGATTGACGGCCATGAAGAAGGACAACCAAAAGAAGAAGACACAGGGGGTGTGCTTTCGAGGGGAAAAGAGGAGGGGCTGGAGTCAGAAGAAGACAAAATTAACGACACTGGTGAAGGAGGACAACCAAAAGAGGAAGACGCAGAAGGTATGCCTTCGATAGCATCGATGTCTTATGCACATGTCATTGGTTTCCCGTAGGGTTGCCCCTCGGGCCAACCAGGGAAATATGTGGGGAATACAATGAGATGGATGGGATTCTTTGTCCGTGGGTAGGGGGAAATCTCGACGTTGTTTTACGATCAAAGGTGGAGGAATTCACAAGTTATTAAAGGATGTCAGGGAGATTTTTCTGCTAAGGGGACTTTGTCTTGCAAGATTCTCCGACACCCTGGGGAAATTCCTCAACTTTGCTTGACTGATTTTACAATCCCCGTGGTTATCCCGGGGTCGACCTCACGGGAAGCCGATGACATGTGCATTATCTCAGTTGAAGCTCAAGCACACGCGTCCATTTGCCCGTGCGCGCTCGATTTCCCTCCCTGAGGGTGGGAGATCCAAAGATCTGTTAGGGTGCAGTAGGGGCGCTTAGATCCCGTCCACACTAATCCGGATAATTCTGAAAACGCAGTTATTGTTCCCCAATGTGCCACAACAAACGGTCTTTTACGTCACCGAAAACGGAGATTCTTCCAAAACGCTGTCCATGGTGGAGATATTAAAAAAACACTGGCTGAGTGTTTTAGTGTGCACAGCAAAACCGGAGCTTTTTCGAAAACGCTTAAGTCGCAACACCCATGTTAGCTATGTCACAGTCTATACATTGCGGTGTTTCTAAATCCGAAGCAGCGGTTCAGTATGAACGGTGAAGGCGATAGGAAAACGATGGTGTGGACGGAAAACTTTAACGGCCCGTTTTTAAATTTATTCGTATCAGTGTGGACGGGGCCTTATAATGTTCCTTGGTGAAATTAAGAACTGACAATGGCGGTGAAAGCGCGTTATGTTAACTCAGAAGCATGTGAATCTATTATGCTTACTGTAAGCTCTGATCGCTCTTTCCATTCTTTCCCACAGACGTGAAGTTGGACGAGGAAGCGATAAAGCGAGGTGTTACCGACCCACCTAAACTTGAAGAGTTCACAGATTCACAAGAAAAAGATACAAGCGTTAACCAAGAGGAGATAGTTAATAAGAACGTTCCTCCAGAAGATAACCAGGACTCTAGCAAAACGGAGGAGAAAACCTCTGATATGGAAGTGGAACAGACACCTATGAACACTTGCGGGGGTTGCACCATATAGAAATATTACGATAGAAAAAGAAAAGCATTCATTTACGAGACGCGTATTAAGTGTGTTATGGAAGAAAGAGATCTCTGTGAGATATGCTAAACTGACTGAAACTTGTTAACATCTACGGTAGTTTGTTTTTACTACAGATTCGTTGCGTTTTAAAGTGTCTTATGACCAAAAAAACTCTCGAAAAACATTGCTATTATGATTCATTGAAAGGGAATATAGAATGCCTGCAGTGTCCGACGATTGACGACCGATTTATGCCTGTTTCCGAACCCCTGCCGAGTTAGCCCCGTTCTAGTTCACCCCCAATTTCGAGTTTGAAACCGGCTGCGACTGTAGTAAACGGTGGAGTGGTCGCTCTTTGTTCTTCATGTAAGCTGTAAGACAGTTCCTCACGTGTAGCCTCCATCGCAAACCCCATAGCGACAACTACAGCAGTACCATTAAACAGTAGTCAATTAAATAGGACTTTGTCCGCAGATTTAAATCGTTAGGAATAACGAGGAAATGACTGTGGAACATAGGTGTTGTATTTGATGGAATAATGGATCAAGCACTCCTCGTTCCAGGTGTGCGTTTCTCAAATATTCGGAAAACATTTCGGGGCCGAGAAGTATTTTTCAAGTCGGTTTTCTATCGATTGGTACTAGTTTTTGAGGCAAACTAGCCTAAGGTATCTCTTAATTTTATAGCGCGCTTTCTTAAATCATTAACGATATTAGAAATACAATTCCTGGTAATGAACCCAGCGCATGGAAAATAGTTTTTCGGGAGTTTCGAGAAAGGCTCGCCAGGGCTGGCACGAGTCATTGGGTTGTGTTCTTGGGCGTTGCACTTTATTCTGATAGTGCCTTTTTAACGCGAAAAATTGGCAATTTGCCATTTCCGAGTTGTAGGGGTGAAGCTGATCTTTCCTTCTTTCGCTCCTTCCTGACCAGTGCACAACGCTTGGCATATATCGGCATATGTAATAAACTCAGTAAAATCCAGCCATAAACTGTACAACCAATAACGGCCAAATGGAAAAAAGTTTCATCAAGATACTGCAAAAGACTAACAAAAGATATACAGGGGAGCAGGGTTGGCGCAGTGGTGAGAGCGCTCGCCTTCCACCAATGTGTCCCGGGTTCGATTCCCGGACTCGGCGTTATAAGTGGGCTGAGTTTGTTGGTTCTCTACTTTGCTCCGAGAGGTTTTTCTCCGGGTACTCCGGTTTTCCCCTCTCCCCAAAAACCAACATTTGATTTGATTTGATTTAATTTGATTTATCAGGGCCACAAGTTTATTAGCCTGTGGCTATTACGTGCTACCCTGGATAAATAAAGTCTTTTTAGGAGAGACTTGCTTTTGGTAATTTCATCTGGGATCAAACGTAGCAAATAGACTGAAGGCTATTTGTTTTGAAGAGGAATGAAGCTGAAGATTTAATCACGCGTAAAATGTAACGCAAGTGGCACGCTTCTTTTTTAGGAGCTTTCAGTTACATTTCCTAGCAAAGGAATCGTGTACCCGCGAGTGGTTTATAATTCATTTTCCGAGTTCTCATACCCACTTTGAGTGATTGCCTTTTATAACTTGACCCAGTTCCGAGAAACTGCGTTATTCTTACTTAGAGTGTTGTACCGTTGAGATTTTGAATTCTTCACTTGATTTATAACTGTTTTACGTTTAATTTTTGAGTGCATGCTGAGTGGTTTACGCGTGGTATGCGGGTGCCTGAGTCGTGACACCGGCATGGCCTGGAGGCTCCCAAAATGTCGGGTTCCTGGTGAATCTAACGCCGTCCAGGAATGCTAATAAATTTCAAACAGGTGGTGTTAACGACTTGAATGTTAGCGCAAATGAAAGTATACTTTTTCTCTCTTGTATGCCGAACGACGCATATGAATGCTTAAAAATGTTATTGAATGTTGACAAAAATGCAAAAATCGGTATAGAATGAGTTACGGTATTGAATGAGTTATGTTCGTTTTTCGGCGCTCATGAAAGTATCAGTCGCGTTATTGGTCGTCAATTCACGCAAATGAATGCGTATTTTCTCGTAATCAACAGCAAAAGGTGTAAGGAACGAATATTTGCAACAGTGGTTAGGATCCAAGGGTATTAGTTCATTGCCAAATTCTTGGCGAAATTCGTCACCAAATCCCAGATTCCAAATTCACACACAAAGAAATTAAACAATATTATCAGATGGGAGATTAACTGGAGAAAATTGGTCCTTGTTGCCGTCTACCCCAGCAGTGGACCTGTAAGTCTACCCCAGTGAATCAAGCCACACACTAACTACCTGAAATGCAGCAGCTTTTCGTTTGAATCCGCGTTGATTGCCGTAATGAGTTTTTTGAATGCCATCCGTATTACCCATGTTTATTTTTAAAAACCAAATTCCGCCAGTAGTATGTTTTCACGGGTTCTTGGATGCATTTTTTCCATTTTCCCTCCTATTTTCTATTATTTTTCAATTTTTTATTTTCTATTTTTTCTACTTTTTCTATTATTTTTCTATTAGTTTTTCTTACCCAGTATTTTTAAGACAATTAAATTTTCCTCTTATTTTTATGATTATTTTTTCCTCACATTTTTTAGGTCATTTTTTATTAAATTTTCCTCTTATTTTTATGACATGCAATAAGAGCAAAACTTTTCCTCTTATTGGATGTCATACAAATAAGTGGAAAAATGTGTCCCAGAACCCGTGAATAATACTACTCGCTCACATATGGACGGCCGGTTAAACGCGAGGTGTTCTCGTTGTTCTGAGAAAATGCTTTAAAAGTTTTTCAAAGGACAGAGAACTTTTGTCCCGAGGGTAGGTTCAGATGTCCAACTAGCCTCCTTCGCAGACTTCTTTGGGCTCGTCACGCGCTCCTTGCCCACGAACGTCTGCTGAACTGAACTACCACTTCCGTTCGCGGCGGTTAGCCAATCATAGTTCGTTTTCCAATTTATGGAAAGTAGGACTTCGACCCCTGGATTATTTTCACAGACGATGCATGTGAATCGGGTGTCGATTTCCATTCTTACGCAGCTCGTTATTGGTTTCTTCAAAACAAAGGCTAACCGCCGGCGAACGGAAGTGGCAGTTCAGTTCAGCAGACGTTCGTGGGCAAGGAACGCGTGACGAGCCCAAAGACGTCTGCGAAAGAGGCTAATATCCAACATGACAATGAAACACTGGGAAGGGTCATCGGCCACCCGCCGGGCGCTACGTTTTGACTTGGATGTTCCCCATAGCAATCAGTAAAACTGCCTTGCTTGTTGGTAGAGATGTACTCACTACGAAAGACTACATAATTGGTCTTCTAGAGCACTTATCATAGTACGATTCCATCCATGAATGTGCAGAATGCCCTTGAGACGTCAAATTTACTTGGCATTTTTCCAGATGAGATGATCGATTTTCTGGTCGAGTTCCTATCAGAATCTGGAGTTGTTCAGATTCCAGCCCCTGCTCATTTAGAAAGCATTTTGGTAAGTGTCGCTAAAAAGGAACTGATCGCAAATTAAGCCTACCGTTGCACAACGCGAGATGAAGGGCGGGATGGTTACAGCCAAGTATAAGGAGTTATGGTTGTGCAACAAGGGGCAACTAAACAAATCATTGGTTTTCCAATCATTCTTGACGAACAACAGCTTAGCGGTTATTGTATTTTTATTTTTTGTTACTTTGTTTTCTGTAACTAATGTCCAAATTAGTTTTGCATTCATGCGTCGCTGTGAGAGTAGACCTAGCTCAGCAGAACTTGCCATTTCCGGGTTGTAGCTAGTATGGAATGAGGAACCATTTTGTAAATCCGCTGACTAAAAGCCCAACAGCCAGCAATCAGGGAGGTCTGGAAAATTGCTTGGATGAGGGGGAGGGTACCATCTGGCAGGAGCAGTACTGTCAGCCTCTTCATGCCGGCTGAGGAATAGTCTGCGTACCAAGCGTTTCCGTGGGGTTTCCGAGCAAAGAAAGACCGAGCAACGGGATTTTCGATATTTTGGCCGCGCGAATAATGGGGCGATAGCAGCCAAAACATCGACAAATTCCTCTGCTCGGTCTTTCTTTGCCAGAAACCCTCACGGAAACGCTTGCTAAGCATTGACGATAAGCTTTGGGATGAGCTCCAGGGACTAAAGGATTAGCTCCGGCGGTAATGGGCCACTAGCCTAGCGACGGCCGGGTTTTGTACTTATGTACATGCAGGGCTCGAGACTAACTTTTCAGCTAACTAGCCCAGTGGCTAGTGAGAAATCAATCACCCGTTCACTTGCACGACTCCATTTTCTTTTGTGATACCTTTGAAATTAATTTTCATTTAGTTTCCCTCGTCCTCCAGTGCTTTGAACTTTTCACTAGCCAAAATGGCTAGTCAATGCAAAATCCACTAGCCAAAACGTAATTTTTACTAGTCTGTGGCTAGTTGGCTATAGCAGTCCACTCGTGCCACATTAACACTTGTTTATTTTCGTTCTCTTATTGAAGTAAATATAAGATAACCTTGAGTTATCTTTAATTGTTCATCCTCTTAAAAAATATCATTTCAGATAACTATTCCAAGCAATTCTGTACATAACTTTCACTACAAAGCTGTTTCATCATAAATAGACTCCTTGTGTACCAACACTGATGAAGATTATTGCAATTATTCAAATACTGGGGACACTATCTTCGTTTTACAATGTCAAATTTTGTTTTCCAGGTTAGGTACTTTTTACATGAGCATTTTCGCCATTCCAATTGAGCGATGGTATCTTAATGCGCAGTAATCGAGAAACCTGTTCATTAACTGTAATACTAGTGACATTTTTCGTTCTCGAATTTCATGTCTTACACATTAATTTAGTTTAAGGAGAAGAAAAAAAAGGGAGTTTTGTGTGTGTGTGTCAAATTTTTCTCTGTTGACCGCCCGGCAAACAATCCTCTTATGAGGGGTTGCTGTATGGGAAGATAGAATTACAACCAACGGTTTTGATGAAGATTTCAATGAACTCAAAAGTACATACGCGCAGACTGTTTAGGAAAGGGTGAATTTCGCACGGCGTTAAGCTTTACTTACTCATAAGATCCTGGATATGTTGGTAAGACTGCAACACACTGTTAGTTTATGAGATTGTTTAACGCAACGCATTGAAATGGATAGGGCGAAAGCTTTCGTGTATGTATCTATCAACCACAGAGAGAAAGAGAACGAGCCGAGGACCGATAACCGCGACACCACAAAACAATGATTATGAATAGTCTACTGCTGAAGAGCAACAACATCTCCTACCAGCTTTCATACGTTTCTTATAACCTTAATAAGGAGAATTTGTTACAATAAGTTAAACACTTTACAGGTTTGCTGCAACACACTATCGGAGATAAATTCGATATGCTTTAAGAAAAGACTGTAGAACGCATTTTAAAAACTCTGCTAGACTATGTAGCTATACCTTCTTGTTACATTTTTGTATGTCCAAAAATAAAGAAAAAAACATCGATGAATCGTTTAGCAGCTGTTATCTTTGTAAGATGTTCTTTCTTCCCGTTGAAGGCGAAGCTCTGTTCATTCTGAGTTCGTTTACTCTTCTCCACAAGTCGTCAAGGCTCTTACCGATGTCTCTCAGTCCGCCGAGATTCTTCAGGCTCTCCTTGAAGAACGCGAGATCAGAAGTAACAAGCCTAAAAAAATGACAAGAAAACGATGACATCAGGAATTTAATTTCAGCAAGTGATGATTCAGCCCCAGTGCCAACCTCGTTCCCAGGGTCTCTCTTCTTTCCGTCCTCTCTGACTTCTCAGCTCCAGTTGACTGCACTCATCGATTCGCACATTAAAGTTCGAAAGGCGATTTATATTTTGCTTCTTCACTAAGCCTTGCTTTAAAGCTACAGTAATTGTTTCTAGAGTGTAAGCCAATTGCTTCTGTGAGCACACAGCTGTCATTTTAACCGAAAGCAACACAAAAAAGGCACTCGCCAAAACATTGCAGTTACCACCTACCCGTGCTGTGGTCCGCCATCATTACTCACTCCTAGCTTGTCCATCTTTTGCGCTAGATTTTCCTTGAAAGCTCTTTTGATGTCCCTGAATATGGACTGGGAAGTAAGAAAGCAAAGTTACGCACACACAAGAATCTCTTCGCATATTTTGGATAACACAATAAAACTTGGCTGGGTATCTTATCGCTTGAATTTGAAGCAAGAAACGTTTGACCCAACTCGTTTGTATATTTGTATCGCAATAATTAATAATAGTAGATAATTACAGGGTTTTATTATATGACTGGCTCTTGCAGCGGTCAAGAAGAATCAATTCTACTGCTGTGATTGGCTACCCGCGAGGTCAAGATGGAGCCATCTTGACCTCTCGGGATAGCCCGTTCGTCCCGCGTTTTACTGTCTTTGAGTCATATAACAAATCCTTTATTGACCAAGCTTGTTCGGTCAAGATGGCGGGATATTGGCCTCGTTCTTTTTTTGCGTGTTTATGGACCTTGACTTCGTCTCGGTCCATAAACACCAAAAAAAAGAACTTGGCCAATATCTCACGCTTGGCCAATAACCCGTATGTATTGTAAGTTGCGAAAGTAAGCATTGTATTGTAAGAAGTTTAAGTATCGCAAGTAGTGTAGGTACCGCATTGTAAGTAGTCCACGTATCGTACTGTCAGTAGTGTAAGCACTGTCATGGAAATAAAAAAAAAAAAAAAAAAAAAGCAGTTAAACTTGGAAAAAGAGTGCCTCTAATGAAAGTTAATTTTATCATCTTACCTCAACTTGAGCTTCAGGTAAAACAGGAGACAAAGACTCGTGGAGTTTTGTGATTTGTTTGACAGCGCTGCGCATTGACTGGGAGGGCATTGGAGCTTTCACTTCCCACTGTAAACCACATAAGATATATTAAACACATGCAATTTGCTTACTGTGGAAAAGATTGGGAACGAGTGGCCACGAAAGAGATTGTGGGATTGTTTTTTTTTTTTTTGGGGGGGGGGGGGGTGTATTGCGAAAAAATAATCGCCTTCCCTCGCGCGCACCGACACTCGATCCCAGTCTTTTTCAAATTGAGCTGAGCGACACAGGACACAAAACTGAGGTTAGATGGCAGGGTAGCAGTTTACACAAACCTTTGAGAAAATACTTCTGAACAGCTCTTCCATGAGGTTTACAATCTTACTAAACAGCTCCTGACGATGATTGTTGTAATCCTGTGAAAAAAATAACAACACCAATATACCTTGACTTTGATTATGTTTCAGTATGATTTGGCCGCCTATTTATTCTTTATATTTAGTCTTAGGTCAATGAGGAAGCTCATATAATAAGCCCTTAGGTTTCAATTTGAGCCTCCTTGTCAGGAAAATACCTTTAATTCATTTACTTAAATCTACGTCTCTTCATCTCCAATTTCTTTCCATCTCCAATTTTTGTAATATTTCTGTATGCATGAATTTATTATTCCTGGCAAATAAATAAACTGAAACTGAAACTGAAACTGAAACTGTAATAACAATAACTTTATTAAAGTCTCAAATCTTTCTAGTCGAGCACAGCCGCTCTACTAATTGAGGAGACTACATGTAAATCAAATCAACTATAAATAAAGTAGAATCAAATCAAATCAAATGTTGGGTTTTTGGGAGAGGGGAAAACCGGAGTACCCGGAGAAAAACCTCTCGGAACAGAGTAGAGAACCAACAAACTCAGCCCACTTATGACACCGAGTCCGGGAATCGAACCTGGGCCACATTGGTGGAAGCCGAGCGCTCTCACCACTGCGCCAACTCTGCTCTCGTCTGCTTGTTTGTTTAGTAAGCACCAAAGCCACGATTCTCACCTTGAGTATCTGGTCAAACTGTGATAACAACACGTACTGTTTCGGGGGAAGTCTTTGTTCAAAATGTGCTTTGAATACAGGAATGTGAATTGTAACAACTTCTAAACACCGCGCAGCAAGAGCTGTGAATTACAAACCAAAACAAAACCGCGTGAAACACAGAGATTTAATCTAAAGTTCTTGTGCTATTTAAAATACTAAAGAACTACTACAGTACTTCTAAATAAAAAGTGCCCTCAAGTGAAACATATTTACTTAACAGTCCAGATTTTTAATGTTGTATAATAAGTCATGCCATTTAGTATTCACTCTTCTGTCTTCCTCCTGAAACAGGGTAAATATTGCAAAGAGCACACTTTAAAACCGACGTAATCCTAACCAAAATTCTAACCAAAATTCCCAAGCATGGCAAACAACAAAGCTGTTTCGTTTGCCAACTGTGACAACTCTCCACGCCACGTCAACATATTCTCACCTACTGATTGTCCTGTTACGAGTGTATTAATTATTTTTGTACAATTCCTAATAGTTACTAACCGTTCATTGTTTGGGTATCATTACCTAAATGCTTGGCAGTGATTGTCTTCAGACCAACAAGCTGAAGAGCGCCTGCTCCGAGAACCAGTTGACATGTTCTGGAGTTGAACATCTAGACACACACAACCAAAATCATCATCAGTCTGCATCATTTCACAGATGCATGGCTACGCTTTTGCTTTAAAATAAAAACTCAAGGGAGTAATGCTGTTCAAATATAGTGGACTGAACCTACGATATCTCAAGTGAGAAAATTTAAATGCGAACAGATGCAATGATAAACTAGTTGGACATTATTACCAATGATATTGAATGCTACTGATGTCATTGGAACTAAGAAAACATTTTAATAATAACAATAACGATAAGGATAAGGATAAGGATAACGATAACGGTAACGGTAACGATAGCGGTAACGGTAACGATAGCGGTAACGGTAACGATAACGGTAACGGTAACGGTAACGGTAACGATAACGGTAACGATAACGGTAACGATAACGAGAACCATAATGATAACGATAACGATAATGATAACCATAATGATAACGATAACCATAATGATAACGATAAGGATAACCATAATGATAGCGATAACGATAACCATAACCATAATGATAATGATAACCATAATGATAACGATAACGATAACCATAATGATAACGATAACGATAACCATAATGATAACGATAACCATAATGATAATGATAACAATAACCATAATGATAATGATAACGATAAGCATAATGATAATGATAACGATAAGCATAATGATAATGATAACGATTATGATGATATCGATAACGACAACCATAATGATAACGATAATGATAACCATAATGATAACGATAACCATAATGATAATGATAACGATAATGATAATGATAACGATAACCATAATGATAATGATAACGATAACGATAACCATAATGATAACGATAACCATAATAATGATAACGATAACGATAATGATAACCATAATGATAACGATAACGATAACGATAACGATAACCATAACCATAATGGTCTTTATTCTAGGTTTTAAACAGACATTAAAACTTACAACACATAGTAAAAAGTACCATTACAATCTGTTTAGGGTCAAAGAGACCTCTGGTTCAAACCAATGAGCAGCCCAAGCAAGCCGCCGAGTCATCCAAACGAAAGGAAACATGGTTTTGTAGGACTCATATAGCAAAGGCATATTAAATGAACAAAAACCAAACCATTCTGACCTTCAAAGTCTCAAAGAGTTTATTCATGATGTCTGTGACTAACATTGGAGTGTCATCAACACACTGGCAGTATTCCACTAACATGTTCACAAGTAACAACACGGTCCTACAGTGAGAAGGAAAAAAAACAAGTTTTAATAAAGAAAGACACATCACAGGATATCATAGAAATTGGAATCATGAGCTATTTGATCACTTACCCAACCACAGCAAATCTTTGTCCATTGATAACTAATTCTGGCGATGGTTTCTGTTCATTTGGCACAGTGGGACCTATACAAGAAAGGGATTAGGGGGTACATAACAACACAGCAGTTTTTCTTTTTGCTGCCTCCCCAAATACAGACAATTGTGATGAGAATACAAAAAAGAAATATTAACAAGCCCTTAACAAGTAACAAACGGATGTTAAAAAGTGTAAAATTCTATCAAGTTACAACAATATAAACGCTCGATTTGTAGATAACACCTAATTGTGAAAAAAACGCAAAGTTTTCAGGACAATCTTGGACAGGGAAATTTCCAATAAAAATTGTTCTTTAAATCAGAGGTTTCACAGTTAGTATGACTTAAACTGTGTACTAACTTTTCTGTTCACACTTACCTATGGAAAATTTGGGTTCCTTACCCCGTGGGTAGATACCTGATGAAGACAGTTGGACAAAAAGTGAGGACTTTCTAAAAATTGAAGAAAGTAAAAGAATAAAACAAAACTCACAACAAGGAGTTACCATCAACTAAAGAGTCCACTAACAACTGAAGTTCTGTTGGGACATCTGCTTGCTTCCATCGCTCATTATCCAATATCAAACTAAAACCAAAACACAATAAAGATTCAGGATTCGTAGTTCAGTTGATAGAGTACTGCTCTAGCCCTTGTGCCAGGTGCTGTCAAGGCATTGTGCCCGTACAAAGCGAGGGTGTGATAGTGCACCACATGCTTCCCATGCGATTCACTTGCATGCACACGATCCCTCCCCTCCCTTACTCTGCTTAATTTTCCATCGATTATCCATCTTTGTAACACCTGTCGTGCTACGCAAATGCAAAAGTTATGGGTTGAAATATTTGAACTTTTATTTCTCACTTGTAATAATCATTGGTTGAATTTCATAAACTACTGCAAGGGTCTTCATTCAAGTTTCCATTCAAGTTCAGTTGATGTGAACATAAAAAATTCATTAATTCATTAAAAGTTCTAGTTTATTAAAAAATTCGCACTAACTGAAATGAATCTCAAACCAGTAGCACATAATTTTATTGACAATTTATTTTGTACATAGCTGTACCTCAGCTTATTCTTTCGTTCTTCATGGAATCGTTCCACGAATTTCTTGGCTTGTGTGAGTAGCGTGGCCCTGAGGCTGTGGCTCTGTCTCCCACAAATTCGCTCACAGTCCATCACAAAGTCTTCTACCATGCGAGTCAGTCTGACAAACTCTGATGAGGTTAGACTGTCCAAATACCCAGCCTACAGTAACACGACAGAGACTTGGTAAAATGCTGATCATGAGAATTATAGTTGAGTAAGAGGTAACAATGCATTGAATTATTCTTTACAATTTCAATAGTTGTTTATCGCACGTTATACAATTGGGAATCCTTGCGAGATATAAGGCCAGATTACCACCATCATTTGATTGCTGGCGGGACTTCAAATGCGATGTTTGAAGAGTTGGCTACACCGAAAGGTCTCTGATGAGTCCCTTGGCAGGGACGAAACATGCGTATGTCGGGCTAGCCACGTTAATATGAAATGCGCGTATCGAACCCATGCCCCTCTGTATACCAATAGATGTTCTACCACTCCACTACTGGGAGACTGCTGACCAGCTTACCTATCGACAGTTTAAGAGTGCATGTATGAAAAAACCATGAAGCGGTAAAGAAAGAAAGGTGATAAATTCTAAACTCGAAAATGAAATAAGAAATGTGTTATGTTCCTTTCTCATAAGCATGGGAACTTTCACGATGGTAATTGCATCTATCATCCTCTACACAGGGGCACCCAACGAGCCAAATCAACCAAAAGCTATAGAAAGGCATTTTTAAGTCCCTTATGTTGTTTGAAGTCTGTTTTAAGTGAAGTTTTCATTAGCTAGAAGAAGTTCATCTGTTCGGATTCCCTAGCTGAAATTTTAATTGCCCGAAAATGTTAGGGAACAAAATCTTCCTTTGAGAAAATGCAAGCTGAAATGAACTTTCCACGAACTTTCTAGGGAACTATTTTCTTTCCGAAAATGTTAGCTGACGTTTTAGACTAACAAAAACAGCAATTTCGACCTTTCCGAAAACCTTAGGGACAATGATTTCCTAACTGCGAATCTTTTAGGCCACGTTTTAGTAACGAAAATCCGAGTGCACTCTTTAAACGACGCCGAAACCCCAAGGCGAATTACTCTCCACCGAACAGATATCTACCGAAATTTGTCGTTGGGTGCCCCTGTCTACACACAAGTTGAACCGCTCTAACCTACTCAGCTAACAAAAATATGAAATGCGCGTATCGAACCCATGCCCCTCTGTAAAGTAAAGGCAAACAGGATCATTGGCCACATTCAATTATGACACACAACCAACAATATATCACAGCTTGTGGACGGATGGTCTGTGGACGGATGGACAGGGGACGGATGGTCAATGTCAGCTGGTATGGAAATTCTATGGAACATAGGACTCTGAACAAGCCATACCATTTCCATAGATAAGACAACATGTATTTATGTCTGACTGCTACGGAATATCTACATTGGTTAGCATGGGATTTCCTTCCCACGTGGCTTCCGTAGTTGAACATCTTGCCAAAACAGGCTCCATAATTATCATTTCCATATCATCACCCAACCTTTCCATACCATTCCCATAGTTTTGTTTGGAAAGGGTACCAACTGCGAAGTGGTACCCAATGTGGTGTTGACTTTGTCAAAGACTTGATAAATGGCTTGGTCACCGAATGGTGTGGCAAAGCATGCAAAAATAAAAACGTGTTACTGTACTAACAAAGCCCTGAGTAAATAGCCTTCGGTGATAATGTTTCTCTGCACGAGAAAAATAATTCATTACCAACCACACAAATTGCTCGAGGAACCTGCACAAAAGTTTTAGAAAAGTTTCCCCTCAAACTTCATATAGATAACAGGCTGAATGCTTACCTTTCCTCTGACATTAATAAGTTTGGCACAACGTAGCTGAGCCATCTCACACGCTGCGCATAGCAGCTCTTTACTCTCTTGAGTCAGTTTGTGACAGTCAGCTGAGGATATCAAGATATCCATGCCACCACTGGAAGCAAAACAGAAACAAGTTGTGAATAACTTTCAATGCAAGGTTTAGCAAAATATCACCAGCTTAATATTTAAACATATTTGCCATTGTTTGTCCCCAAAGCACCTAGGCTTATCATGGGGGATCACAATAATACAAATTTAAGTTCAAAAATCAGGTTGACATGCAAGCAAAACACAAAAGTTAAGACAGACAAAATTTACATACATTTGTAGCTAGGGATATATTAATTTAACAATCAAACAGCGGCCATTGAAAAGCGATTAGTATAAATTATAAAACTCTGGACTTCTCGAAGAAAGGACAGTTAATATCATAATTTACAGATTTAATGCCATGTGATAAGAAAATAAGTTTCCTAGCATCGCTGCTCAATGACCATGTTTTACCAAGAAAATTCACAGCCAAGCCAGCAACAAATATAACAGTTAAAAGAGGGATTTTTCTTACCAGATTGGTTTTAGATCAGCCTCAGGTTCAATCATGTCCACATTTTCCAAATCATCTTCGGCATCTAAGTGGGAATGTGCTTTGGAACCACCAGCTGCCATCACCAACACACGTACAATGCTTAGGTGTAGCACCTACATGTACAACAAGTTAACTTGGATTACACTGTAGCTATCCCTTTTCTCTGCTGATTTATTCCTAAAAGAATATGTAGTCAAATAAGTACAGTACCTGCATTCTCCTCAACACATTAAGAGATGTGCTGAACACTTTCTCTAGCATGACCATCCACTGTAGGAAATCCAAGCCTCTCATCGTATCAGCAAGACTTTGACTGTAGGGAACAGAAAGAAAAACGTTAAAAAAATTTTTCAGAAAAACAAATCAATAGAAAGAAACGAAGTCTCTTCATCCGTCTCCCATCTGCTGTAACCAGAATTTCTGGACTAAAAACAATCACTCAATCTACTGATGACCAACAAGGTCAGATGACCACAAAACTGATGCCTCTCATAAAACTAAATCTGTTTAAATCAACAGTTTTTCCAGAAGGTATGGAGACAGCCGTACCTCTCTTCTTCACCCTCATTAGTTTCGGTGACAACATCTTGTACTGTCTGTTCAAACAAAAACAAGTAAAACAAAAAATAATCATTGATGAGGAGCCAGGGGGTCCATTATTTTTTTTATTATTTTATGTTATGGAATTTATTTTGTTGAGTTCAAACTCAAGACTGAATGGAAAACCATAAAGGCCATCATACTGTAGCCAAAGGCTGCCCACACAATTGGTACTTATGTTCGACCATTTACCGGTATGTGACATAAATAAGCAATGAAAACGTAAAGCTTGTGGGATGTGGCTGGAGTGACAAGGATACTTCACAAATTAATGTGATCAAGTAAGCTGAAGCCACTCAAAAGGCACTAAGGCCACAAGGTAGCGGGCATTACCCCTTACTAAATCTACCAAAGCAAAGATTGAGCCCAAGCATTAGCAGCCATGGACAGCTGTTTCGGCCTTGTTAGGCCTCATCAGCATGGCATAGCTAATACTCAGGCTCAAGTACCCACATAGTGGGTCAATTAGGGTTTTCCTAACAGTAGAATAATGTTGACTGGTGACCATTTCTACATGGACACAGGAACACAATGTGGAAAATTTCTTGTTTACAGAAATGACACCACTGTAGAGATTAATAACAATAAGTACTATAATATTACTATTTGTAAAGTCAGTGTTCCAGATAAGAGGGGGGTCTTGGGTCAAAAACCCTACAAGGCCAGCTACATGACCCGACAAATTAATAGAAAATTTATAATGGTTTGGTGGGAACACTGGAAATTTGACCCGACGGAATTCCAAGTTGACACCCTGCCTTAAAATCTTATCTGGAACCCTGTATAGTGCCAAAGTATACAGTCCTGCTCTAGGCACTTCACAAACGTTAAGAGATAAATACATATATAGGGGATGACAGCTCAAGCTAAATTAACCCATTACTGTATATGTCATTAGATAGTTTGCAATGATCTTTACAAAGTATTTGAAGGGCTGAAAGCAAGACTATCGTATGTGACAATTTAGCCTCGAAATTTCAAATTGCTAGGAATTGGCTGAATTTTGACATGTGGACTAGATTTTTGTCAAAGAACATTGCCCTGCTGTTGCGTGCTTTGTTTTCAAAGAAAACAAAACGGGCCTAAAGCACATTCACACAGACTGTCACATACGATAGTTTTCACTTTCAACCCTTCATTTATAGTGCTGTAACACACCTGTCTTATGGTGGTCTTTATTGTTGAGTATGCTTCATCACGATATGGGTGCAGGAAGTGAAACTTGTGTTTTCGAAGAAGCCCAAACAACACTGACAGAAGTCTATCCTGTTTTGAAAAGAGTGCACAAACTTTGTGAGGATTCAAAACAATTTGTAGAGATGGTATGTAACTTGACATAAAATTCTGCTACTGCATTCAACAGTTGGTAACACAATCCACCTACCTTCAGTTCTCCTCGACAAAATAATAATAAAGTACCTAGTTTGACATAAAAAATACAATTAATGTGCACATGTGGCTTATAACTGAGACTGATCAAATGTTATTAAATACCTCATCAACTAAGTCCTCACTTCCCAACCCATCCTCTGTCATCTTGCTTAGATTAGCAGTAGCAAACTCCACAAAATCAGCTTCCATCATCCGTTCAATCACTCGCTCGAGTTCTGCCAGCTGTGAGCCCAAATGCCTGCATGATCACAAAGTAACATTCATTACAGATCCACAGCCAACATAAAATCCAATCTTTGGATGTTGTCCTATTTGAAGCATTTTACATAAGAAAAAACAAACCAACACTTAACTACCAAGAAGACTGTACAGAATTTGCGGACCTATTGTTCTAATGACACTGGATCCTCTCACACTGACACTCACCATTGCCATCAATTCTTCTACTTATTGTTTTATTTTATCACACACCTTGTACATCGACACCTTTTTCCCCTTTTATTTGGCGCTCGCAGAATATTTTATCTTATCTGTCCCTGACGATGCTGTTGAGCGGCGAAAGCTCAGACTTTTAGTATGTTAGCGTATTTTACAGTAGTTCAAGGCCACATTTGTATTTTAATTTTCAGTTTAGATAAAATCCAATATTACAATGTAAGTACAATTTGCATTGAAATACCTAAAGCTCTGAATGCCAGCTAGCTCCTGCTGTAGCACCTCCTGAGTGGTACTGATGAGATCCAAGGCACCAACAAAGTCAGATGTCGACAACAACAGCTGAATGGTGGGCTGCGTTTGATGAACTGTAGCCATTAGTTTAAGCTGAAACAGATTAATACATTTGCTATAAGTGAAAAAAAAATTCCTTGAGCAGCAGATTTGCTATCTAGTGTTTGTGGTTTTAATGCTCAAGAGAAACTGGAGTTAGAGTGAATTTATGTGAAGCTCAGAAAGCAAAAAAGCTAAAAAGTTCATGAAAAATAGCAGCCAAAGATATCTCACAGAACATAATTTATGATTAAATCTTTCTAAAAATGAAACCTTAAAGCAAAAAGTACTAAAGTTGCACCAAAGGAGTAGAAATAATAAAGTTATTGTGTTCCTTTGATTATAATATAAAGAATCTGATGCTTTCTATGATAACTCTACCAATAGGAGTGATAGGCCTATATTTTAAAGATGAGTTCAGTTTTACCTTTTCATACACACTGAGGTATCTAGACCGCAAAGATGACAGCCTTAGAACATCCAAGAACCCTGAACACAAAACCTCTTGCACCTTCTGAACTTTCATTCTGAATAATAAAGAGAAGTGCTGTCTTGATCAAGGGTACTGTAAAACAATCGCTGGATTTAAGCCTTCATGATGAACACTGTATGGGATGCATGATTTACACAGCATCCCAGGTTTACTTCTCCAGACACAGGTTCCTTTCCAAATGGTCAGAATTTGTATTTCATTCAAGGTGTGACAAATGACTTTCTTTACTTAGGCTTGGATAAGGATAGATTAGCCAACACTTACCTAAGATGCTTAATCTCACTGATTGTTTGTCCCACATGGTCCTGTAGTTGATCCTGAGATGCCATGGCACTGAAGAAGTCCTCTGATCTCAGCGAGATTTGTTGAGCGAGGTTCACCTCTGTGATGTCCAGGTAATGTGACAGCTGATGACACAAAACAGTGTACTTGTTCATTAGCAAGAGAAACCATTAGCAAGGAAACCATCACTGTTCATTAACGAGTCTTTTTTACAAACATCAAAGCTCCTTTAGACTTCACTAAACTTTGGTTTTCCTAACTGTAATAGGCAAGGGGTACTTCTTCCCCCACCACGTCCCACCTTCCAATGTACATGTACCAGTTAGATGGTACAGTCAACTTAAAGCTGGCTAGAATATTACTGTCACCTTTTCTTGAAGAAGTTTCGCAGAGTTCCTTGGGACATCCTTAACTCCTCCTTTTGTTTGTTGTGTAACCATGCTCCATGGTAGAACATTGTTAAAGACCTCAGGATCCTCAAGGGTAAAACTGGTCTGCATGAACACCTGGAGAGATTCATTTAATTGTAAATTGTAAAATTTATTAATAATTCATAAGAATTATGACCAATCTATGTGTAGTATTTGAGTCACATGTATACCTCTCTAAACCCCAATACAAATCAACTGCTGCATTAACTTTCATAAAAGAGTCCTGCTCAGCTAATAAGTATGCATTAACTTTGATACAGATCTCTATTAAATGATTAACATGACAACACAATCTATTCTTTCATCTCACAAGTAAGATATTTTTAATATTTGTCTGACCTTTATGGTCTTTAAAATGGTGAGCCACACCGACCTTTATGGGCTTTAAAATGGCTTGCCTGCGGCTCGTCATTTTAAATCCCCATAAAGGTCTCCCACTCAAATTTTATCTATTATATAAAAATCACAGCAAACCAGCATTCTTTATCATCACAAAAAATGCGGACCATTGCTTAATAAATCATACAACCAACCTTTGGTATTAAGCTGACATCGGCTGAAACTTTGTCTGCTGTAAGTGCAAGAAAGGAAAAAACATAATTATGACTGTAGCTTCAAGTAATGAAGTAGTCAATATATATTATGAATAATTTTACAAAAGTAATGATGTTTCTCCATGCCATGCCATGCCATGCAAGTTCATAATTATGTTCATGCTCAGTCCAGACTGTTCTGTATGCTGGTTTTAGGTTACCAAAGCTAAGAGTATTCTGTTTTCACAAAACCCTTCTCCAAGAAAACTTTATTCCCCAGGTTCACTCACCAATATTCCTAAACCAGAATAAGAATGACAGGAATGGACCCAGAAGAATTTGCCAGTAATAAAGTATCCTATTCTTGTTGTCTCTTAGTCATTTTCAAATTATAAATAACCAAGTATCTTCACTTAATGGTACATAGGCTTTTAGAAAGACATTGGAAACTGGGCATCCAGGAGGCATGTTTTCCACCCATAAAATTATAAGAGATTACCGTAAAAACTTGTGTATAAGCCACACTCGTAGATAAGCTGTACCCCCAAATTTTAAGCATGATTTTGAGAAAAAAAATAAGAACTTGAAAAAATCACTCTGGCGAAAAAGTTTCTTCGCAGCTGTTTGTGATATTGATAAACTTGCTGAAATCTAATGCTGTGTATTTGCAGTGACCTTAAGATCATGTTAAACAACTCTTGACCCTTTAAGGACCAAATTCTTTTGAACTTTCAGCAATTTTCTCGATGCAAATAATTGAAAGGGATCTAGATGTCCTATATGAAGGCCTCCCTTGAAACGTTTGCTGCTCTGGAATACCGAGTCTTATCGTGACGTCACCAATTTGAATGGTTGTTGTTTTGCTCGTGAATGTAACAAGTTGTAATTGGAAGATACTCAGTTTATAAGTGTGTTTTCGAGCCATTTTTCACTGCAGAAGCTCCCAGGCTGGAATCATTAACCTGGAATGGAGAGTATAGGCAAACCTTTGAATGAAGCCAGAGGTGAGAGACAATTTCACAACGACTGGGACGGCGAAAGTGGTCGTGTCGAGTCATGGCAGCTCAGAAGTGAAGTTCATCTCTCTAGCCATTCTGTGATGGATTCTTGGACCTAGCAAGGTAATTTTGGCGAGATTTAACTTGCAAAGAACACAACGCATATCATATTTTGCCCATAGGTCTGGATGGCTCGACACTTATGAAAAATCTATAAAATGAGGATGGCGGGACTTCCATTTCGCCGTGGTATCCAACACTCCCAGAATGCAATCCGGGTGCCAAAAAGTAAAAAAGAGGCTTTTAAAAGTGGCTTGAATCAAATGACTGATGCTCGACTCACTGTAGGCATGACAGGCAAAATTGGAGATAAATGCGTAGTCGTGAGATCAAGGTTTGCTCTCATTAGAATATTTGGTTTTCCAAAGGAGATTTTGAATTAAAGAATTGAAAGTAAAGATGTGTGTTTTTAAGCTTTGCTCCAGGGCGCATAAAACGACCCTTTTTGGTTTTGCTTGAAATCAAAATTAATAATGATATGGAATGGGAAACGAAGGCTATTCCCAGTGTATTGGCTCTTAACGCATAAAACAGTTACTGGTTGACACTATTTTTTATAAACAGACCATAACAATCAGGTCTAAATTTGAGAGCGTGGGCAATCGTGAAAGCGGTAGGCCTGTCTGTTATCTGATATATCGGACACTGGGCCTTAAAGGGTTAAAATACCGATTTACAAGCTTATCTTTAATCGATTTCCTTAATTCTTGGGACTGATAATGGTTGTCTTCATTAAAGCCCACAGTTGAAATGAAAACGGTGAAATTTGAACAAAAATAAAGAGCAGGAGAATGATTCAAAATGTTTGCTTAGTAACCACACAGACATTTACAGAGGGAAGTCTGGACACCAGAGTAGCTGACAACGATCAGAACACAACATGGAAAGGTTTGCTTTTGCATCAGCTGTGCGTGGATAGTGTTTATAAAGACGTACGGAAGTAATCGGTTGGACAAAAACTTCTCGCTAAAAGAGTAAAACAACCCCAAGATTAAACACACCATGCAAGTAATGAAAGGCAACAAAATGGTCAGCCATTTGCCTCACAAGTTCTCCCGAATAGCCCGGTATTTTCTCTCACATAGTGGAGAGATTGAAGTGATCGGTCAAAGACAACATTGTAAAAATCTTTTGTGGAAGTATGGAGATTCCATGCCAGTTAGTGTTTAGAACGACTGGCGAGCAAGATTCAGGTTTTGAATCTGAAGAAGCCACTATTTCAAATTTCTACCAAAAGCAATGTGTTTAATCTTTATTCACTGAAGGGTTTTGGTGCTATTTCAGTATTTGTGACCCCTTATAGAAGTCAGTTTACTCCCTCTGAAAGCAATGGTCTCATATATAAGCCGCACCCACAATTTTGAGCCCAAAATTTCGGTAAAAAAGTGGGGCTTATACACAAGTTTTTACGGTAAGTGACTTTTCCTTGAATTTAAAATTTAAAAGTGGGCATTTACAGGATGCCTGGACATCCTTCTGGATAAAACCTTGCACCTACAACTCCTACTCTTTGCAAAGAGTGTCTGGGATCTCTTAAAACTGTATGTCCCATTCATGACACTTCCAATATAACTCGCCATTTTTAAAAAGCAACTTAAAACATTTTTATTTAGGAAAGCTTTTAGTCTGTTTCAATAGTTTTAATGTTTAGTGCCTTTCAATATTTTAATTTTAAATTAGTATAGAACTTTAACTTATGTAAAGTGCTTCTGAATATTGTTTATAGTTTTAGCGTTATACAATTCCTTCTTCTTCTTATTATTATTATTATTATTATCATACTACTCACCACCACTTTGTCTCCTAGCAGCAGCGATAGCTGCTGCAGTAAACCCAGTGTCACCAGGAGTAGCTGTAGAGTTTCCTCCAATGGACTGCCTCTTTAGCTTGTGGTGAACTTTAATCCTCTGGAACAGGAAACAGATAAAGCAATCAATACTGGAATCGCAGAAAGAAAAACTGAATTTCTCTCTCTACAATTTACAATGTACATGTAGATAATTATCATGATTATCTACTTGAAAGTTGGAAATACTATGCTTAGTGGATCAGGGAGAAAAATTAGAGAGCCTAGAGTCATAAAAAAATCTTTTTGTTATTTAATGTTTTCTCCATTCAAAGTACAGTACACAAATAATTACATAAAGACTAAATACAAGGTGCAAGCAGCATGAGAACCAACGATAAACTCAACCCTTCTGACAAAAAGTCCAGGTTGTCTGGTTGGGCCACACAGATGGGAAACTAGCTGGTAGAGGGGAGCTTTTTTTATTCATATGATACAATAGGAAGAATAATAATGTGTAAAAACAATGACATGTTTTGAATATACTCTGTAGTCATTTCCCTTTCTTGATGCAACTTTGTACCCTGTACTGGTGACCTCCTTATTTTACTCTCAAAAGTCTTTTGAAAAGGAGGATTGATAAGTATTAAATACCTTGTTCAGGATGTAGGACTACATTAAGATAGAATGTCAAAAAATCAAGGAACTTACAAACTCCGTCTTCTTTAAATAATCATCAAAATAGATCCTTGGGATCTTGGGAAGAAGTGTGAGCGGTGGAACTTCCTGTGGTATAAAGTCCTCTCCCATGTCTTGGTAAGGAAGTCTGTTTGGCGTTTAAGCAATCGAGGATCATTTAGGATGGCAGGGAGATTTTGTGTGGATGAGTACACTGTGAATGAACTTGCATTTGGAAAGGAGATAGGAGGTAGCCTTGGTCTTGGGTAAAGAGTTTCATCAACAGTAGAAGCTCTACTTTCTGAATTTTCTGGGAAAAAAATAATTTATGCAAATTTGTGAGTAAACCAAAACACGAAGAAGAAGAAAAAGAATGAATGACAGTTTTAGACTAGGGTGTTCTATGAAGCCCGAGTAATTAGTAAAAATTTAATCAGAAAGGGATACAATTTTATGGCAATAACTAGCTTCCTGTACTGACTGGGTTGAGACGTTGAAATATAAAGGGTAACCTGAAACTGAATTTTCAACAAAAAGCTGGATCAGTCTCCAGATAAACGAAACCATGTATATCCCTTGTTGGCAGAACAAATCTGTGTTAAGTCACACTCTAGCAATAAACTGAAAATAATATTAACAGAGTTAAGACGGAACTTTTTAAGGGAACATTTTTTTAACAGGATTCCATATTTGTGGAACAATTTGCATGATGCATTGAGAACTGCCAACTCGAGTGTTTCTTCGTTTAACAATGCACTAGTTTTTATAAAGATAAGGTTTTCGACCCTGAGCGCCCCTATACCACCTGGGCTAAAATCAGCAATTAGTTAGTATGGTTGTTAGTTTGTTAGTTAAATAAGTAGTTAGTTGGGTAGTTAGTAGTTAGTTAAAAAATTGCTAGTTACATAATTAACCTTTTACATTCAGACATTTTCTTTTCATAATGGGTTGACTAGCACGTATGGTTTGTCAGTTCCCTTCTAGTCTTCCCCAGTGCCCTGTTATGTACTTAGATTTTTTTATAATGTGATTATTGTAATATTGTATATCTCTTTTTTTGTAATTGCAGTGAAAATGGAATAAATTGACATCTAACTAATGCTCATCCTAACATAGTAATCTTTAACAAAAGGTTCCATTTCAATATCAGTACCTTAACATGCAAACATTCAGCTGATTTGGACCAAAAAAAGAAAAAAGCCCTAAAAGTCATTTGGGTCGGTTATGCTCTCAGCCCTTCAATTGTAAAATATTATTGTAATTCAGCCCTTGGGCTGCAAGGGTAATTTTAATAAACTATCTGTCTATCTATTCTATCTATTAATTAGGCTATCTATTCTGTCTATTAATTAGGCTACAAATTATTTACAATTAATCAATAATAATGTATCAGTCAATTCCAAAAGCGCCCATTCCCCCCGGGCATACCCTGAGTATTTGATCCAAAATTTGTCCCGCATGGTGGGGCATTTGACTTTCGGCTAAACGTTGGTCGGCAGTCGCCAGCTAAAGGGTTTTGCGAAGGTTTCGCGCGCAAACATTCATTCATTCACCATGGGAGCCGCTTCGCTCCCTTCACTTCTAGATTTCGCATAGGTTTTGCATTGTTTACTAAATATACAGTTGATAATTTATGCCTTTATTCAAAGTTTGGAATGCCAACAAGAGTTCAGAAAAGAGTTTTGGTGCTCAATTTTTCGGATTTGGTTTGAAAAAGGTAAGCAATTTTAGAATAAAATATTCATTATGAGTGGGGAGCGTGCCAAAATGCTTCATACAACGAGTGATTTGCTATAGATTTACACTTGATTTGTCCTTTTTGAGGCCCTGACAGTGGGGCATTTAACCGTCAAAACTGGAAACACAGCGTGGCATTTGATTAAAATTTTCAAAAGTCAAATGCCCGGGTGTTCGCCCGGGGGGGGGGGGGGGGGGGATGGGCGCTTTTGGAATTGACTGATACATAAGGTTAAGAGTCAAAGCTCAAATTACACACAACTTTGAATTCTTTATGTTAAGACAGAAAGAAATTTAAAGGTGCATGCTTACTCTCTTCCAGCTTGGTATGACTCTTCTTCACATGTGCCTCGTAATCTTTGTCACTTACTCCCTCAACAGGTAGAGAGGGGCAAACGCCATTTTTACCGTAACGGCAAACGAAGGAACCTCCCTCTTTTGTACAATGTACTTGTCTTAAATGAGCACTAAACTCTCTTGGTGTTCTGAAAAATATTTTGTCACTGCAAATTGCACAGCTCTGCCACGGTTTTGTCTCATTTGGATCCACTAGTCGTAGCATAATCAAAGAGAACGAAATCAATACAAAGATTTCCGTCGACTTCGACCGGTAAGTTTCAATAAATAATATCTCGATGTTGATCCTTCTTCATTGTGGTGAATCATTGAGATTCTTGATCCTTACGGTGTAAAATCCCTCTGCTTTGCCTTAACCATCTCTTTTCCTTTCCATGACCATATGGAGCGTTAAAAAATAAACGAAGTACTACAGATGTGTATTTCACAAATCTTCAAATCTGTCTTGATTGGAAATTGCTTGGTAACCACCCGTTTTCCACAATAACTCGTTTTGGTATACGTCATCGTGAGCTTCCGAATAGTTTTCGTCGAGAATCGTACAGGGTTTTGACATTGAAAATCTTTTTGTTTACTAAAAAAAATTATACGTCTTCATGCCATGTAAGAAATGATACAGTGGACAATATTATTTTAAATGTTTTGGGAATATTATTTCCCCAAAGGAAAAAAAAAATAATGAAAAATGAAAATGAAAATTAAGTCACCTGACAAAGTCAAGAGGTACAATTTGTTTAACTTACATGACGCTATTTAGAGTTCCCGCTTTCGTTCAAAATCTTTGGCGTATGAAGTTAGTCGCAAAGGTTGTTTGTAAAATTAGCGAATTTGTTCCTTTGAGGTGAAACTTAACGTCACTTCAATAGATTTTGTGGCAGTAAATTACTTTCTCCGTCTATTGCAAGCATAATTTCTCGAGGAAATATTATGCAGCGGGAAAGAGAGCAAGAACAAGTTGAGCACGATGTCTCGACGGAGGAAAATGCTGGGCCATTGCTCATCAACAAACTTGAGGTAAATCTTGGTTGAAGTGCCATGTAGAAAGCTTAAATGTATGGGGTTAAAAATCAATCAGATTGATCAGATCATGAATATTTTCTTTTCTACCATGATAAATAGGTTTTTTTTAAAAATAAATCTGGCCAATTCCAAGTCGCAATCGTCTGACGTATCAAAGCGTATCAAAAGCTTATACAAGACTCAAGTAACTCCGAGCCAGTCTTTGCTATAGTTTGTTACACGCGCACTGACAAAAAGACACTTGTCTAATTTAGTCCTTTGAAATATAAGCCTCATTTTACCAAAGATAGTCATACATCTTGTACTTGAAGCGGGCCTGTGTTGTTTTTATAATATTTCCCTGCCTAATTACAAAGTACAGTATTGAAACAAGTTGTGCAAGCAATTTACATATTTCTTTAACATATATTTCATTTTATTTACACTAGGAACATGGTATAAGTGCAAATGATGTAAAAAAGCTGCAAGAGGCAGGTTTCCACACTGTTGAGTCAATAGCGTACACACCAAAAAAGGCTCTGCTTGCTATTAAAGGGATAAGTGAAGCAAAAGCTGATAAAGTGCTCAACGAGGCTTCCAAACTAGTACCTATGGGGTTCACTACGGCCACGGAATTTCACATGCGGCGATCAGAGCTGGTCATGATAACTACTGGCTCAAAGGAGCTGGATAAACTTATGCAAGGTAAGATTCCCTTGGGGACTTGGATGGATAATTTTCATACGCAATAAACTGCGTCTGCAGTTGGTTACAAGTAAACCTTGTTTTTGCTACACACAAATTTTGATTTGTGCTGTTTCCTCTCTGCAGGTGGAATAGAAACTGGGAGCATAACAGAAATATTTGGAGAGTTTCGCACTGGAAAAACACAGCTTTGCCACACAATGGCGGTAACTTGCCAGGTACATGTACAGTTACAATCATATTTAAGGGTTCATTCACTGGTAAAAAGGCTGATAGTTTTGGCAATAAAAAGTAAGAACACACGAAGGTGTAAAAATGACAAAATGTCAGTTGAACATTCATTAATACAACAACTGAAGATAACTATGAAGGAGATTTCAATTCTCATTACACTGAGAATTCTCAGCGGTTTTGTAAACAGGCTTCTTGAGATGTCCATAGTTTTACTGAGGCTACCTTAGGAAGCCTCTTGGTGGTCTGCTAGCAATAAGGGGATTTGACAAATTATAGCCAACTATTGGTTGGTTCATTTATTTCACACTATTTACACAAAAATTAACATAGAAAGAAAAGTATAGTTACTACAGATGATTACAAGGTAAAATAATTACAGTATGGGTTATAAAATGTGTGTGGTGGTCAAAGTAGCGAAGGCTTTCTAGTTGACCACCACCAGCTAATGATATTAAAGATAAATGTATCTCAACCATTATTGCTGCACTGTAATCGTTTTCTTTCTTGAAGGAGGACAAGTAACCTGTAATTAGCAAACTTGTCTGAATAACAAAGTCGCGATATGATTTACAGTATCATGTGTCTGCTTCTTTGTAGCTTCCCATTGACCATGGTGGAGCAGAAGGTAAATGTTTATATATTGACACAGAAGGTACATTTAGACCTGAGAGGCTGCTGGCTGTAGCAGAAAGGTAATGAACCACTACCTGTCTTTTAGTGAACTTTACCAATAATAACCTAAAAAGTCAACAATGTGATGGAACAAATGAAGGACTGAAAGCAGAACTGACCTATGTTGAATTTTAGGTTGGTTTTTGATTTTGTTCAGATTTGTCTGAATTTTTGCATGTGAGCTGCAATTCGATTGAAAGAAGTAATGCAATTTGCAAACCACTCTGGTGGAAGGTTGGTTTCATTGTGTACGCAAGGAAAAACACATTTTTTACATACATTGTCTTAAAAATGAAAAAACATATTGGTGAAAAAACCACCTAAAACTCAACATAGATCAGTTATGCTCTCAGCCCTTCAAATATTCCTTGCTCCACTAATTTAGCTTTAGAAAAACAAGAATGCAGTCCCTAGTTATAGTCAAGAGATAATCTATGTACATGTACCTACTCCTTTGAATATCTATTCCCACCACCCAATGTATAGTATTTTATGTTTCCACCAGGGTGTTACTGAGACCAGTACTCTACAGTACCACGTCTTGTAATTATGGTAACCTTGGAAAAGAAAGTATTCCGTGGCAGGGGTTTCAATAAATTTGAAGTAGGCAGCGAGTTGGAGTAGATTAGGCGATGGTATTAAAGGAAAAATAAAGACATCGTTCTTTAATTACTTCAACTTACGGAAAAAAGTAGCCGACGTCTCTGACGCTTTTCGTCGGGCGTTGGTGCTTATTGAAACCACTGCCCTGGTGATTGCTATGTATGTAAAATTTAGGGAGCAGGGATGGCGTAGTGGTGAAAGCACTCACCTCCCACCAATGTGGGCCGCCTGGGTTCGATTCCAGGACTCGGCGTCAAATGTGGGTTGAGTTTTATGTTGGTTCTCAGAGTACTCTGCTCCGAGAGGTTTTTCTCCAGGTCCTCCAATTTTCCTCTCTCCTCAAAAACCAACATTTCCAAATTCCAATTCGATCTGGAATTTCGAGGGCCACAGGTTTGTCAGTCATAGACTGTTTTTAATGAGGGTGACACTTAAGTGTCACCCTCATTAAAGTTGATTTTATTCACAGACAGGTAAAAATGAAATGCAGGTAAAAGTTAAATTCAGGTCAAACATTTTTAACCTTTTAACCTTAGCCCTAATTATTCATAATTTGGGCTAGGAGACAAAGGGGATTGAGTTTCAACCTAGGTTAAAAATGTTTTACTGGAATTTAATTTTTTCCTGCAATCTATGGGTTAAAGACACCATTTAACTGATTGTGTAAAACACATACAAAAAGTCATGTACAGTAATTTTCTATCCCCTCTGTTATTTTTACAGGTATGGATTAGCAGGACAAGAGGTACTTGACAACGTGGCCTATGCCCGAGCCTACAATTCAGACCATCAGTCACAACTCTTGCTGCTTGCATCTGCCATGATGGCCGAGTCCAGGTACCGTTATATTATATTATGTAAATAACAAGTATCCTTTTTTGTTGTTTTTATGAAATAATGCACATTGAGATCCAATAGTCCAGTTTCAAGTTTGCCATGATACTGAATAAAAGCACTGGAAATGCATTTTTATAGGGTTAGCCTCCATCTGAAGGGAATATACAGTATTCACAAATTCCAGTGAGAAGGTGACCTGTTTACAACTCCGTCTATTGTTCAAATTTCAAATTTCAGGCACCTTCTCACTGGTATTTGTGAATATTTTACTTTAGATTGAGTCACTAACCCTGTATCAATGTGTCATTGCTGTTTGTATTCAGCGGTAATTTTAAATGTGATAAGGGGCTATTGTGAGTGAAAGCTTACCGGTAATTAAAAAAACTTGTATTTTCCATCCTGTCAGATATGCACTCATGATAGTAGATAGTGCCACAGCATTGTATCGCACAGACTACTCAGGGAGAGGAGAGCTGTCAGCCCGTCAGATGCACTTAGCACGCTTTCTAAGGACACTTCTTAAGCTAGCTGATGAGGTGAGAAGCTAGTTATAAACTTTGCATCAAATGTAGGGCTTAACCGAAAGAAAAAAACACCATATTTGATAAATATCATATCAAAAATGATTACTAATCTGGTAAAGTTTCATATAAATTGCTTACAAACTCATGGATGTTACTGGTATAGTACTCTCAATAATTCTATCAGTTTTCACAAAATCAGTAAAATATTTCCCCCAAGTAGTGCATTTCTTTGTTAATACATGTAAAATTGGCAAATTAAAAAAAAAATTAAGCTTTCAAAAAATATTTACACATAATTCCATGAAGTTGTTTTTTTGCATGGGTAGTTGAACATAGATATTAGGGAAGGCCCAGAAAGTTATTATTGATCAAAATATAGTCATTTTTATTGTGATTATTTTCTAATTTTCTGGTTCAGTTTGGTGTAGCAGTGGTGATAACAAACCAAGTTGTGGCTCAAGTGGATGGGGCGTCAATGTTTCAAGCAGATCCTAAAAAGCCAATTGGTGGAAACATTATGGCACATGCATCTACAACAAGGTAGGAAATGCCATGCAGTTGTGGTAAGTTGCAAGGGCCAACTCCCTTGTCTGCTGTAGGGGTATTGTGCAAATGTGCATGATGATGATGACAAAAAGAACAGTGTGAACATGTTTCTGATTATGATTATCCAACCTACCTTGACACTTACAGTCAATTTATGCCATGCATGAACAGTATTTCTGAGAATGAAAATTAATTCAAACATCCAAATTCCTCTTTGTAAAGCCGCTGTTACACGTTGAAACTTTTAGCTGAAACTTGTGTGCAACGGCAATGAGAAAGTTTCAGCAGGCATTGCACCGTGTAACATGAAAGGTTGAAACTTGTCCAGGAATGTTGAAACTGGTCTCAAAATTCCCACAAAACTAGTTCCATGGCTTATGCAGCGTAGCATGACAAGACCAAGCAAGACCAGTTTAATGAAGTGGTGTTACACGGTGAAACTCGTTTTTATCACCACTGCGATTGTTGCAACTGTTGCAGGAGTAGAAAGTGGTTTAAATTACTTTTCGTGAAACTTGTCTGGCAACAGAAGTTCAAAAAAGTTTCACAAAACCGACCATGTTACACAGTGCAACGCCTACTGAAACTTGTTTCACTGCGTCGTTACACACAAGTTTCAACATGTAACGGCGGCTTAATGTTCGGCATTTAAATGAATTCTTGACAATTTCTCTGGAAATCTTTCAGAAAAACATGCTTTAACTGAAAACAAAATTCAAAACACATAAGAATCAAATATTGATTATTGCTGTAATGTAACAAAAATTTGCAGCTTTATACTGTCAGTAAACTAGGGAAATTTCTACGGGAATTCTTAAATGCTTGCTGGTGATGTTTAAAACTGACAGAATGATTGGTCATGCATGATGTAGATTGACTATATTTTTTTTTCTTTTAGGTTATATTTGCGCAAAGGAAGAGGAGAAACAAGAATTTGTAAGATTTATGATTCTCCTTGCCTCCCAGAAGCTGAGGCTATGTTTGCCATAAATGCTGATGGAGTAGGTGATGCAAAAGACTAACAACAAAGGAGACCAAAACCTACAAATAATTTATGTATTATAGCAGTATTTGGAAGTGTTCACCAAAAATACATTAATAGTCATGTACAGTGTAGAGGTACAAGGTAAATCATCTAACTCAATTACAATAGCCAGATTAAATCATGTGACTCAATTACAATAGCCAGATCTGATAATGTATCAATGACCATTGAAAGGCAAGCATCAGAACTTGCTTTCAAAAGCTCACTACCAACTTCCCAACATTTCAACAAATATTTTGCACTTTTACACTGCCACCAATAATTCGTCCAATACTGATGTCACAATGACAACCATTATTTTTTATTTTGAACCCAAACAGCACTAAGAAAAACGGATCCCAAATTGGAAAAAGAAAAAATAACCAATCACAATCAACAACTGTGAACTTTAGAACTTAATTAAATCAAACTCTTTTCTTACAATATCACCACTGCAATGAATGATGACAATGGAAATGGAAACATCTGGCACAGTTTTGAACTTGAGAATTAACTTGTTTTTGAAAAATCCTGACTTATATAATAGTATTAGAGCAATGTTAAATTCACTGAAAGAAACAAATACTCTTTATTGCTCTAAACATGAGCTGTAAGTCATTGCTCCAGTCCTTAGTTTGTAGAGTGCTGTAGTGTTCCAGTTTAGTGCGAGGTCAGTCAGATCCAAAACCCAATAGAGCTAGCTTTTCTTAATTCCTGACCCAACACCTTCGCTGATAAACTTACAAAGATTTAGATTGAAAGAAACATGCCTATTGACCTTAAAAATCATCATTAACCCCTTTACTTTGAAAGTTATCTAGAATACCACTGGAAACCTAACAAAACATACCAGTATTGTATAAAGAAAACTACAAATTTGTACATGTAGTTTCATTTGCCATAAGAAAGTCCTGCAAATTAAACCGCTAAAATTATATGTAGTAACAGTACTGTTTTGTCTGTAAATACAATATTTACAATTAAATATCATTATACTCAAGTACACTGTAATTGCTGTACATGTTTTTCATCATACTATATTCATTATTTTGATTTCTGTGTAAAAATAAAGTATCAATTGTGATTGTCTTGACCAGTATGTTTGACTGCAAACACTGAAAAATTATGAATTGAACTTGAGAGTTTTTTACATTGAAAATTAATTTTAAGATAAGGCAATATTTTACATGTGTAATGTCAAACCTCTTGCACCACCAAGTGACTGCCTGAAATACCACCTGAGGGGAAGCAGTGCTGAGTCTCAAATGTACTGATTTGACTTGAAAAAAAATCTGACATTACACGTAAAGGAATTGCTCAAATGAGGTGGCTATTTTGAGATGTACATCACTCAAGAAGGATGTACTGTCACTAACGATTTACAGAAATCATCCCTGGCAGTATGTAAACTTGAGTACTAGTCCATCTTGCTAGAAAAATATTATGAGACTGGATTTTCACTATCAAGAAGTGGTGGAAATTCCTTGTGTTTTCTGGAAGGTCTATGACATTGCATGATCCTACAGAAAGAATGAAGAAAAAACAAAACAAATAAAATTCCGCAATATAATTCATTTGGAAAACACACTACAAATTAGCCCTAAAATGTAGGTTCCTTTAGAGGTGATTTAGAGCTCTTTGTATGCATCTTGATGTCTTTAATGTCTTGTTTTATCAATTTGCATGAAATAGACAGATTGTTTCACAAGTTGAGTTGATCTTCAGACATTTTGTGCATCAAGAAGGCCATTGCCTCCTTCCAGAATCTATCACCTTGTGCATTGTTGTAAGTTCTTTTGTGTTTTCTAGCCTACTATACACCATAACAGCACTGCAGCTGGTATCCTAGAGTGTCTGACACTGATTCTATTTTCTCATTAATTCTCTTCAGCAACGAAACAAAGTAGGTGATGAAAATAGCAACATCATGAACAAACATTAACATTTATCTGTGAACTAATCTTCATGGTGTTTATGTCAATCATAAGTATTAAAGCATCAAGCAGTCCACTTGCATGGAGAACAACTCAGCTGCTATTACAAAAAGTCATTCGGAGGAGAATATGAATGTATTATTCCCCCATATGATGTGCTTTGTAAGGTCTCTTAGCTAGAAGTTCACTGTAAGCCCTTCATACAGCTGGCCAAAGAGAGTTAATGTGCCTGGGTTAACGTGGTTCAAACCAGTTTTAGCACTTTTCAGCTCTTGTACTTTGATGGATCATCACTACCACTCTTTTTAAGTTGTTACCTTTACAGTGTTACCAATATGCCTAATCATTAGGGAACAAGTCCTGCAACTAATAGGTTACCATAACCCGTTAGAGACCCCCATTGTTTGTTGTTGAAAAGTAATAAGATCAAACATTTTTGCAAAGTTAAAAAAATGTAGGAGCAGATTCAGAGCGACCTTAAATTTTTTAAAAATTTAAGGTGGCTCTGAATCCTTTGCACACTAATAATTATTTCCTGACAATAACACGACAATACATGTAACGTGGGTCACCGAGCTCATTTTTTAGTTATATTAGGGGTGTTTATAACAGGTTATACTGTTGCAATGGTAACCTATTCAGGGTAAAAATACCCATTTCCATGACCAGCCTGTGTAGCAAGCATTTCCGTGGGGTTTCTGAGCAAAGAAAAATTTTTTCTATGTTTTGAGCCCGCAAAAATTGGGGCGGAAACACCAAAGAAACGCTTGCTACACAGGCTACTCCATGACTTGTTCCCCAATGATTAGGCATTAATAATTAATGCCTAATCAAGAGCTGAAAAGTGCTAAAACAGAATGACAATGCAGAAACCAAGTTATTAATACAGTTGAACCTCGATTATTCAGATTTTTCGATTATCCGGACTTGCTTAGCTGGTCCCAGTTTTTCATGAATATTAATTAGCCATATTTAAGATCCACAGCAAAACTTTCCCTTCAAATGAAGTAATGAAACTCCTGCTCAAACTGAATTTGTTTCGCGTCAACACACAAATCTGTATGCATTTTGAGCTCACACACGCCATACTACTACAATACATTTCACTGAGCTCTGAATGATTAGATCAGGTGTTCTTTGTTTCCGAGTGAAATTTCATGCCCCACTTGTCCAGTCATTCAGTTTTAGTTTTGGCTCATTACTATTGATATTTACGATTATCCAGACTATTCAGCTCAGTCCCCATGAGTCTGGGTAATCGAGGTTCGACTGTACAATAATCTAAACAGTGTACTTACCCAGTAAGGACCATGGGAATCAATAGAAGGCCTGCATTGATAAAGAAGGTTATTCCACCAACAAATTCTCCTTTGAGTTTTGTGACAGTCCATGTGTAAAGACGGTTGAAAATAAGTTGACTGCTAAAGTTTGACAGGCTTTCTAGAGAGGCCAGAATAGCAAACAGAGCACCTAGAAAAATCAATAGCAAATTTGAATAGAAAAATAATAATTATTCTCAAATCTTTGACAATTATTGTCAAAGATTTGAGAAGTGGGAAAATCTCATTCCAAGTACTTTTACAACATAAATTGAAGGGCGTTCAGCTGCAAAAGAGGTGTATATCGCTTTTTGGCCATAAAATCCAAAATAAATTTATCTCTAAACTCACTCTGCTTTAGCACATAAACTAGAAATGGTGTCAGAAATGAAGTTTTGTACTTATTTTGCAATTAAAAAGCTAGTATCCGAAGGATTAGCTTAATATGACTTTTCCCCAAAACTTCGATCAAGAAACAGAAACAAAATGATCTGATGCATGATTAATTTATTTTGTTTGAGTTGGTCCAGTTGTAGGCAAAATTCATACGCAAAATGCTGAATCCAGGCCTTTAAATCACAAAATAAGTGCAGAACTTCATTTCTGACACCATAACTAGTCTGTATGCCAAAACAGAATGAATTTAGAGGGATTTGAATTTTTAGGCAAAAAAGCGATATACGCCCTTTTTGTGGAACACCCCTCAATTATGAGTCAGAAAACTTCTATGTGGTGTTGCACTCTTTCATGCGTAAAACTGCATTGGTCTCCTTTGATATGATACACTGTAACATCAACTTATTCTGCTGCAAACACAAAGTTAGATTGCTAGAAATAATGAGCAGAATGATTGACTTAAATAATTTGTCTGAACTAAATTTGATTGGTTGGCTGACTAGCTGAAGATTGATATTCTGAGGAATTACATGTTATTACACTGATTATTATTGATTGCTGAATGGATTGAATGACTGACTGATTAAAATAAAATAATTAAATAAATAAATTTCTAAAGCACAAAAACTGATTGACTACCTGATACCTGATTAGTTGACTGATTCACTGATTGGTTCATTGACTGACTATTAAATTGATTGTTGAATGCCTGATTGACTGATTCACAGCATCATACCTTGCTCTTCTCCATTCACTAGTCTCGACATTTCAGCTCTGATGCAGGGCTGTGGAACTCCACTAAAGAAACCAAGTACAGTTGCTGCAAAATCAAACTCAAATTATGGCCAAGCTGTTCACAGAAGGCTGAAATAATCATGATTGGCACTTGTTTTATTTTCATTTAAGGCTAAGGATTGTCACTGTTGAAGACCCAAGGGCAGATAGTCTCCTAAGCAGTGGTTTTGAGGGGAGGCATGTGGTTGTGAAAAGTCTGAAAAGTTAAGTTGTGTTTGTTTGGAAAAGTGTAGCATTTCCCCCATCTTCTCTGAATAATGAACGTTTAAGTGACTATCAAATTACAAATATACAACTATTATATTACGATCAAATATGCACAAGAATTTATTTGATATGAAAACAAGGAATGTACCTAGAAACATTTCCAGTGTGGTTCTGGAGAATCCAATCATTACTAAGGAAGCCATGAGGAAGAACAAGCCAAGCTGGATGGCACCAAAATTGGAGATTCCTAACCGAGAACATAACAAGATTCCTACGATAGCTCCCACAGCTTTTGAAAGAAGCAATGTTCCTGAAAAATAACCTATGCAAGACTCCCCCCAGCAGAGAGGAGCCCTTTTACCATAAAGAACTAACAACGTTTGCACCACAAATGAAGCTAAATACACCAGGACTGCGCAAACCAAAAGGCTGAAAAGAACCCATCGTCCAACTCTCTTACGAGTGTAAACCAAAACAATAGGTTTGATGCTATCGCAGCAGCAAATGGCAGTGTTCTGTTTCAGCTCTGTAGGTAATGATTCTGGCAGAAATATAACCACATAAAGTAGATTCAGCAGATGTACTGTCAATATCGCCAAGTAACAGAAGCATAGCCATAGTTCTTAATCCACACACCACTGCTAAACTGGACTATTGTTCCACAGACAAAGGTGATGGATTCTAGAACACCCAGCTTTAATGCTCTTGATTCAGGTTTAGATGTGTCACCAACATAAGCTAGGATGGCTAATGTCACAGTAGGGTAATACCCACTCAGGCCTGCCATACCACTTGCTACAAGAATATAAGAAAGACAAAAATATAGTTGAAGCTGTAACAAGCAGCACTGTATTAAGAAGTCACCCTCTACTAAGTGGTCAGTTGTCAAAGTCCCCAAAATTACTTCCCTTAATTACTATAATTACTAGCACTGGTCACCCTTTAGTGAGTCCCAAGTTGAGCTGTTTCTATTAAATGGTTACTTTGTGAAAATAAATCACTCAAATGTAATACCAATAATGACTGCAGGAACTTTGCCTTGCTGTTTTCGTGGTATGTTTTGACACTATGTTCTACTTTGACATACTAGCGGTATATTAGTGCAGGAGATCTTTAAAACCAAGTGATTCTTTGAGAGCCTATATATGTACATAAACTGTTCATTAAGTGATCTTATTATACGACGGGCTCTTTCAGCAGTCAAGATGAATCAATTCTCCTGTTGTGATTGGCTACCCGCAAGGTCAAGATGGAGCCATCTTGACCGCGTGGGATAGCCTGTTCGTCCTGCGTTTTACTGTCTTTTAATAGTGTCCTTTGAGTCATCATAAATCCTTCATTAGCCAAGTTTGTTCGGTCAAGATGGCAGGGAATTGGCCTCATTCTTTTTTTGCGTGTTTATGGACCTCAACTTCGTCTTGGTTCATAAACATGCAAAAAAAAAAAATAATAACTTGGCCAATATCCCACTATCTTGACGTTACGCTTGGCCATATACATGTGATACAAAATGGTGTTTTCATAGTGTTTGACCTGTATTTTGTTCAACCTGTATTACTGGTAAGTGGTCACAAAGCCATTCCCAATGCACATACCAATCATAAAGATGTAAATGGGAAGTTTCAAATTAATTGCAATCAGAATTATCAAGGAAGCCAGTGAACTTCCAATGGATGCTATCACCAAAGGCCCTTTACGTCCTCTTTTATCAGACCATGCACCAAGGAAACAAGCTATAAGCATTGCAGGAACAGTCAGAGCTATGCTGAACAGCAAGATGTACCGTGAAGCTTTCTCCTGTACCCTATGGTCTGTGCTGCAATGAAACAAAATTAGTTATATTAAGGTGCTTAGTTTTGTTTCATTCTTCAGCTAGATCAGCTTTTGCAAAATCATTTCTGTTTGAAAATGCTATGCAATGAATTACTCCCAACAGTTAGCCTGTAAGTGAGCAATTAACAAGTCTTTGGATACAACAAGATAATTGGTAATTTGCTTCCTGAATATCTGGCACTGCAATCTCTTGCCCTAAAGCCCACTCCAAACACTTGATTTTACAAATAATATTACAGATATCAAGGGTTCCAGATAAATTTTTAAGGAATTCCAACAGGTCAAATTCCCACTGCTGTTACCAAACCATCATATAATTTTAAGCAGTGGAAATGTAAAGCTTGTGGGATGTGGCTGGAGTGACAAGGATACCTCACTCCAGTCGCATCCCACAAGCTTTACGTTTTCACTGCTTGTTTTATTGATATGTGGCTACTTGAGCCTGAGCATTAGCTATGCCATGCTGATGAGGCCTAACAAGGCCAGAACAGCTGTCCTTGGCTGCTAATGCTTGGGCTCAATCTTTGATTTGGTAGATTTAAGGGGTAATGCCCGCTGGCTTCAGCTACCAGATCACATTAATTTCTGAGGTATCCTCATCATATAATTATTTTAAAATTGATTTGTCAGGTCAAGTAGCTGACCTGAGACCCTCTCTTATCTGGAACACTGGATACCAATGCCTAATGACAGAATTAACTGCCCAGATCAACTAACACCAACTCAATTCGTTTGCTTCAGCTGAGATTATAGTGTAGATCGAGTCATTCTCTCAGTGACCAGCAAATACACTCACCTGTATTCAGAACTGTTCTTGTAATTAGGATTGCAGATAGTGTCAGTTTCATTTGTCGCAGTTACTCCAAGCTCCTCCATGGCTTTATGGTATAGATACTGCTGAATGACCGGTATTTCTAAAAGAATACCACTGCCATACAGAAATATGATAATTTCTACCGTTAAGAGTCTGTGAGGATTACTAATCCATGCTCTATGATCATTGTTATGACTTCTTCTGCTTGAGCTGTCTTCCATGTTATATTTGTTTGTTGTCTGATCATGTACGTATGGTAAGTCTAACCAAGAAGATCTGGCAATTCACGTTGCAACTGTACGGTGAATTTAACTGGAAATACAGTCAAAGAGGACTCCTCTGCTTCCTTACGGCACCCTCCTTTTCATTCTCTTTTACTATGTCATTGTAAGAAATTAAACATTAAGTCAAATTCCACAAATTCTTTGTAATTTCTTTCACCTATTCTCATGCCACAAATACCATTCTCTCTCAGAAAAATTGGGTGAGGGTGTGTGGCCCGCTTCCTGAAACCCTTACCCTATTTCAGACCAAAATCTGTGATTTTCCCTACCCTATATCAGACCTGACCAAACATTTGATACCCTATTTCAGACCTATTTCACGCACTTGGTTAGCGTAAACATAATTTGAGAAGGGCTTTTGTGACTCTTTTGTTGATGGTCTTATCGCCTAATGATAAAGAAGTAGCTTCTTCTAAAAAATATACTTAATTCAGGACTAGAGCGCACAAACCTTACCCTATTTCAGACCGAAATGGTTAAAATTGATACCCGATTTCAGACCAAAATGGCTTAAAAACCATCCCCTTTGGGGCCGTACATACCTATATAGCCCATATAAGGGAGTACCTCCCCCCCCCGCGGGGGGGGGGGGGGCTTTCGCCTAATCCAATTTCTGGTTGTCCCTCATAAATAAGTTAATTTGACTCTGATGGCAACATCCATTGCTGGCTTTACAATCCGTGCCATGCTAATGAAGGTCGCACTAGGTTTTCTGTGCAGCGATGTTTTTAATGCCGCAATTTTATAATCGGATTAAGATTGCAGTTTAATGGATCCTAGCAGGACTGGTTTCAGTTTTCACCAAAGCCCTATCAAAGTCCCCACCCCTTCCCGTGTCCTCCCCGATCGTAACCTAACATTGATCCCTTGCATAGGTGCGTTATGCAGGCATAAATCAATCCCCGTTCGCGAGAGTAGTATAATTGTATGGGGCTGTGAGGAAAGACCAGCTGGAAATTATTTTAATGAACTATTCATCACTGAATAAACTACTCACCTTGAGCTTGCGAAAGCGAAAATAAATCCACTTCAAACGCCGGGTACGCCTGTAGGATACGTGACGATGATACTTACATGGCGGAACTAACTCCTCCTACTAGTTCCCAGTCACGTGCGAATCAAATGAGACAAAAACATCAAGATGGCGGATCAGCGTCGATTATCAGCCAAAGATATTAATAGGTTTAAGGCATTATATTTCGATGGTGTTTTGCTTCAAACCAACAAAGTAAAGCTCCGAGGCCATCATGGATGATCAAGCCATTGTCACGCATCCCTTCGATCGAGAAGAGGAAGTTTCTGTCGAACAACTCTTCACATCCTTCTGTAATCATCTGACTCTTGGTCAATGGGAGTTGACGAGAGTGTGTTTGCGAGGGCTATTCAAGAAGAGGAACCAGCTCAAAAAGCCCCTAAACGAAATTTTGAGAGCGATAATTGACCAACCGCATCATGCAAGGTGACCACGTGCCATCAACTTATTGGTTGAATTATTCAAGGCAGCCGGGTTGGGGATTTGCAATGTGATCCGATGTCTAAGATTTCGCAGAGCTGAGCTTTTGGTCAAAATTCTTAAAAGTCTGTTATACTGACAGACTAGGGATGCTGTCGGGTCATCAAGTGCCAAATTTAAAGTAACAAACTAAAGCTAGTCAGGTACATGGTGTGTCCAAAAATACATGGCTTACAAAAAGTTTTAAAAAATTTAATCAAGTTTCACGGGGAGAGTTGAAAACACTGATCCTCGATTCGTGGACTACCCACTGACCCCCACTCTGTGGAATACCCCAAGGAGTACTCCATGGACCATCCTATGGACTACTCTGCGAACTACCCCTCTTACGGTAAACCAAAATTGTGCTAGTGCCTGGGGTGGGAATTTGACTTCTAATGGCAACCGAAGGGTGAGGAAATTGACATTGGAAAGCCTGAAAATGTCAAATTTCCCGCTGTTGCCCCCCACCCCCCTCATCCTGGGGCAAACCATTGATAGGTGCATAAGATACTTAAGATGCACTTCCTTTAGTTACCATCTGGGTTACCGGCTGGTACCAACCTTGATTAAAGCTTGCATGATTGTATAAACAAGCTTTCCTCTTGGCCATTCCTTTTATCCAGGTAGTTTAGCAGAGATTTTATCCCCAGAATGCATCTACATGTAAGTGGGCATATGGCTCCCTTTCTGAAATAAGTAAACCTTTGTTTTCCCCTTTAGAACAATACCAATTTTTCATAGTCCCCTTACTCAGTTACAGTTAACTGTATGTACACTGTAAGTCACAATACATTGATGTAGAATATGAGCACATCCATGACTGTTTGAGTAGCATTATGTGAAAGAAAGTTTGAAGGGATAAACCTTTTTCCAACCCCACACCACCCAGCTTCTACTTTGTTGCAGGTTATAATATCTTCAGTTATGCAATTTTCTCATTTTATCTTATAATAAATTCTCCTGGCATTCATCACTAATCCCTGTGTCATACATAAGATGTTGTAATGTTATTTTCAGTTCGGGATCCCAGTCTGTTCCTTCTCCATTTCACTTATCATGGCTTTGTCTGGTGGAGTATTTAGATTTGTTCACCGATGAAGAGGTCAGTATGTTGAGAGCGCACATTGTTTTTTTATTAGTAATTGTTGGTTGTAGAAGACCTCTAAAGTAGGATCAGTTTTGGTCGGCACCAGTGCAGGTTGCAGATTTCAACTTGACTGGGTACTCATGGCACTTATCTGGTCTGATGTTGTTAGGCCAGGAGCAAATAAACTTCCATCTGCAGTCTGCATTTTACAGCTGTAACTGGTCCCAATTCTGTTTCTCTGTAAGGTTTAAATACCAGTAGGCACTGAAAGTCTCAACAGCTAAGATGTAATTATGTGATATTCACTTATTTTTTTTTTAATTTTGTTGAAAATGACCGAAGCTTTTGAAGACACCAGTTTCAAAAACCTTGATTAGAATAAGAATAAGAATAAGAATATGAACTTTAATAGACTCATCCTCAAAAGGTTTTTCAGACACTATTTACAATGACATGAATACATTTAATACTAAACTACTTAAGTTATAAATAATAAATATAAGAATATAAAAATTCATAAAAACTTATGACAAGACTTGCTCTGAAAGTTGCTCTTTTATAGCTTGCTTAAAGTGCACCTAACCCCAAAATATTTTTTTCGCTTAAATAAATCTTTACACCTGTTCGAAACACACTGTGCCTTTTTGCGCCTTTTTAAACCAAATCTTGTCTTTTTATAGGCTGTAAAAGTTACGAATCATCTGTCCCACGACCGAGCTAGTAAGGGGCATGGGTCTATTCCTTACATGACGTCACAAACTGCTTTGAATGCATGTTTACAAAGACTTAATGCGATGGAAATCGGTTTGTGACGTCAGGTAAGGAATAGACCCATGCCCCTTACTAGCTCGGTCGTGGGACAGAGGATGGCTAAATTTCATAACTTTTGCAGCCTATAAAAAGTCAATATTTGGTTTTAAAAGGCTCAAAACGGCGCAATACGTTTCGTACAGGTGCAAAGATTTATTTAAGCGAAAACAATTTTTTGGGGTTAGGTGCACTTTAAAAGACTGCAAGGAAACGCATTGCTTTATGTCATAATATTTATCTAAATTGTTCAAATACTAGTTCCTCTATATGCGAATGTGTGTTGACCAGTAGCAGTTCTATACAATGGTATATGTACACTGTAATAAGTTGCGCTTGCAGTTATGGCGGGCATGGATGCTGAAGAGTTTAGTAAGTTTATCTACCAAATACTTAGGTGCGAGGCCATTGAAACATTTGTAATTAACACAGAGTCCCCCAGGAAGTCAGTTAAGCTGGCGGAGTAAGGGGTCACGAGGCCAAATTTTCTAGAATTTGTTACTATTTTGCTTGCAAAGTTCTGAATGTTGCCTCCATGTAAACATTTTTATTTGTCCCTTTTTGTTACAGGATCAGATTCCAGAACAGATTGTAAAGAAAGTAGAATTTGGCCTTCTACTTTACCTAGCTTGTCAGAATGCTCCTCCTAATGTGATCCAGGTAAAATTAAAAATATTCAAAGCATCTACAAGGCCTTCCATGGGCTAGAAGCGACATGGCTCCGAAAACAGGCAACACTCTTCTCCCAAATCACCGACAAACTACAGAAATTGGCAGAAAACACGTGATGGTTTGCAACAGCAACAATTCATTTTCCATTCCTCTTTGTTTTCTTTGGGATGTCCAGCGACATTTGTCCCTAATGAAACAAGCGATAGACAAAGTTGTAAATGAGTGACAAAGCAACACCAGACCACCCCTTGGAAGGCCTCATCTGCACATTGTTTTAAATAAAATTTTAGTGTGTTCTTGATTGATCATTCAGGGAAGTCAGAAAGCTCATGAAGAAAACTCTCTGGTCTTAGAATACAAGATGACCTGTAATGGATTTCAGTTACAGTTAATCATTTCCTAACCTTGATTTTGCCAGCCATATTCACTGTTATTAACTGGTGACAGCTCTGGTGTTTTTTGGCAGCACTGTGTAACAGCCAAATTATTGGCAAAATTACGTGGGAATGCCAAACTGTTTATTTGGCCCCAGTTGTTCAAAGAGAAGATAACTTTACCCGGTGGATAAGTCCTTGTCAAATGGATAATATTTATGGAAACTGACACATTTTTATCCATTGGATAGTGACTTATCTATTGGAAAAAGGTTATCAGGTCTTTGAACAAGTGGGGGCCGGTGAAGATGTATTTTGTTTTCCTTTAAATGACAGGACATAGATGACTACCACAGCCAGATTGTTTACAGAGATCCTGATTTGTTTGCCTCAGGAGTGTCTGACCTTCCTTCTTCAACATTGTCCTTCCTGAAACAACTCCTTTCTGACAGCCCTCTGTTTGGACGAGCTGTTATCAATGACCTTACATCTAAAGGAAACGGATTTCTGAAAAACAACCAGTTGTTGCAACAGCTTTATTTAGACATCATTGATGAGCAGTTGAAAGCACTGGAAGACAATGCCATGGAGATGCACCCTACTTACTTTACTCTGCTAAGTTCTGAGGAAAACACCAGAGATTGTGAAGCAAAGCGATGTAAAATTATTTATCAAATGCTGTCGTACATGAACCCCACACCTGAAATGCTCAGCTTGTCCATGCGTCTAGATGAACTATTCAAGAATTTGATAAATCAGACAAATAACAGAGAACACAGCTGTCTCAACAAGGGAACTTTGTATTCCTGCCTGCTAAGTCAGTCAAGCATGTACCTGATTGATAAATTCTGCAGTATTGAAAACCAAATGCGATTTCTAGTGGATAGCCACCATGAATTGCTTTGGTCCAGATCTGCTCCTGCTGCTCAGGGGTTTAGACAACAAAGTTTATCTGTTGGCCCTGTTGTTCAAGTGTGTTACACACAGTCTTTTATGGAGAACAGGAAGGATGCTTGGCAGTACCTGTTCTTTCATGCGCTGGAGGGAAACCATATCTTGGAAAATGTAGTGGTGAGATTTGGTATATCTACCATAATAACCCAACGATTAATTTTTGTGCAGTTTTATTGGGTATTTTGGGTCACATGGTGCAAATCAGAGGACAGGTATCATGCAATATACCCCTGTCCATGTTGATATTTGTCCTCCAATTTTTTGGTTGCAAAAAAAGGCAAACACAGCCAGTCTTTTTAAAGTTTCTTCAACTTTAAATGGAAGAATCCTGTCACAGTTTAAAAGAATAAATGCAATGTCATTCAGAATCATCATCAAGTCACTTTTTATTTCAACATTTTCAACCTTCAACTGTTTGTACACGATATGAAACTTAATCAGAGGGTTATAAAATAAATAAACCCCTTTCTGGCTTTTCTGGTACATGTATATCGGAGGATAATGTCCTTGGCTGATAGATTGTCCTCAAAATTTCACAGTTGCCTTTGAAGCTTCACTTCTCGGCAAACTGCAGACAATCTATCAGCCGTAGACATTATCCTCTGATATTCCAGTCGCCAGAAGGGGTTTATTTACTAAATACTGATTCCTTATAATATTTGCGTGCATTAGGTACTTATTTCCCATTATTCTAGCTGGCTGTTCTAAAGTTAATATGCGACCAGGAGTTTCAATAAGGTTTGAAATAGCTGCCTGAGCTAACTAAAGTAGGCGATGACCTGATGAATTTTTTTAATAATTTGAGTGAAAATACGGACAAAGTAGGAGACAGAAAGAGGTAAATTCTAGCAAAGTAGGCAGCGATTTTTGCCAGTTGCTGGCTTCTAACAAAACCCCTGTGCGACTCTTGCATTTTCCAGGAAACAGCTCTTGTTTTTGTTAAAGAAGGTGATTTTGGCTGTCTGACTCAGCTGCTTTCTCCAGTGGAGTTCTCGAGACTCAAACCATTGGTTCTTCTCCTGGGTTGGCCCTACTGCTACAGCTGTGAAAATGCACAGAATTTGCTGAATGCTCTCTGGAATCCTATGGTACGATTCATATACAGCTGTATTTATGACTATTTGAGCAGTGTGTTTTCCTTTCAGCTTTACTCAGTTGGATGTAGGTCAAACTTTTCAAGCTACTTTCAGTCAACATGAGCGACAGTTGCAAAACATCCTGGTCTATCCTAAACATGTGTATGTCTATTACCAGATCAGCCACATCCCTTTGTATACATGTAGAGCTTAATACAATAATGACAGATAGACTGAGACAGACAAACAGATTTATATCAATTCAATGGTGTAGTGTTTTGTGATTTTAACAGCACAGCCCCAGTGGCTGAAAACTCCATTTAGGCTTCAAAATGTTTGGTCGTAGTGTTATGTCAATCTATTGATAATGCTTTTGTGTACATGTGATTTAGGAGAAGGTAGCTGACCCATTGCTGTACCAGGCCTGCCAAAAACTCGCTTATCAAGTTCAGCTGGTTCAGTGGTGTACAGAGAAAGCGCGGTAAGCATGAATGTTTACATGTACAATCGAAACTCGATTATCTCCACTCGCGGGGACTGAGCTGAACAATCCAGATGATCAAAAATATGAATATTAATGAGCCAAAACTAAAACTGAATGACTGAACAAGTGGAACATGAAATTTCACTTACAAACAATGAATACCTGAGCAAATCAGAGCTCAGTGAAATGCATTTCAGTAGTACTGCGCGTGTGAGCTCAAAATGCGTACAGATTTGTGTTTTGAAGCGAAACAAATTCAGTTTGAACTGGAGTTTCATTACTTACCAGTAATGTGAAGGGAAAAAGTTTTGCTGCGGGTCTTAAATGTATATAATTAATATTCTTAAATGTATATAATTAAAAGTGGGACCAGCTAAGGAAGTCTGGATAATCGAGGTCCAGATAATTGAGGTTCGACTGTAGTAGTAAAGTGACAGATCTGTTCAGTGTTTCTTGAGTGTGTTCAGTATTCAGTTGCTTGCAAACATCTGAGAAACTGCAGATTCCCTAAAGAGATGTTTGAAGATACAGTTGTCAAATGGGAAACAATGTAGACAATGTGTTTTATATTTTTGCATAATTCCATCTTGTATGGATGCGAAGCAGCAAAAGACTGGAACAGCCTTCCAACTGACTTGAAAGAGGCAGATGATTTATCAATTTTTAAAGACAAACTGAAAACATTTTGAAAAGACTGGTTTTGAAATTTTGATGTTAATTTCACTTTTCTTCTCGAATATTTTACCCCTTTTTATTATTAATTACATATTTTATTTTTCATCCACTGTTATTTATTTTGTATTTAATTAAGTTATAAGTTAATTAGGAGGGCTCTGCTGAAAACCGGCTTGGCGAGTTGGATCCCCTCGAAAAAAATTATTGTTGTTGTTATTATTATTATTATTATTATTTAAAAAAATTATTATTATTATTATTATTATTATTATTATCCTTTGTAATTTTAAACAATCACTGAACCACGGTTGTGCTTCCGTTGCAGTCCTCTCCTGGCATCCTCTGAATCAGGCTCCACTTGCCATCAGCAGGCATCAGAGATGTTCCAGGGCCTTGAATCGCACTCTGTGCTGCATGTTCTTCACAAGTCTGTAAATCTGGCCCGTCTGCCAGAAAAAGAAGTGTTTCAGCTTTTGAGAAAAAGACCTGTGTTTACTCCTTTGGATGTAGACAAAGAAAAGAAAGTGAACGAATCGCTGAAACCCGAAGGCGATGCCACAAGACAAATTGTTGAATCGTTTGCTGAGAAAAGACAAGATTCTGAAATTCACCCGGAAGTTCAAAGAGATATCTTTCTGTACCATAGTTACTGTGCTCTAAGGAATTTCATGGAAGCGGTCAGCTCTTCCGTGGAAGAGAATGGCAGCAAAGATAATTGTGAAACGCAATCTGAGAAAAGCCAAATGAAAATGAGCGCTGTTGCAGGTCATGGCACGGATGGCTTTTCTGATTTTCGACGTGAGCCGGAGCCTCGTTGTACAGAAGTTGCAAACAAGCTAGCAGCTGGAAAGGCTCACTTATCGCAGGTTTACCCCCTGACGTATAGAGTTGAAATTCTTGAGAATATCTTCAGTCTTTTGTTTGGTACTTATGAGGATCTGTATGAAGGAAGAACTCAGCAAACTGAGAGCGATGATGTAGAGACCATGGATGAAGAATCAAGGAGTTTATCAGCGAGCAATCGCACGGGAAGCTGGGAAAGCCTGGCTAGTTCTGTTGACTTGTCTGTTGATGTTCATGGTCCCCTAAGTCCTTTAAAAGACCAGGACAAAATCTTGAGTCCAATGTCGGGTCTGCAAACGGCCGACTCACAGCAGAAACACAAAGAAACGGCTACACCCGCTGGTTTAGAGTCCGCATCTCGACGGCAACTGTTTAAGAATGAGAGGTCTTCCTCAGATTCCAGTTTGCTAAAGAAGCTACGTACAGTGGTAGATGACGAGGGACATGCAGTGTCTGCTGCCCAACAGCGTGAAGCAAGACACTCGGAGAATGACTCACTTAGTGGTAACTTTCTATCCAGTAAAGGCTCATCAAGAGCGGCTGTAACTGATGACAATGATCTCAAACGTGAATTTGTGATTGATGATGAAGTTGTGCCGGATGTGCTCAAGACGCTAAAGGAGTGTCTTATGGAGCTGAATAGTGTAAAATTTACGGAACTCAAGAAAGGTAGGTCACATATGCAAAAGGCACAGAAATTTAAAACACCTTTCTAAACTTTTCTTACATATGTCCAGGTTTTCACACAGCGGCAAAAACTGCGAAATTTGCGAAAAATTGAAAAAATTTGCAACAATTGGAAAATTCGTCAAGTCAGTGAAAAGCAGTAGAATAGGGAGTTGAGAGGACCCAACGAAAACTGCGACTTTGGCGAAATTTGCGAAAATCGGAAAATTCGTCGAGTCACTGAGAAGCAGTTCTTATTAGCAGATCGTTTGTACCCTGTCGCTTATAGAATAAGGCGAGTATCTCAGTAGCTTTGTTCGCTTTGCATTTGTTTAAGGGGTATGTCACTGTTTATCTCCTTCGCGAGAGTGGTTACTTGTGCACCGTTCCTGCATTGATGTAACATCAAGACTGTGTTCTAAGAAAAAATTTTTGGAGCCCAAAACTCCAGGATGTCTAGCATTGAAATTTTGTGCAAAAACTAAGATTTCCTTGTTGACCAAAGGCAAAAGTAAGTCGTCAGGGCCACCGGGCGCTGCTAGAGCACAGCCTTGAACACAAAACTCTCCGCACGACATAAATCGTTGTTATTCACATGTACTTGTAACTGTACGACAGAGTATTTTTCAACTGAAATATGTCGAAAGTAATTCTCGTTTTCTTTAGTCTTGCTTTACATCGTCCAGCAAAACCCAAACCAAGCGTGATTTGCCATGATTGGCCAGGGTAAATTGCTTTGGCTTAGTTTGGTTTTTGGCCCTCAATAGACCTTACTTGTATTCTCTGTAGTGAACTGGAACTAGCGTGCACACGAGGCTTAAACGGGGGAATCTTTTTATATGTAAATGCATTCCCCCGCACGAGCCTCGACTTCGTGCTAGATCCAGTTAAATACCGCGTGCACACCGTGTTTAAACGGGAAAATCTTTTCATATGTGATTGTATTCCCCCGCAAGAGCCTCCATTTCGTGCTATAGATCCAGTTCAAAACCGAGCATACGAATATAGTATATCAAATCGCTCGATATTCTGTAATTAGGCTTCCAAAGATCTGCATTGCTCACAAAATGGAAATCACCTTATCGCTACCATCTTCTTTGTTTATCAGAAAAATCCGAACCAAGTTCCACCAAGCATGACTGGCTGCAGACATCAGTTCTCCGTGGCAACATGGAGCAGCGTATTTCCAGACTGGGCCAGTTCATCAATGAAGCACAGTGGAGATTCCAGCTTGTTTCCTGGAATAGTGGAACCAACAATCTTAAGACTACGAGGAATTCCAGGAAAAAATTGAGCAGAAAACTCCAGGGGATAGCTTACTCAGATGAACTCAAATGGAAAGCCGAGCAAGCTCAGGATGAAGATTCTGATGACACTCTGCTTGGTGGCAGTGATGGTAAGAACTTTGCTATTTGCTTTCTGTTGATGCTCAGACATCCACCAAAAACATTATTTTGAAGACCGTAAATAGACACGTCCGTTGGCATCCCCCCATGGGGGAGGGGCATTTACACGGGATTGCTACTCATCCACTGTTTTCTCGTGGAATAATTGCGGTTACGTTGGTTCTTGTGAGGAGAAGTAGCAAACCGAAATACCCGAATTATTCCACGAGAAAACATCCTCGGAGCAAGGACGGAATCCAGTAACAAACTCAACCCGCAAAGGCCGCCGGGTCTGGGAATTGAACAAAAGCCAGAATGGTGGAACCATCATGATTCACTGTGACGAGGGGTAAACGCGCCAAACGTTTTATAATCTGCTCCAATCTGAGCAATCTCATCTTGTAATTTGAGTTGTGCCGGTCCGTCACTTCTGTTTTTTTGTTTTGTTTTTGTTTTGTTTCACAACGTCCACGAGTACTCTTTTCGACAGTTGGCATTTCAAAATGTGTAGTTTAACCGGTTAGGCCTTCCATCAGCTTTAAATTGAACTGCCGAAATTAACGAGGATCACCTTGTTTGTAGAAATTACGACAAGGTCAAGGCGGAAAGGAACAGGGTCCAAAGAAAACTCTGCTGAATCAAGCCCTTATCTCAGCCAGGACACTGTGACAACAGGTAACATGAACCAAACCAAAGGCTCCTGGTTGGACCCAACTTGTAAGGTGCCTTTGAATGTCATGTGGGGTGTTAGTGGCAGTTGTTAACAGTTGTTTAATCTGTCCACAACACGGTGTTCAGACGCACCCAACAATGTTGGCAGAAGTTGTTTCAACTAACAACAACACCCAACACGGTGTTGAGAGGCACCCAACATGTCGGGCCAACAATGTTGGCAGTAGTTGTTTCAACTGCCAACAACACCCAACACGGTGTTCAGACGCACCCAACAATATTCAGCCAACAATGTTGGCAGTAGTTGTTTCAACTGCCAACAACACCCAACACGGTGTTGAGACGCACCCAACATGTTGGGCCAACAATGTTGGATGTTCTTCTTTCAACTGCCAACAACACCCAACACGGTGTTGAGGTGTACCCAACAATGTTGGGCCGACAATGTTGGATGTCTTTGGCCAATATTATTCGGATCGCTTGCACGCGCCCTTACGCTTCGTATATAATTTGTTTGCATGTGAAGCAAGGAGCTAATTAATGAATCGAAACTGTCTGTTGATAAACAGAGAACGACAACGGCAATGAAAACGTCATTTAAAAATGTAATTTCTCGTTATTGTAACTCTTTCGCGATTTTTCCAACTTGTGAAACTTGTAAAATGCTGGTGAACTATCCTGGAGCTAAATTAGTAGAAAGGGCATTTGAAGTTGGGAAAAAGAAAGAAAAGTTCACCGTCATACGCTCACATTCTCCACAAAACCTAAAATTTGGTCATTTCACGTTATTGTTTTGCTAAGGACGGAAATGGACCGAAATGTAAAACGCACGTCCAGAGCGATTGTTTTTGCTCATTTAGCCTACGACTTTGTGAAGTGAAGTGAAACTTTATTTACACAGGGTAGCCCATTCAGCTCTAAGGCTGTTCTCCATAGAGGCCCTATATCTTAAAAAAATAATTTACATCAAGAATTATTACATTTAAGAGGCAGTCCCGCTAAGAACGGTCCTCTCAACTTGGCGACCAAAAAAAGTTTTCCTTTATTTTTTGACCATGAAAAGGGTTTGGTACGCATGTTTAAAAACTGCTATAATTATTTTCCAATTCTTTATTTTTGTGCCCCCACAGGCCCAAATTGAATTTTGGCTCACCTGCCCCAACTGATAGCCATCGAAAGTGTAAATTTCATAAATTTTGTCAAGTGCGCTCTGACTGCAAAAATCTAGCTCACTGAATTCTATTTTGCTACAAGTTACAAGGTGTATTCAGTTAGTTCACAGCCAAAATATGGAACTTACAAAAAATCTTACACATTCTAGCGTAATTAGAAGACACCCTTCTCTTGAGCCTTAATTTGCATATCGAAAACTAACCAAATGAAAGGAAAGAAATCTCAAAAGTTTGGTCTAAATCGTGATAAAAAACCACATCAGAGCAAAGTATATACTCCAGTGAACTGGTATATCTCTTCAAACCGGCGGGTATCACCTTAGCTTCCACACACCAAGAGCTCAAAATTGACGAAAATCCATGTGTTCACATAATTATCGTTGGTGTCAAAGCTCATTTGCATAATTCTAAGATTTGGCGAAAAGATATTTTTTACCGTCCAGATTCTTTTACTGGCCTTCTAAACAATGGGTCTTAACTTTCTTTAATGATTATATGCAATAGAAATCTTGTGTTGTGGTAAAACGTTGCATAAACGTGATCAGTCTATATGGCTTGCGAGACCCACAAAGTAAACATTGGCGGGCTGGTTGTAAGTACAGGAGTGCTCGATGGAGCCGATCTGCAAAATAACCGCTCTGCAGGCCGATTTTGGGCTGGCTGGCAAAATGTTTGCTGAAATAAAAATCTTGCTGGCAGTGTTATTTTCACGAAATCTTGCTAGAATTTGTGTCCGTAATGAGTCTTACTGGCTGACAGGAATCAAAACACGTTATTTCTGGCAGTTTCAGTTTTCATGCTGGCTGAGAGTACTGAGGGCGCACTTTTATCTGCGTGCGATTGACAATAAAGTTAATGAAAAACAAATTCTCTTAATATCATGGGCTCGTAACGCAACTTTCAAGAGTCTCAACGTATTGAATAGCAAGTGCTGTCAGTTGGCTTCGTATTTTGGTGGATTTTTATCTGCGAGAAGATAGGACTTCGGGGAAAAAACTAAAAGTAAACAACACGGGATACAGATAGAAGCCTATTGCCCGTCTTGGGAACGATCTGGCATCCGAAATAAACCATTCGAGATATTTTGCCCAAAAATTAAGTTAAAATCAATACTTAGCTGGCTGGGTATTTTTCTTCCTTACGCGACTGCTGGCTGGCAAACTGGAAAGATTCCACCCGTGCTGGCTGGCATTTCGTGTTTGTGGCATTTTCAACTTTGCTGGCTCGTTGAGAAAAGACACGCTCGTTGCTGGCTGGGATTTTTATTTCTCAAAAGTTTTGCTCGCTGGCATTGAAGAGCGGTTATTTTTTTGCCAGGAAAGTTAAATATTAACGAAGATTGACAGGGGGACACTCAGCTAGTGTTTAGTACATCGTACGATAAAAATTCTCAGAAAAGGTCGTTGGGTACTCCTGTAAGTAGTCTATTGAACAAATTTTGTTAATTCACGTTGTAAACCACGAAATGGAAAATATCAAATTAGAAAGTTAAAATTTGGCAGTCTGGTAATTGTAGACATTATATGCATCTTGAGGGGACACACAAACATAAAAATTAATACATTATGCTAATAATTTTGAAACAACCACATGCAAACATACACTCACGGCCTGCCCACTGAGGAAATGCTCTGAATGCTTCCAGCAAACACAAGCGACCCGACTCAATGGCACTACTTTCTGCAAATGGATTTCCATCATTGATGGTTTTCATGCGGCTACGGTCTGCAACGTTTCCCAGCTACAAACTCAACATCGCGGACCATTATAACCAACGAGAACAACTTCGCCTGCTGTCTTGCGTTACATTGAACGTGACTATGCTAATGTTTGTTTGTTGTGTTGTGGGAGGGGAGGGGAGGGAACAAAATGTGGGAAGGGACGGGACAAATAAATAAGAAAGATTTCTGTTATTTCAATACATGTATAGATAAGTATCTAATCTGTTATTTCAATACATGTATAGATAAGTATCTAATCTGTTATTTCAATACATGTATAGATAAGTATCTAATCGGTGAATAGCGAAAAAAGGAATTCACTCTGTATTATATTTGTCCATCAAACTGTCTCCAATAATATATCGAACATAAACTTGATGTGCGGTAAGAGTGGCCTGTCCGGCAAAACTGTGCAAAGGCAACGACCCATGTTGACATGTGCAGGTCAAAGAAAAAGATCCGTTACAATTAAATTTTCATACTAGATCTGCTTTAAAGGTAAAGAGTTTAATATCCGTAATCTGGAATTGCTAAACAGAATTTGAAAGAAGATTTGAAAAGCGGTTTGAAAAGGGTTATGTCATGGAGAAACGATGACAAGCGAAGAAGGTGCTGAAATTAGCCGGCTCTCACGACTGCGTGGGAAGCTAGCTGAAAATTGGAGCGCGAACTACTTACATTTTAAGCCGAAATTGGGAACGAGTCCCTATTAAGGAAACGAAAATAATGGAGGAATGGCGTATGGGGTGTCCAGCAGTTTCCTGGCACTGATTGCGGAGACCGCGATGCTAGAATGGAGCGTTCAATTTACAATTGGAAATTTTCAAAGTGATACTCAGGGATGTAGCCTGCCTGGCAGGCTTAGAAGCTTGTAGAAAGGGGTTAGGGAGGGAGGGACAGGGAGAGGGCTACTCCCCTCTCCCTTATCCCTTCCTTCCCATCCACGTTCTACGCCTGTCACGCAGGCTGTGAAGGACGGGGAATTTACCTGTTTTGATGATATTTTGTTTAAGACCAAGAAGTTGTCTGAACCCGAGTGGAGCATGACAACTGCAGCTGGCAGATCCTTTTGCTTGTACGCTGAAGACTGAAAACGCAGATTGGCTCGAATTTGACAGAAATAAGGTTTAGCAATCTGACATTCTCCCCTAGCTGCATACCTAGAGAGGGAAAGCGAGAGGAAAGAGCACGGAGTGCGACGGGAGGGAGCGGAGCGACGGGACGGGAGGGAGCTAGCGCGCGCGACCGCTTCCTCAGTTCCATTTTCTTTTCTTGCGCCTTCCATGCAAGCTTTGCGCGGCCTGCTGAAGACAGGTTCAGTTGCTCCATCCAGACTATTCTGCGACGAGCTGTGTGCAGATCACTTTCATCTTTAATCCACCTATTCTATGACAGAATAGCGGTAAGGAATAAAAATAAGCAGAAAAGTCTAAAACAATTGTGCTCTTAAACTGTGCACTTCATTCTATATTCTTATCCACTGAGTTGCAAAAGACAACGGTTAGGTACTACTAAAAGACAGACTCGTGTCCACAAATTATTATATAATCAACACAGTATCTAAAAATGCAAAAAATGCTAATTATGCCGATAAAATGAAAGCCCATACATCTGTTGTTGCCGGCCACTCCAGACCACTCCTTCCTCCCAATTGTATAGTCGCGTCATGTTAGTGTTCGATATAATTATTGGAGACAGTGTGATGAACTGAAATAATATTGAAAGAATTCCTTTTTTTGCTATTCACCGATTAGATACTTATCTATACATGTATTGAAAAAACAGAAATTTTTCTTATTTATTTGTTGCGTCCCCTCCCACATTTTGTTCCCTCCCCTCCCATCCCATGACACAACAAACAAACCAATTAGCTTAGTCACGTTCAATGTAACGCAAGACAGCAGGCGAAGTTGTTCTTGTTGGTTATAACGGTCCGCGATGTTGAGTTTGTAGCTTGGAAACGTTGCAGACCGTAGCCACATGAAAAAAATTAATGATGGAAAGACATTTGCAGAAAGCAGTGCCGTTGAATCGGATCGCTTGTGTTTGCTGGAAGCATTCAGAGCATTTTGTCTGTGGGCAGGCCGTTAGTGTGTGTTTGCATGTGGTTGTTTCAAAACAGTTCAAAATTTAATATTATCATAATGTATTTTATGTTTGTGTGTCCCCTACAATAACTTTTGAATTTGATATTTTCCATCTCGTGGTTTACAACGTGAATTAACGAAATTTATTCAATAGACTACTTACAACCGGCCTGCCAATGGGTCTCGCAAGCCATATAGACTGACCACGTTTATGCAACGTTTTACCACAACACAAAGATTTCCATTGCATACAATCATTAAAGGGAGTTAAGACCCATTGTTTAGAAGGCCAGTAAAAGAATCTGGACGGTAAAAAATATTCTTTCGCCAATTTTTAGGATTATTCAAATGAGCTTTGACACCAACGATAATTATGTGAACACATGGACTTTCGTCAATTTTGAGCTCGTGGTGTGTGTAAGCTAAGGTGATACCCGCCGATTTGAAGCAATATACCAGTTCACTGGAGTATAGACTTTGCTCTGATGTGTTTTTTTTTTATCACGATTTAGACCAAACTTTTGAGATTTCTTTCCTTTCATTTGGTTAGTTTTCGATATGCAAATTAAGGCTCAAGAGAACGGTGTCTTCTAATCACGCTAGAATGCGTAAGATTTTTTTGTAAGTTTCGATATTTTATCTGTGAACTAACTGAATACACCTTGTAACTTGTAGCAAAATAGAATTCAGTGAGCTAGATTTTTGCAGTCAGAGCGCGCTTGCCAAAATCTGTGAAATTTACACTTTCGATCGCTATCAGTTCGGGCAGGTGAGCCAAAATTCAATTTGGCTCATGGAAAATAATTATAGTATTTTTTAAACATGTGTACCGAACCCTATTCATTGTCAAAAAATAAAGGAAAACTTTTTTTGGTCGCCAAGTCGAGAGGACCGCTCTTAGCGGGACCGCCTCTTAAAAAGCCTTATAAAAATACAATAACAGAATTTAAGAACTACATTAAAAAGCCTAAAAATACGATGCAAAAAAACATTTTAACCTAAAATATAATAAAAATATCAACGTTATGATAAAAAGAAATGTCTCGCTCGGCGGCAGAACGTTTGAATGTTTTCACTCTGGACAATGTTTAAAGGGAAGTTGTTAAAAATTTTTGCGCCGGTAAAAAGGAAGGTCCTTTTCCCAAAATTCTTTTTAACGTTTGGTAGGGATAGCCTCATACTTTGCGTTGTGGAATAATTGTGAATGTTCAAAAATCTAGTAAAATATAATGAAAAATAGTTAGGAAATAATGAGTGAAGACAGAGAAAAACGAGTTTAGCCTTGTGGTAAGAGCTTCTGCTGGAAAGAGTCGGCCAATGCAGCTGCTCTATTGCTTCAGATGAACGAGAGCAACGTGTGATAATCCGTGCAGATCTATTCTGTAGGCGCTGTAGTCGATCTATATCTTGCTGTAGAAGATTACTCCAGGCAATGTCACAGTAATCAAATAGAGCGCTTTTCAATTGAGTGTCGTAAGACCAAAACCAAAGCAATTACTCTGACCAATCACAACAGAAGTAAGCAGTGCAATGAACCAATCAGAATACGAAGCAATTACATGTAGCCGACGCAAAGCGCGGGAAAATACGCGCGTGCAAGTCACATTTGGTTTTGGTTTTGTTTCTCAAGGGTTGAGAAAGTGGCGCGAGTTTTCCTGGCCAATCACAGGGCGAAGCAATGCAAAACCAAAGCAAAACCATAATTACTTTCGACACTCAATTGAAAACCGCTCTAATGGAAGAATTAAAGGGTTTGTGGCGTTTTCGTTGCTGTCACGGGAATTGATCTGTGTTGAACCGGTTGCTTTGTTCTCGTAGGACCTGAGGAGAATAAAGGGAAAATAAGAAAGAAGAAAATTCAGAGGCGCCGACTAACTTCACGGACCTCTGCAACAGAATTTTCCAGCTTGCTGACCAAGGATGATAGCGTGATTGCGCGCATGCTTTCTTCACCTGATACGCTGATCTACATGTGCATGAGAAAAGACAACTATGAACGCGCGCATCAAGTCATCAAAATGTTTAACATGGCGGAGAAACCCAGCGCTCAAGCCGCAGTGTTTGCCGAGAAGTACGCTAAAAACTTCAAACATCTGGAGGGTTTGCAGCCCAAAACAAGGCGAGTTATGACTCAAGACCTCAGTAAATCACGCAGTCCTCTTGGGGACTGGGCGCTGTTGCCATGGCAGCAGCTTCCGGTTCGCACACCTCGCTGGTTTCCGGTCGCATCGATGAGTTGTTGACCACACCTTTCTTAGCTGCTGTTTTGAATCCCAGTCTCAAACCTGAGGACTTGGCGAGCGGGAATTCAACTCTGGTAAAGTTTTTGGATCCACAGATGGTACCAACCATGTTATGCATGGATCTGGCTTGTACAGTGCCCGTGTCGTGGTCTGTTTGTAAGGCTTTGTTGGAGATGGCAAAGAGTCGGATCACTGAAGGTACGTCAAAAAATCTCACAAAATCTAACAAGTTATCAAGTTGCGTCAAACAAAAGTTGTGAAATGCGATTCTAACTGAGCGAATTTTGTTTTCTTTGTGTTTTACCACCTTAGGGCCATCATCAGGTTCCTCAAAACCAAATTCCCTCTTTCCCGGCATCAAACCATTCATGAATCAGTTAGATGAGCTTCTGAATCAAGAACAGACACATGGAAGGTCCCAGTCCCCATCAGCTGGTATCACGATCTCCATGACTCCTAAAGCTAATGCTCTAGAGTTGCTTCTTGTTGGTTGTCACCCTGTGAGTCCAAAGGACCTGGAGGCACACAGAAAGCTGTTGGCCAGTCAAGAAAAGGCATTCAGGTAAGGCTGATTTACAGCGCTGACATAAAATTTCTTAGCTCACAGCATGGTTATGAACAGAACTTTTTTCATATAAATGGATCCCACGACAGCTTTCTTGGATGAATCAAACCTGGAATATTATTTTTTGGTGAACCACACAATACGATGACATAATACTCTTGAAAACATGTTTCCAATGAAACATCATCCATCCTCAGTTGCTAAATGAGTGATGTGTGAATTTTTCAATAAATAAGGTTGGATAATACATAGTGCGATAAAAGCAGAAAAAGAAAGAATATGCAACAAAAAACTGTAATAACTAAGTGAAGCAGGATCGTCCGGGTGAGTGTGGTTCTGAGAAGGACTGTTTATGATGACAATGACTGATGCTTCGACAACCTGAGCGGAAGTCATCATCAGAGTCAAGTGATTTGTGTAACGTCAGGAGGTGGTATAAGTACTCTGGTCGTTGATGTGATTGGTCAACGAAGTCGTGATGTCATTGGTCGTCTGTCAGTTAAGCCGTGATGTTATTGGCCGTGAAGACTGTAAACCGTGATTAGTGCGTTTAGTTCCGTCTTTTGTTAGTCAAATGTCCCTAGGTGTATTGTTAGTCAAATTACTCGGTTTGTCTATTGTTTGTCTGTTGTTTATATCGTCAATAAGTCGTTTGTAAGGTGCGGGAAGCTGTTGGCAACGGTTCAGTGGTGTCTGTTCTAAGTTAGTAAACCAACTTTCCAGTGCGATCCGTTGGTGGTAGTTAGTACAGACCTAGCAGAGTCCCTGTCGATTGTGTGGTTTGTCACTAAATGGTGCTCAGCAATGTTATTGTTGATGTCACCATTTCTTGTCGCTCGTTTGTGTTCAGTCAGTCTTACGTTCAAATTTCTGCCAGTCTCACCGATATAAGTGGCCTGACAGTCGCAGCATTCGATCTTGTAAACTGCTCCTTGTCTGTCATTTGGTTCGTCTTTGTCCTTAACGTTCGTCAATAGTTGTCGTAAAGTACTGATGGGTCTGTGAGCGACACAGGTATTGTACGATGGTTTCAGAAGTTCCTTTGATGTAGGGTATAGTCGCTGTAGTGACTGGTGTCGGTTAGGTTTTCTGTAAACTGTCCTCCGTAGTCTGTTGTTGTTACGGTTACTTTCAGTACAGCAGAAAACACTACAAACGTTTCACGGGACAGCTATGGGCTCACCAGTTTCCGTCGTTGTAACAGAGATCGTCATGCAAAACATCGAGGAACAAGCCCTTGCAACTTACGAAAGAACGCTACCGCTCTGGCTTTAAACATTTATTATTACCTAATATTCGTATATCACTCGTTTTGCAGCTGACAATGGATGATTCTTTTACCCGAAACATGTTTTGAAAAATGCATTTTAAGAGTATCGTGTGGTTTATCAAAAGCTTATGTTACTTCGTACTGCTAAACGTAGTTAAGTTTGTACATACTTTTTCTTTTGATCAACACATAACTTCACAAGGTCTTGATTTGGTAACAGATCTCCTAACTAATCAAACAAAAATGCACGAGTACACTAAAGAGAATATGCATGTTGACCGTTTGCAGGCGACTGGAACAAGCATTAGAGGAAGGAGATACCCTCATTCACAGCTTGGATGAGGTCATTCAACCCATCCCAGGCCACAAGCACACCGGCGGACAAGCTTCGTTCAAAAGGACCGAGCGAAGCATGGCGGTGAGAATAGCAATGGTGGAGCTACAGGAGGCGTTCAACTGCGTAAAACGTGCAAGTCACGTGACAACAGCTGTAGGAGGGGGACTCGAGGAGAGATATGATTACATGTCCGGCTTGTTTAAACACGCGGATGCTCTGGCTAGTCTGTTGTTGAAATGGAAGTCTGCTGGTGTGTATAAATCAGTGGAACTTACATGAAACTAGACCACAAGTAGTTACACGTTTAAGCCTTGGCCAAACTATCGAACAAAGTTGGATTCAACGTTCCAACATTGTTCGACCGTTTGGCCGCCCATGTTGGACGATGTTCGTCCCACAGTTTTTGCTCGATCAAGTGCTGGATAGAGTTTGCTTTTGATAAAACGAACAGTTCTGCTCGACGAAAAAATGTTGCAGTGTTTTGCTGCTCTGCCAACAAAGCTGTATCCTAAAACGAGTCACGTTTGCCTTGCTAACCAATCAATAATTGCCATTTTGGTTCTCTGTTTGAAGATACCCGGTTCAATAGCGTTTAAAATTTCTGCTAACTGATACTTGCTCATTCTAATCATCTCCTATGCAGTGGTATGGAACATACCCTTTTTGGTTCGTTCTCTTAACCATTCTATTTTTTTCTCGCTTGACACTTAAGTCCAGGAACAGCTCTGGTACCATAAACATTAACGCTAGCGTTAAAACAGAAGCGCTTTTTGTTTCCGTGTTGGCGCCATGTTTTTATTTAAATTTACCCCCCATTTGTACCGGTAGCTTGGTTCGTCTAGCAATGTTATATAGTGTTTTTGTTTTGTTTTGTTGGGTGCGGGATCCAACAACTAGTTTGGCCAGGGCTTTACTTCTTCATTTAGCTTTTTTTTGTTTTCAAATGCCGTCAAACATAAATACGGTGACAACCAGCGGATTGTAATAATGCAGAAAGGGCAAATGGTTGGAAATTCGCCAATCACAGTGCACTAGTCGAACTTTTGCCCCCCTTAAAGCCGCAAAACGTCTTTGTTTGGCGAAAGTGAAAAACGTAACATCTCCGAGAAAAGTGGAGTAAAAGATGAATGTACCCTGGGAAGAGAAAGAAGACTAACTGAACAGTCTTAATTTTAGATTGAAACTTCATTTTAAATTTAAGTGACTACAAACCTGAAACCGGGGCATTTTCGAAGTACTCCATGTGTATGCTCAGTTGGAGTTTGTTGAGCCTTTAATCTGATGATGCTTCATTTTGTGCTTTGTGTATTAGCAGCTGGTGATCTAAACCGCCCTGGTACCAAACTTTTGGTGTCCAATCCGTTTGTTGTGTTAAGTGAAGGCATTGCTGAAACTCTGGGAACACCGATGTTTGAAAGGAACATTCCTCCAAAAGAGTAAGTTTCTTGCTAAGCTCATCAGTTTGAATTTTGTTGTCGTTGACTGCGATTTGAGGCCTGACGCTTACTTCCTCATAAAAGTAACGGGGTTGCTTTTTTTTGCCGAAAAACGGTCAGCTGAGCACTTACGATTGTCACAGGGGTTTAAATTCGCGCGAAATCCCACGACATTGTGCGCGTCGCACGTAACGATCGTAAGTTGAAAGTTCACCTTAGCTAGCTAACTCAGCATTAGCTACTCTTATGCAACAGATTGGCTAGCTGGTTAGTTTGTCAGTTGTTTTCCGTGTGCAACCATTCGGCCCGTTAGTGATAGCAGATGCAGTTTCGTTCATGCACTATGGTACATCTGGCCCCAGTTTGTTCAAAGAGTGGATAACTCAATCCAGCGGATAAGTCACTATCCAGGCGATAAAAATGTACCAGTTGCGATAAATTTTATCCGGTGGCCACGATTTATCCGCTGGGGCCTGACTAATAAATCAGTAGAATCACTGAAAATGTTTCCTGCTTCAATGTGCACGAAAGCTGTTAAGGAAGTATTGAGATAGAGCGCTTTTCAATTGAGTGTCGTAAAACCAAAGCCAAAGTTATTACTCTGACCAATCAAAACCGCTCTAAAATTTGATTGGTTCTAGTTTGGAGGATGACGTAAAGAAGTTGCACGTAAACCTATCCAAGGTGATTGTCTACAACTGCTGTCCTGCTGTGACGTCAATGGGTGGAGTCAGACGCAGAGGTTTGTACGTAATGTTTAAAGGTTTGGCGCATGTGTAAGCTTTGACGCAGCTCATTCAATTCCATTGTTTAGAAACCAATCAGATGCGAGTGCATAGATTGTGCGTCTGGTCCGGAATTAAACCTTCGGGCCGAAGAATAAATTCGATGCCCAATGCTAAATTCAACATTTTCTGTGTGAATCCATTGATATCTAAAGTGAAATTTGGGTGTCATTCATTCTGCTAGCCTTCGTGTAGCCGTATGGCTACGCGTAGACTATGGGCGCTTTCCATTCAACCAAAATTTCGAGATTTCCGGTTGGAAATCGAATGGAACGGGCAAAGTTCCGGGAAAAGTTTCCGAAAATTTAGGAATACGTTTTGAGTGCACCCTCTTTACCGGAATTTCCAGAATTACCGAAATTTTCGTGTTCGATTCGCGATAGATATCGGTTTTAGTCTCCCAACCGGGCGTGAGCTCACGTGGACAAGCGGAAAAACCAATAAGCGGACGAAGTACTTTCAGCATGTCAATGCACGTGACCTAGAATTCTGGGACGTGGTTAGACACTTTCCATTCGACCAGCGAAATTTCCGAAAATTTGTACCGGTTATTTTTACTCAAAGGAAAGCGCCCTATCATTCTGCTTGCACAAAATTACAGTCTGTGTAACTGAAAGACGTGGTTCAAACGAAAACTAAAATGTACTTTATACACGGAGAAGGAACATTCAAAATGAATTCTAATGAGCAATCTCACCTTTATCGTCGTGTTTTCCCGACTGACCACGAAATGTTCAAAGGAAATTTACTGCGAGAGTCATCTGCATATATATATATATATATATATATATATATATATATATATATATATATATATATATATATATATATATATATATATATATATATATATATATAAAGGGACATAAAGACTGCAAGTAATGAACGAGTTTCAGGTTCGTGCACTCCACTCAGTTCAATTACCATTATTTAACCCTAGTGAATGTCTAGTGAAGTATGAAAATAACCACCATTTCATTGGTTTTTATTTTGATCTCCTCTTTGAATTAACGATTATAGTTAATTGTCAAGTTACTTTGAATTTATGATTATCGTTAATTTAGAACACTGTTTCCCAGGTCATTTCAGAAAAGAACAAATAAAAAAAATTCATATCATTTGGACTGGGATGAACCCGGAACTACCCAGCGCTAGTAGGAACGGCTACCTACCACTAGACCACTGAAGAAATAGATGACGGGAACTTGTATAACTAAATCAGATAATTAATAGAGTCTTGCATAGAATAACACTGATCTACAGTGATTAGGCCTAAGCGCTGATTTTAAATGGTTAGCTTTTTGTTAAGGCTTGGTGATCGACCTTTACCATTCACTTTCTAAAATTATGTTTTAGCGAGTAATTATATATGCGTACTTCAGGATGTACAATAAGCGCATGAATTAAATTGTTTAAAAATTAAGTTTTGTTCAACCAGCGACGTGGTTGTCAAGTGGTTAGAAGAGAGGATTAGAAAGCGAAGATTCGTAGGTTCGAGTCCTGTCCGAACACTGATAATTGTCCTTTTACAACAAAAATGCTGACTTCCCAGAATTCCTTTCAGACAGTTAGTGTTCTAAATTAACTGTAATCATAAATTCAGAGCAACTTGACATTTAACGATAATAGTCAATTCAGAGGGGATACTGGGTTGCATGTTTCAGATTGTTTTATAAACAATAGAATTAAATGGGCTGATGTCATAGTTTGCCAGAGCGCCGAGCCGTGAAACCCTCTTTTTAATAAATGAGCAAGAGTGTTTTATCACGAGGCGTAGCCGAGTATTTTAAACTTGATAAAACACGAATTGCGATTTTATTAAACGGCTTCAAATGCTTTACTGTACATCTATTCATTCTTACACTAATATTTAGATTTCAGGTTATTTTGGCCTTGAAAATAAGGCGTAAAATTTAGCCGTGTGTATATTAGACACTGACACTTCTGTCTTTTGTAATTCCTTCATGAATTATTAGTGAGTTTGTGAAAATTACACATCCTGAGAAAAGTTCGACACGAATAAAAGAAACACTTGTACATCGTTAATGTACCAAGAAAAAAAAGTACTGCTTATATGCTTCCTTTCGAATTATGAACGGTGACAATTGAAGGTCTCTTCAACATACTCAAAAGTGTCAAGTTAGAAGGTCATGAATTTACTCAACTTTTGAAATTGGGATGCTGTTTCATGAGGATGTGCCTTTTTTATGATAGATGTCCGCTGGCCATCGTCTGACCCTGTTATCCTGAATACTGGCAGCAGATGGACAGAAAGTGTGCGAGATCCCAACACTGTCGCAAGAGATTTGCTCTCCAGGATGATCAAAATGCTTAAAGGTACTACACTTCCCACGCTGTCAAGTCCCTAGAATTTCAAAGTGACGTCATTCTAACTCGATGTATATCTAATCATTGTGTTGTTATCACGCGTATTTAAGATAAGCTTAAGGCCCTGGCAAACGAGGACATATTGTTGCGGACACATTGTTGCTCATGATGTTTCTTGGGTGAACAAACGAGTGGGACACAACGCAAATGTTGTGTTTCCATACTGCAGCGCAAACTGGGAAACATTTGTTGAGGACACAAATTTTGTGTCCGCAACCAATGTTGCGCGCGCGGGCAAACAGGGAAACATTTGTGTCCGCAACAATGTGTCCTCGTTTGTCAGGGCCTTAAGATGCCTGACGCGCCCGCCTGGTGCAGGGGCGGATCTACGGGGAGAATGCAGGGGGTGTGCACCCCCCCCCCCCGAAATGACCTGCGGCTTTCTAATATTAGTAGTATTCTGCAAAAAAGAAAAAAAGATATGTAGTTTATCAGTTACGTCATTCCGTAGAGGTGTACCCCCTCCTACGAAAAATTCTGGATCCGCCCCTGGGAGGTGTGTCCTCCTGGTGTTTGGTGTATCCTCCTGGTGTGCCCTTCTGCTGTGCCCTCCCGATGTGTCCTCCTGGTACCCTCCTGGTGTGCCCGCCTGGTGTGCCCTCCTGGTGTGTGGTGTGTCCTCCTGGTTGGCCCGCCTGGTGTGCCCTTCTGCTGTGTCCTCCTGATGTGTCCTCCTGGTACCCTCCTGGTGTGCCCGCCTGGTGTGTCCTCCTGTTGTGCCCTCCTTATTCTCTTTTCTGAGTCCAAAACGAAGAAGATTGTTTTTTATTTCTTGATTCAAGTTTCCTGCGGAGATGGTTACCCAAGCAAAACCTGATCGCAGTTTAGAACGACGGGACTCTCACTTCCTAACTGCATTTTTGTTTTGTTTCCTTAACAAATGTGACTTCTCGGGAAAACCCTAAGTAGTTCATATGAGGAGAGTATCATTGTTTGAGGACGCAACTGACAGTGTCAGTTGTCATCGTGGTTTGAAATGATAGATAAGTTAATCGCTTGTCTCACGATTGAGTCACACAGATGTGGATCGCGACGTTTTGACCGCTGTACTGCTGGTCTTCATCAGGCGATGGTTTCGACTGGCTGTGTATCAGTATAAGTAGCACCGTGGTTGGTGGTGATTGATGACATCTATGTGTCTCAATCGTGAGACAAACGATTAACTCGCTATCACAAATGACAATGTTCTGGGATCTTGTCCAAGCAGTAGTCTGTTGTGTTATAATCTTTCAGATGTGGCTGAAACGCACGGCGGTGTTGTGGACGCTAGATCAGCGGTTAATGCCATGAGAACTACTGAGTTCCAGGCCATCGCCCGTGGCTCGGCCGAACTTCAAAGCGTGAACCTTGACCTACTGGAATCAGACGCAGCTAAAGCGTGCTTCTTTGTCAACACACTGAATCTCTTGATTGCGCATGCGTCACTTATTCAGTTTGCTGACGGTTCCATGGAAGACGTGACTTACTGCGAGTCACCTATTACCCGGCATGCTTCGTTTACCCGGCTAATGGATGCGTTATCATCCTCTGGGGGAGAGGGGAAAAGTGGAGATGCTGTTCCTCTCACTGCCCTTGAGAGGATAGCTTTTCTCAAACAGCATTGCTACTTTATTGGGCAACTGGGTGTGATAAGGTGAGCACTGACATATCACGTTACAAAGAACGGATTTGTAACTCTAGTTCTCGTAACATTCTAATTTAAGCACTGTGTATGTGCAGAATAATCGTCAAAAAAGATCCAATATTGAAAGCCAAATGGAGAATTATTGGTGTAAATTTCATTTCGCCTGTTTATCATGAAAACAGGCATAGACCATTGATACCTGATTTAGCGATACGTCCTGAAGGGTTTTGATAAGCAGGGCTCCTGGAGGGATTCCCATGCTATTTACAAAAGTCAGAGGTAAACGACTTAATCTGCTAACGTTTTTGTTTTTATCTCTAGCGCGTTTGACCTGCAATATGTCTTTTTGCACAAGGGACTCGTGCCGCCAAACACATTTGGAGAGGGCGTTTCCGTGTGTTTCCCAGGTACAACTTGAGAACTTAAATGATTCCACCCAACAGTTAAAGGGCCTTACGAAAGAACTCCCGTCTTAAGTATACAATTCAACCTTTCGGGTTATACGATGCGCCGTGGGTGTTACAAAGTCCGAACTGGGTTGAACAGCCAAGCTTTCTTCCATACAAGCGTTAAAAGGGCTGTATCCTCAATGTTCAGTGTCACTTTAAAAGGTAAAACGAATTACGTTTACATAAGTGAAAGCCTGAATGGTATGAGTTGACTTTCTTTTACAAAAAATGCTATTCTAGTAAAGCATTTTTGGCTGATATTGCTTTGAGGCAACTAAATTCAAACGTGAACTTTTACAAGTACATCCCTTGTTTATTTGGAAAAATGCTATCATGCTATCATGCTATCAACGGAAAGTACAGTATCCCTGAACGAAGCCTTACCTAATAACTTGAATCTCTGTGCAGTAGGAACGCCAACTGCTTTTGCTATTTTCCACGATCTCCTTGGACCTTATCTCGAAGCTTTGTTGCAACTGTGCCGTGGTTTAGCGATACCATGCGAGAGGTTAAGTGATAATTCTTTGTTCTGATTCTTTAGAACGGTCAACAGATTTAGCTAAAAGGAAATACAGGCTGACAACGGCTGAAAAACGAGTCATCTTTGCAATCTGCGATGGGTGTGTGTCTTCACCGCCACTTCAGGTGAACATTAATTTATTTCTAGCGATATTTACACTGGGTGCTCTCTCATGAGTGGTTTTTAGAGAAGTCCTATTTGTCACGAAACGCATTGAATTTAATCGGTAAAATAATTTTAATTTGCCCTAAGCATGTTGAAAAGAAATCCAAATATAGCCCTTTCACTGTTGAAAGTAGGTTGAAAGTTATTGAATTAACTTTAAAACTGTGGCTTTAGGAACGAGAATAGGTAGCACAAGAAGTGAAGCAATGAATATGCGGAAAGTTGTTTACAGGACTGTTGGTAACGATGGGTGCATTAACAATATTTCGAAATTAAATTTGCAAACCTAAATTTGTTACAGAACTTATCTCTCTTCAGTGCATCTTTATTTGCTACTAGTAAAGATTAAGAGGTCTCGAAGGAATATGGGAACTGCTGTCGTTAGAAAACTGTGCGCATACTCAGTATTTCACAGCTTTAATTCTCGTGGTAAGTAATTATATTGTAATCCATACTTTCCTTAATTTCTTCAGGTGTTTGATGTAGATGAACTTGACGTGCAACTCTCAACCGCTGTAATTAGCTACATGAATTCCCGGGTATCACTGAACGAGCAGGCAGGACATATCATGCTTCCTGAGATTCTTCATTGGTACAGGAAGGATTTTGAAATGCGATCTGTGAATGCTGTTGATTCACCTGCGGGACCAGATGTGTCCTTATTACTTCAGATGGAGCCTTACCTGTATCCAGATACCGCTAAAACGCTTCAAAGAATGCTTCCTTCCATCACTGAGATAACGTTTACGCCATTTTGTTGGACGTTTGGGTACAGGTTTGAGTCTGTGATACTCGAGCGGTCTTCCTCGAGCTCAGTCTTCCAACGGTCGAACTCCGTGCCTGACAGCTTGTATTTGAGCATGGAATTGTCTGCGATTGCGCGCACACGGCGAACTGATAAACGAGGCTTGTTCAGCATGAATGAGACAGCGCTTGAGTATTTAGAGGAAAAGTCGCCGTTAGTTGCGGCTTTAGCAAGTTTAGTCTGTTCTGCTCCCACGGAAATGCAAGTTTCAGTGGGAGATTTTGAAAATTCTCAGATTACGCCTCAAGACTCCTCAAATGAATCAACTGAGTTCCCTTTCCAAGTTGCTCTTGAGAAAACAAGCAAATTTCCTCTTCTTCAACGCTACATTGTTTCCAAGCTGTACACTATAGCAGACATGTTGACTCTGGCTCCTGTGGACGCGGATGAAGCAGGCGATAGCTATGGAAGCTACGACTTCATCAAGCTAGATTCAAACCTGCAGGTTTTACAAGATGGCGTTCGTCCACCAGAAATCTCCCTGTTTTCCGTTGCTCTAGCTTCTGAAGGCAGTCGTCCTCTACAAAATGCTATCCTTAGAGCCAGCGATTTCTTTCTGCGCAAAGGTTACTTTGAAGAACTTTTAGAATTGATAAGTTCTTCAGATATCCGTGGTGATGGCACAGGAGGCCCAGCTATTGACTTTTTACTGAGCTCTGCGATTTTGAGCAAAGGAGGGACAAGATCACGAGTGCGCAGTAAACTCAAAGCTGTCTACAACGAACTTGATATTCCAGGATTGAAGTTTAGCCACTTCGTACACAACAAACCGTGGACTCTTCTTCCCAGAATCAAAGCTCACGATCAGTTAGCTCAGCTAGTGCTTGGAAAACTGAACGACTGGAAAGCTAAAACATGCATTGACGTAATTGAACTCTGCTTGTCTCGTCCGCTGAAAAACACGGGCTTAAGAGAAGAACTGGAAAAGAGGAGAAAGAAAATAACAATACATGAAAAGGTAAGTAATAATGATAACATCAATGATAATGATAATGATAATGATAATGATAATGATAATGATAATGATAATGATAATGACAACGACAATGACAATGATGGTGGTGGTGATGGTGATGGTGGTGGTGATGGTGGTGGTGATGTGATGGTGATGGTGGTGGTGATGGTGGTGGTGATGGTGGTGGTGGTGGTGATGGTGGTGGTGGTGGTGATGGTGGTGGTGGTGATGCTGATGTGATGGTGATGGTGATGTGATGGTGATGGCGATGGTGATGGTGTTCGTGACAGTGACGGTGTTGGGGAGAATGATCAATGCAAGAGTAAAGCGTGTAAAATGTCTTATCGACATCTACTTCTTATTCTTGCAACTTACTGGCTCTTTTTTTTTTCGTTGCCTCTTTGAATACACTTCCTCGTTATCTGATTTTCCGTCTGTTTTCCATACCGGTTTGTCTTGTCTTGTGTGTCTGCCTGTTTGTCTGTATGTGTCTATCCCATCCATTTCTTCTTCGACGTGTTGATCCAATAAAGACAAAGAGCGCCTCAATATAATTCCAAATGATCTAAAAAATGTTTATCGTTTGTTAGATTTCTCTATGTGCCAAGTCTCCTCAGTATCAAACCACCCCCAAAGAACAAACTGACGGTTCAGTTTCAAGCCTCAAACAGTGGCAGAGTGTGGCCGCCGCGTCTGAGGACGAGCCGCGGGTGGTTATGGATTTCCTGCTGTCTGCTCAACAGTTTGATCTCGCCGCGGAATGGGCAGAGCTTCATGTTCTTCCGCAACACTTCCACAAGGTGAGAAAAAAAGAAGGAGAGGTGTGTAAAAATGGTTGGGGGTGGGGGGGTGGTTGGGGGGAGGGGACTCGTCCTCATCCCCGTCTCATAATCTTTCACTCACATTATATCTAGTCTAATTTTCGGATGAACGTTGCATCACGATAGAAATAACGGCTTCCTACGAAAATACATTATGTCCTCTGCCTGGAAAAATGGGAAAAGGGTGAATAGGGGGTACTGTGGAGTGTTCAACTGAGTTTCTTTTTGACTGTGTGTTATTTAAACGTTTTTGTTTTTTCTGTTGCTGGACCAGACAATTAAGGAGTGCCAGCTGAAGCAGCTGCTATCCCACTGCCCAGACGAACACATGAGAGCCTACAGAATGCTAGAAGGACTTCAAGATCATGACATGTGTCTTGCCATATGCGACTCTCTCCTCTCGCAAAACCTTCATGTTGGACAGACGCTGTTTATAATCCAGTTTATGCTCACCACCCTCCCCTCCCTCCTGTCTCCAGTTCGCATGGAGAGACTCATGTGTACAAAGATGGGTGCCAAAGCTTTGTTGTGCTTACCAGACTCCGCGCGGCCCAATTATGAACATCTGGTGTCCAGGCCTCCACTCCTTTTGGAGCAACTTTTGATGAATATGAAAGTGGAGTGGGCCGCTAAAGTATTCCAGCGAATACAGGTAAGTTAGCTCGTGTTACAACAGCACTGCATGACTATATTTCCAGCGCTGAAAGGTTGTCAATGGTGCAATGCCGTAGTGGAGAGGACCCCTTGATCTCCCACTCTGTAGACTGACGCTTAGAGGAGAATGTATTTTTTTTTACTGATTTTGAGTATGAGTTTAAAAAGGTAAAAGACATATTGAGATAAAAGAAAACTAAAAAGTAATGGTCCGTTTTGTTTAAAATTGCTACTAGTTTACTTAACTGTAAATAAACCTCTTTGGGCGGCAGATGAGAGGTATGGAAGCGGATTGCAACTTGAAAAAGTTGCGATATATTTTCAAGTTCTTCTCTTGTGTCGTGTGAGAATCACAATAAACCGATTCTACACCACCACCACTTTGATAACATCAGTTGCTGTCTTTGTGCGGCTGTTCTACGAGATCATTGTGAGCGCGATTGAAAGTCTTTTAGAAAACTTAATTTTAATTCCAGCCCACTGGTTTCGGTCTCAGAACGTTAAACCCACCATGACTACCTCCCTTGAGTTAGCAAGTTGCATTTTGTATAACAGGTTGACCTGAGCTGCCTGGAGGACGTGGAGAGTTTGGGTAATCACGGGTGCACAGTCAAGGCGTTCGATCAACTCTTGGCTGCATATTCTACCAAGGCACTCGAGTTTCAAGTAGTTCAGTTGGAACGAATTCAAACCAGAGGTGAGGAATCCTGTGTTCGTCTTAGAGAGAACAGAAAGAACTTTGAAAACCTTGCAGCCTGACTGCAATGGATGTCATTGATATTCAGTGACAAATAAACAAGGCTTTACCATTAATGCCAGAGTGGTCACACTTCGCTGCCATAAGTAGAGCAGATAAGATCTGCCAGTGCTCATAACCCAAGCGCTGCCATTTAGTTGTTGTTGTTGGCTTTAATAGAACTTTCTTCTTTTACAGAACTCTGCAGCAGCATCATGCAAACGCTGACCCAGACTCCCTCTTCATCACCTACCTTCTCAACCACAATGGGCGGAAGACTGACGTCTTTTCAGGAGTCTGGGCGCTACACGCCTGTAACCTCGACACCAGTCAAAGAGAGAGGGAGCCGTGAGTCTGTCGCCGGGAGTCTGGAGAGGAAAGTACATACCGTTCCACGGAGGAAAATCTCATCAGATTCGCGAATATTGGAAAGAGAGAAGAAAAGTCAGCGCCAATCTACTCCGCCGCGTACTACGGGGAGCCTGGGGAGAAAGATTTCCCAGCTGTCTGCGACACCTGGTGGTCAGCAGGTGTTTATCCCACCCAACATGCCTCCTAAGATGGCGGACTGGATGCCAGACCAGCAGGTCTCAGTGTGTGTCATCTGCAGTGAGAAGTTCAGTATGGTAAGATGTCTAGCCTGCGTGCAGACGAATAAAAATTCGCATATTTTCACGTTCTTTGTAACATCTTGAATTTAATCATCCTTCTAGTCAGTAGTGACAAGACCGACAAAGGAACATTCTAGAATTTATTAGAGAGATTAAGATTGAGGTTTTTCGGCATTTCCCGCGAACCGCGAACGTCAAGAAGTCACGTGACCAGTGCCTTGCCGTCAGGTTTGCGGTTTGAGGTTCACGTTTGTACGGCTAGACCACGCTCTAGAGGTAAGTGATTTACCGCAAGGATTTTTGCACCCTAAAACATCACAATCCCACGTTTGAGAGGAAATACTACTTTTTAGAACTCTTTCGCCTATTAATTATCGAATTCTTTTTCATAGAAACGCAATTTTTAAGACAATTTCTCAGCTAAAATAGAAGTGAACGAATGAATGAAAACAAACATCGCGGCCGGCTATTTGTTACCCGCGAATCTTAAGTCCCGAATACGAGCAGACAGCTAACGTGAAACCGCTAACCGCAAACCGCCGTTTGCCGTTTGCGGTAAGATGGCCAAACCTCGATCTTAAGGTCTCTATTACACGGTGTCAGACCGATGTCGTGTGCGTTGCTGTAAGCAATGTGGTTGCTCGCGTTCTCTCGTTCTCTCGTTCTCTCGTCTCTTGTGTAATACAGGAGACGCCTTGTGTGTTTTACACAAAATACCTCTTTTGACAGAAAACAATTTCGTCCAATCACTCGGTTTTGGTGTCTGACAAATGACCAGTCCGAACAAAAACTATGTACTTAACACCTTCAGTTAATTGGGTTTCCACTGTCTGGTAAATTTGAAGAGCGTTTGGGCACACATTTTACGAACTTTCAGAAGCTAAACAAAATAAGCGATGCACGGACGGCTTGTGTCGACATTAGAAGTTGAGGGCGGTTCAACTTCTTACGTTTATCCATGCGTACCGCACAAATCTCAGTTTGCTTGGCTACCTGAAGCTAGTTAAATCAGTTGACTTCCGTAAGCAAGTGAAATTTACGCGACATTGGCAATCCACCAAAGATGGATGACTTGCTGCCATGACAACTGGTTATTTCTAATTTGTAATCATACACCTGTGTAGTAGCTTGTCAGCCATCTTGTATTTCGTTTCAGTTCAATCGCCGTCATCACTGCCGTCGCTGTGGTCGTGTTGTCTGCGGGACGTGCTCTCGACACAATCAGGTTGTCGCGGGATACGGGAGGAATCCCGTTAGAGTGTGCGACACATGCTGCGACTTCTTCTACTCCAGCAGGTAAGATCTCCAGAAGCTCGCGAATAAGATTACTCAATGAGTATTATAGGGAGCCAAGATTATATCACGTTTGTTTTTAACGTGTATTTAAGTCGAGATATTTCTTTTGTGGAAGTCATTCCTTGTAAAGCCGGTGCAAGTGAGAACACACAAAGAAACATATAGATACAACGATATCTACAACAAAATGACGCGAAAAACGGTTAGGAATTATTATTTTTGTTGTTCAGATCATTATCATTATTTTATTGTTGTTGTTGTTGTTGTTGTTGTTGCGATTCTTCTTGTATAGGTCTCGTCCATATCATGAGGATTTCACGACTTCCATTCATTCCGACCCAGTTCCTCTCGACAAAGGACGTAGTGCCCAAGGTAACGAGTCGATAAGTCAAACGTATGAGTAATGTTGTAGATTATCGAAGGGGATGAAAGTTCTTTCTAACAGTGTAGTGCTTGCTGCTTTCTTTTCACAACGCGTCTATTTACCAATGTGAACCAATTACGAAGCAACATCTTCCTTATTGAAATGCTATTTTCACTGTGATTTATCCTCGTCGCTCAAGTTGCTTGTTTGTTTAATTGTGGACTACCTAATGTCCAGGGCCTAGTTGTTCGAAAGCCGATTAACCCTTATCCAAGATTAAAAATTAACCAAGAAGTTCATTTCTCTATCCACAAACGTTGTTAAACCTTGTAATTCAGCAAAATTTTTGATTAGAGGATGTCAATCCTGAAAAGCAAAAAGCAGCAAAAGAAACTTTGATCCTAAAGTTAAAAACTGCAACTAAAGTTTACGCTAAACCTGGTTTAAGTTAATCGGCTTTCGAACAATCGGGCCTGCCAGCACGTCTAGTATTACATTCGTAGCTTGTTTGTTTACATGCAGAATACCTTGATTCCAGCATCGTTCCTAGCAGTGCAATTATGGCTTGTTTATTTGTTTACCTGCGGACTGCCTTAGTTTGTTTCTTTTCCTGCAGACTACATGGAGTCCAGCGCCCCCAGCAGTGCATTTGGCAGCTACCTGGAGAGAACTCCATCCACCGAGTTTCTGACTGAAGATTTGAATGCTCGCTGCTTGTGGAAACTGAGTTTAGATGAAGAAAACAACTCGATACTAAGAGACGAGTTCTTCTATGAACAGGTAATGTGCTCCTTTGGACCACCCTATGAATTCCGATAATAGAAGCTCTAAACCCTGTCAGCGCCATTGTACTAAATCCCTTTACCCCTCCAGGCCCCCAGTGCGTCCCTGTGTGTCTCTATTTTGGACCTTCACAGTGATACCAAGGCCTGTGGTAGGCTCATCCTGGACTTGTGTAACTCGCTCTCTCAGAAATTGGTCCCTGTGGCCCCTGGAGTGAGAAATGAAGAGCTGGACCACAATCTTGTCATAAGGTCAGTGACTGCTTGCGTTTGAGAAAAAAGCGAACTTTAGAACAGATGTTGGCGAGTCACAGACGACAACAGCAACTGAAATATTCCATTTTTTGCCTTGCCTAGGACTTGGAAACTCTCTTTATGGTGTCCGTGCTGTTGAATATGCGATGGCGCCAAAGTCCCTACAAATGGAGACATTATTCTTTCGGTTACCTTCTTTGGCCCTCGAAAATCAATAAGAACTCAACTAAAAGGACACTTCGTTGCACTTACATACAGTACTGTCTGTCTGACGAACTTTGTTCATGGCTATGTTGTTTTTTCTTCAGCATCATCCGCTATTTGCTGTTTAACGCCAAACTCAAGATGATGAAGACAGGAGAAACCCAAGGCGTGGAGCTCTGTGACACGTATGTTGCACCGGTTACTTTGCATTACAGTTGAACGTGCTAAATATTACTTTTAGTGCAGATGAAAATATTCGTTTTGATCCTTCATGACTAATGCACACATTTCCTCTTAGTTATTTAGGTCACGTGGACCTGATGAAGTTTCTGGTGGAATCTAACTGTGGAGATATTCCGTCACTGCATGATCTTATGCATCCGGACTCTGCAAGGTAGGAGAGGGGAGGGTGAGGACGAATTACTATTTCATGTGGGATGGGAGGGAAAGGAAGGAAGGGTAACTAGTAATAGTGCTTAATAAGTCGTTTCAGACGGAAAAAACACTTTCCAGGCAATGACGGGAGGAGAGGATGAGAAGTAATTTGTTACGAAAGTCTGTGTCATTAGAATAACAGAGGGTAGGGTAGGGAAAAAACAAAGAACCTAATTTTCTGAATCCAAAAAGCAACCAAAAGCAAGTGCTACACAACGTGTCGTCTAACTTAGTTCAAGCTGTATTCTGCCCAAAGCTTTTAATGTTCTTTCTTATCCATTTCAGGCGTCTTCGCGATCGTTTCATTGAAGCCGAACGACTCTCTCTCGCCATGGAGGTCTCCACCAAGTGCGGGCTTGACCCCTCAGGGGTGTGGGGTGCGGCAGGGTTTGCTCTTCTTCAAGCTGGAGATTTTCCCGGGGCCAGAGAAAAGTTTAGTCGCTGTATGAAGGTGATTGATTTCTCTGCTTCTCTAAAAATTTGGATACGGCCAAAAATAATCAGTTGGTAAAAGAACGTCATTGCACTGCAGCTATACATTAAAATGGATTGAAAATCAAGCGCATTATCAGAAACCTGAAGGTTCTTTTCTAGGGAATTTACAGTTTCAGGGTATTCTGTCACGAAAAGTCGATACTCACACAAGTTTTTTTCCTCAACGTAGAGACTCGTATTGATTACGAGGCTTGATTATAACCTTGTAAACTGGCATTAATTGGTATGCGCAGTCGCGGGTCGTGGGTAGATGATTCCGCAATAAGTGTAAGGCTTCTCTGATTTTCTCAGATAGGGGTTGACTGTCCCGACCAATGATTCGAACATTCTCCCAGTCATTGGAGTGTGTATGAAAAAATAGGCAATTTTCGCTCTGAACTTTATCACGATGTCGGCGGTAACTAAACTATGGTTTTACAGGTCGAGGAAGGAGGAAAGCAGCATCAGCAGAACAATTCACAGTATCTGGAAAAGATAATCGACATCCTACAGACATCACCTCTCTTGGCTTACCGCCAGGTATGTGTCACGTGACATGCGGCGCCATGTTGGATTCTACAGGACGTGTGCTTTACGTTTGTTCTGTTTATTTTGAAAATTAAGATAAGATAAGGTAAGGTAACTCTATTTAAATACGGAAAGACCTTCTGGAGATTGGTATAGAAAGAGTAAAAATGCATACATAAGATAAGGTAAGGTAACTTTATTTAAACACGGAAAGACCTTCTGGAGATTGGTATAGAAAGAGTAAAAATACATACATAAGATAAGGTAACAGGGGCACCCAACGAGCCAAATCAAGCAAAAGCTGTAGAAAGGATTTTTAAGTACCTTATGGTGTTTGAAGTCTGTTTAAAGGGATTTTTTCATAAGCTAGAAAAAGTTCATCTGTTCGGATTCCCTAGCTGAAATTTTAATTGCCCGAAAATGTTAGGGAACAAAATCTTCCTTTGAGAAAACGCAAGTTGAAATGAACTTTCCACGAACTTTCTAGGGAACTATTTTCTTTCCGAAAATGCTAGCTGACGTTTTTGACTGCCAAAAATAGCAATGACAACCTTTCCGAAAACCTCAGGGGCTAGGATTTCCCAATTTCGAATCTTTTAGGCTACGTTTTAGTTACGAAAATCCGAGTGCAATCTTAAATCGACGCCGAAAGTGCAAGGCGAATTACCCTCCACCGAACAGATATCTACCGAAACTTGTCGTTGGGTGCCACTGAGGTAAGGTAACTTTATTTAAACACGGAAAGACCTGGAGATTACAAGAAAAGTTAAAAGTATTAAACAAAGACTAAATTACAAACGGTATAGAAAGAATAAAAATACATAATCAATAAAATAAAATTGCCTGCTTCACAAGGACGCTGTGTGATTAGCATTGCTCTGGAAACTTGTGGCAACGATATCGTAAATACTCTTTGTCTTTGGCCATCGTAGCTTAACAAGAAATAACACACAAACTGCGGTGATAAACATGACAATAAAACGCATTGTTGGAAAACAAAAATAAAACTATATCGTTTAACTTGACGTTTCGTATGTTTCGACATACATCTTCAGAAGTGACCGTTAGGAATTAAAGTAACAACTAAATTTTAAATTTAAGATAAGTAACTAATTAACAATAACCTTGACAGAAGCTAAAAATAATTTGCATATAAAAGATGCAAACTAATAGAGATACAGCTTTTCGCTGCTTACATTTTCATTTAAGGTAGGTTTCAATTCTCTAATTAGTAGAGTCTCCTTTATCTTGCAATGATTATCTGACCGACCTTTTGCTAATATCTCAAAGTGGTCCCATTTTAAGTTGTTACCAGTTGACGTGACGTGGTCTGCGATAGCAGATGCATGACAGCTGATTGTGGCAACGAATCATTGATTTAAAGCTGGCCAGTGACTGCCTTAAATGTATGGGCAAACTGTTCCACAGCACCGCTCCACTATAACTGAAGCTCCTTTTGAAGTATTCAGTACGAGGAAGCGGTACTGCTAGTTTGTTTTCCGTATTTCTCAGGTTATAGGACATTATAAGTCCCTTCGGTTAATAAATCTTGTTAAGTAAAAAAACTCAGGGGTTTCACCATTAAGGCATCGTTTACACGGACGCGGTTTCCAATCGCCACGGTTTCATGACCTCGAAACCGCATAAAAAACGACACGGTTTCGAAGTGTGTACACGGAACCTATGTAACCGTTTACGTTATGGTTATCTCGTTCTCAGGCATTCTTCTGGAAGCATAACACCTTCCAAAAATGTCCCACCAAACACTAGTTCTCCCAGGCCGAATCCAGAATCGTCGGTTTGCTTTTCTCTTCATTACTCTGGAGCGTATCGACGAAAAAGCCAGCGTTTCAAGACATCTCTGCCTGTTATTACGATATGCCTCACGGTTTATAGAGAGTAAAAAACATGAAAGCTGAGAAAGCGAACTTAAATTGTGATTGTGCAACAAAGCGCTGCACTCCGTGCGAGGTTCACCATATTTACCCTTCGCGAGCCAGGCAATTTCGTACGAAAATAAGTAACCGTTTTTAAATCGATTCGGTTTCGCCGTTTACACGGCCCATGAAACCGTATCGTTTTGAAAACGCTCCACTTTTGAAAGCGTTTTCAAAACAACCCGGTTCTGATAACGAACTCGACCGGCGCCGTGTAAACGAAAGGCGTAACCGCATCGAAACCACCGGCCGATGCGGTTACAAATGAACCGCGTCCGTGTAAACAGTGCCTAAGAGCCTTACACGTAAGGACAGACAGATCCATCTTACATTGCTGTTCAAGTTTATACCAGTTAAACGAATGGAGGAGATCCTCCAGATTGGCATCGGTTTTGTAATTTTTGAAGTTTCAGGGAAAGGCCTTTATGACAATTTCCCCAAACCGCGCGTTGCAATAATTAGGGACCTCTAGAACTGAACACAAGTACGAGATTGAGTACGAGTTCAACTTTTCATATTAGTAATTATTATATATTATTAATAATAATTATTGATCATCAAATATATGATTTTCATATATTCGTTCTCACATGTTCATCACTCACGGGTATATTACGAACCAACAAAACGACCAGCTCCCAGTTGGCTTGTTAGCTCAGTTGGTAGAGCACTGCATCGGTATCGCAGAGGTCGTGGGTTCGATTTCCGTGCAAGCCTGAATTTTTTTTGTAGGCTTTACTGTTTAAGTAGCGTTCATAACTGCTATGATCATTCACATATTCACTGTTTTTAAGGTAGCTGGTAAAAATTTGTAACTTGTGCTCGATCTCGTTCTCTTAGTCGGATCTAAAGCAACCTTTTGTTGCTCAGTTTATTTTTTTACCGTGCTATCATATTGTTTTTCCTAGTCTACAGATGATATTATGTCTCCTTTGCTTGGTCTTTTGGAGCACAGCCGAGTGAGTTATAGTCTTTGCTATGTTATGAACAGTTTTGTTCATAAATGATCTTCGCTATTTTGTATTCTGCTTTCACATGTAATTTTTCCTTCTCTAAGTTCGCTTGTTATATTCATTGCCATTATCTGGTAACTCTTTGCAATGTGCCCAACCAAACGGTCTTACTTTGTTTCCTTGTTTTTTGTTATTTTGGTAAACACCAATTTCAAGCTATTCAAACTCAGCTGAATTTTTCAGTTACTTTACTATTTTTGGCTCACAGAATTTCCAGCAAAGTAACTCGTACCTAGACCCCAAGCGGTTTGACGAATGCCTCTATTACCTGCACAAGTATGGTAGCCCATCATCCCTTGTGGCCTTTTACGTCCGACACGGACATCTTAAGCTTGCTTGTAGATACATCATAGATCAGGTAAGGTTATTCCATGTTAAATTTGTCTCTCAATTGCCATTAGAAAAACATTACATACATTCTTCATTATCCTCTCCCCATCGGGGCTTTTCAGGGATAGTTTACAACACTGGCCTGGGGACTTTGCCAGTCCAATGTAGATGTCTCTTTTTTTAGCCTATAAGTTAGTTCCGCTGTTCACGTGATTTCAAAATAAATAAAAAAACCTACTATTACCTGCTCCATTCTTTTAGCATACTATGTTTTACTTGCAAGTCTATGACATACAGTAAAGCCCTGCAACTATGAACCTGGATTTTAAGAACCTGTTAGGCTAAAATTTGCCAGTTAAACCCCCTCTATGTAAGAACCTGTTAGCCTTATTTTCTAAAATCTATGAACAAATTCTGTACACTTGGGCAAATAAGATAAGTCCAACATTCAGAATCCTCTTTGGAGACATAAGTGCCTTATCACTCCAGCAGCAAGGTAAATGCCAAATGTAATATTACAAGGAATTGCAATAAATGCATGTTATGTTCTGAAGTCGGTCTTCAAAATTCTTGAGGTCAATGCTTTAGTTCTTCTTTTTATGGTCATTTTTTACATAACTTCTAATTTGGTATGCAGATTTTATATGAGTAATAAGCTGAACCACTAAATACTCTTAGCTACATTGTATATTTTTTCTTCAGAAAATAAGAACCTATTTAAGAACCTAATAGCCTAAACTTGTGCTAACTACCATTTATATAAGAACCTGTTTAGGCTAACTTGGAAAAATCCAGTTTCTTAGTTGCGGGGTTTTACCGTAATCTCACTTTCCTTTTTCCACAGCAATACTCAGCGGAAGTTTTCATCGAGAGTTTGTTCATGCGCCTCGTTCTCAAGGGCAGGTGGACGCAGCTTAAAGAGCAGATGGAGACCGCTGACCCGACATTGCATGCGTGGATGCCGTACTTGACCGCAACTTGTAAATTTTTACTCAGAAGAAGCTTTCATAATTTACTCTATGAAGTGCAAGTTTTTATGAGGGTAAGTAGCTGTCAGCATCTAAATCCTAGAAAGGTGATACTTTGTGCCGATTTTAAAACAACGCTCTTAAAATATAATTTTACCTCGCAGAGCGCTCCGGGTGAAAGTGCTGATTTCATCTTTACACGCGTGCGATGTTAGGTTTTGATTTAGTGTTGATACTCCGCAGGACTTTTTCCGTGCAGCGCAGACCTGTATCAGGTTTTACGAGGGCGTTGCCGGCGGTCCAGTGACTTCATACGAGGATCTGTACCGTCGTCTCCACTACCTTGATGAAGCTAAGAATCACATCGAGGCTGTGATCGCGGAAAAGAAGTCTCCCAAAGGAACTGTAAACACGGTGTTTGCTTATCTGAGGCAACGAGGCACGGCAAGCGCCAAGACTACCGCTGAGGAACCCTCTCACGTGACCATGTCGCTGTCAGAGTTGAACAATCACGTGAACACCATCCATCAGCAGACTGAAGTCACAAAGTTCATGCACCAGTGCACCGTGGAACGAGGGGGGCTGGGCCTGCTAAGAGCGAGTGAAGGGAGTCGTCTGCCGACCCTGTTTGGAAATGGACATATTAGGGGAGAGGTGGTCGTTCAGGTAAAACTACGGAATTTATCAGCCTGGTAGGGATTTTAGTGGCATTTTTGTTAGATAACAAAAGTAATGCTTTTGTACAGTGGATCACTCATAGTGGTTATGTAATATTTAACAATTATTCACCGAAGTAGAGGTAAATATCCACCACTTTCACCGACACTGAGGTGAATAATTGTTTCAGTATATAACACACAAGCTGAATAATTAGCGGACCAAAACATTACTTTATGTGTGACAATATACCAACAAGCGGTCGGAAATTGTAAAATCTCGCGTGCCGGCTGCTCGGAGGTGAATAGTACTTGCTAATCACCTCCGAGTTAACCAATCAGAGCGCGCGAAAAGCACAATTCACTTGTGTGGTATATACTAGTAATGAGGCCCTGTCAGGGGAGGGTCCCGTGTCGCTTGTCTGAATTTCAATATCTCTCGTGTCAGTGTTTAAATCGCTAATTCTCGGCCTTGATGCCACTGTCGGAATTTTGCCGGGAATGATGTCGCCTGTCGGGATTTCATTTTCTGTGCTGTCGCTACTTTTTGGGCCATGTCGCTTGTCGGAATTTACCCTGGCAGGGCCTCAATAATGCTTATTGTGTCGTTGTCAGGAGGGAGCTTAGTTCCTGTGTTTCAGTAGGTCATCGAAATTTTACTTATAAATGTTTGTAGGCGATATCAAATTTCGATTTGGCACCATGAAAGGAAACCACAGAGAATTGTGCCAAGGTTTTTAGAAATCAAACTTCTCTCTTATGATTGCGATTACGAATGTATAGTTTCTGTAAAATTGTACAGAATGCAATTCTCTTAAAGGAATGACGTGGCAGTGAGAATGTCATTTTGAAACAGCTTATGGAGACACCGTTGATGATAATATACAGGACTGGCGATAATATACAGGCGAGACATATCTCGGTAATGTTTGTTGTTATTTTTTCGTTCAGGTTCTTCTCGCAGGAGCAACAATCCAAGATGGCTTTAGTTTAGCGAGCCGAATAATTCAGGTTTGTAGATGATTGATCTTCTGTAAACGGTTTACCTTGAAACGTTTCTCCGTGCCTCGTTGCTTGACGAAGAAGATGGCTGTACTTCCTTAACTTCTTTGTCGATGTTCAGCATTATAGTTTTCCGGATTCTTAGCCCCAGCGCATGAGCAAATATTAATTTCTCTTTATTTCCTCACAGGATTTTAATTTGCCCGCGGCACGTGTTTATGTGGACGCTGGCCGCTCGTTGGCGCGCCAGTACAAGTTTTCGCACATTGAAGAGCTTCTGCGTTGCTCGGGAGAGACTGGGCAAGTAACAGACAAATGTCATGATGAGATCATACTGGCATGCGTCAGCATTGTTTCCACTGACCAAAGTCAGGTACGATCGTTTCTGATTAGCGATTACATTACATGCATGTTGTTTTAGGAATGATGTGGAGTTATTGAAACAAACCTCGACTCTTTATCCGTTTTTAATTGTTCTTTTGCGACAGGCCAAGCACCTTGAAGCGCTTATAAAGCTTCTCAAGAGTGACACAAACAAGGTAGAAGTTCTCTTTTGGTGTTTCTGTGCATAGTTTTAAATTCGTGTTGCAGATGACTGATCATGAAAAAAATAACACACCAACGTATAATCATCAAGATAGGCCATGCATGTTGCTTAGGTGAGATTGTTCTTTGACCGGTAACTTATGGCGCCTGTTCAAATACACCAACCTGGAACTATTCGCTTGTCTTAAGGGCCACTACGAAAGTTGTGAAAGTTGTTGGTCATCGATTATCTCTGGAACCTTTAGGATGATTTATACTCACTCTAGTTTGGCTATAAACTAATAATAATAACCTTATTTATTACCTTTGGTTAATACAAAATTACGGTAATATTACAAGATAAAAAAAAAAAGAAATCCTAAAACGTACAGAAAATGCATTGCATACTGAAAAATTTGAGATGATGACTAAACATTTGAAAAAGAATAGTACAAAAATAGTTAAAAAAAAAAATAAGTTACTTTAAGTTCAGCACCTTGGAATAAACGATTGTTTGTGCCTATTAGTGCGTGATACTGGTATCCTGCGGTGTGCTGAGTTCAGCTTACTAGATCTCTTGATGGAGTTTGTATAAGACAAGCTGCTAAGAAACAGTCTTCATTTTGTTGTTTCAGATAAACGCTTTTATACTGTGCGGCAAACTGAAATCAGCGTACCTGATTGCTGTTAAGGGAGAGCGTGTGGAGGCCATTAAGGAGATCGCTGAAGTGGCCATGAACACAGGACAAAGCAAGATGGTGGAGATATGCAACAAGTATTTGAACCAGCACGAGAAGAAACGAGAAGCACAGGAGCGGAGAGTACAACAGAGGAAAAAAGGTGCTGAGGCGAACAGATGGTGAACACTGTGACGAGAGGGCCTAATTTAGGAGAGTGGCGCAGAGAAGACATGGTGATAAAACGAAGATTACAAACATTGTGGGGCACATGACATGGGTTGTACGCTATTTATTCTGGACACCCGTCATCTTGGATCCGCTATCTTGGATTTATCGGATTTTCCGTAGGAGAGAAACCTTGGAATGGAGAGGAATGCGGAGAAAACATAGTGCTGAACTCAACAGAGGACAAGGACAAGCAGTTTGAGGAGAGCAATGGGAACGCCCCTTCCTCTCCCCCTTCACCCGCTTGCTCCAGGGGGGAGGGGGGAGCTTGCTAGCAGGTTATGTGAAGAGAGGGAAAAAAACCAGGGTCAGAAAGTAGATAATAAGAAACGGAGTGGAGCCTACCAATCAGCGAACATTGTGAGAAGAGAAGTAGCACGTTGAATATAATGATTACAAACGAGCAAAAAAACTTGAATCCCTACTGGAAGGAGGCGGAGAAGCTAAGGAAGATTACTGATAGTTAATTGAATTTCCCACATTGGGAAAAGTGGAGCTATAAATACAACATCTCCTTGAGGCGACAATATAAAACAAAATGCACAAAGAATGGCTTTAGATAAACTTTGTAATATCTGAGAATTTTCGAACCGTACGTATTAACCCTTTTGGTCTGCTTCCTTGCTCTTGCGTGGAGACAAAACGCAGATAATACAAATTGAAATGGAATTTATTTCGTAAACAATGAAAGAAATTTAGATGTTCATTGAAAATCGATGCTAAATGTAAAACCAATGATGATAACAAATAAAAGACAGAAATTAGCGATTAAAAATATTTTTGTACTAAAGTACTCAGACTATGTTGTTACAAGCTGTATGAATATTATTTTTCATATTAAAGTAGCCCAATTGTCGACCCAACCAATTAAACTCCTTTCTTAGTTAGGTGTTACGGCTTTACTACCGCGTTTACTTGGATCTTCATTCCCCGTTATAGCTACACCTCCCATCGACGAGGCGATCGAAAAATAAGGTTCTTCATTAATTATTGTTCAGTTGTATCAGGCTAGAGGAAAGGACCCTTGTGTCGTGAACAACAACAATCCAGTACCTATAACATTAAAACAAACCGCCGACCGGTTAGCTCAGTGGTAGAGCACCGGACTACCGTGCGGGAGGTCGCGGGTTCAAACCCCGGCCAGACCAACACTCGGAATCTATAAATAATTGAATTAGAAAGTGCTGCCTTTGTAATGATATCTGCAAATGGTTAGACTTTCTAGTCTTCTCGAATAAGGACGATAAACCGTAGGCCCCGTCTCACAACTCTTCATAATTGATTCTGTGGGACGTTAAAGAACCCACGCACTGTTCGAAAAGAGTGTGTGGTGGTCTACCTCTACTAGAATGTGGTTACGGGGAAGGGATTTGCAGTTACAGGCCTACAGTATTTGGCGCACGCTGTTGTAGTGTCCCTGCCAGGTCTCTGGCGGAGCTAATAAAATAAAATAAAATAAAATAAACAAAGAAATACGAGAAAAACGTACCATACTATAATACTACAATTAAATCCGTTCACTCTTATTCTTCGGCCGTTTCAACTTCAGTAGAATAAAACACACTGCGGTGACAAACTTCTGAAGATACATGTTGAAGCATACGAAGCGTCAAGTTTTTTAAATCAAAGTTTTTACCAACATGCGTTGTTTTGTCATGTTTGCCACTACAGTGTGTATTTTATTTCTACTACGTCTGTTCAATAATACTAGGAGAGGAAAGAAGTGGGGCGTTGTCTAGTATAAGTAATACTGTGCCTCACTATGGAGCGGTTTTCAATTGAGCATCGAAAGAAAATTGTGTTTGCTTTGGTTTTGCATCGCTTCGCTCGGTGATTGGCTAGCAAAACTCGCGCCACATTATTTGAACCTGTGAGAAGCAAAACCGAAACAGCAATCGCGACTTGCAAGCGCGCATTTTCCCGCGCTTTGCGCCGGCTGCATGTAATTACTTAGAATTCTTATGGGCTCATGGCACTGTTTTGGTCTTTTGTGATTGGTCAGAGTACCTGGTTTGGTTTTGGTTTTACGACACTTAATTGAAAACCGCTGTATTTAGCTAATATATTTGCAGACCATTTACATACTATCAGTATTGAGCAAGGTTCTACATTGTCTTTGATTGACTGAGGAATGTTATTTCAAAAATATCTTCTTATAACGGTTAGGCAAAATCTCTTCAAGTTTATTCGAAATGAAATTATGATTAGTTGATTAGTTGAAGATGCACTGCGAAACGTTGTTTGTCTAACGTCTCTATCTTGGCGAGTATAGGTAATATATTATGGAATGGGTTAAGTTCACGGCGCTAGTTTCTCCGCAAGGTGTGAAAACGTGGAAGATGTCGAGAACAGTTGGAAAGTTTTTCAGCCGGTATCGGTCAGTTTCTCGTTAATATTTTCACCCACCTTTTGTTTCGTTGGAACTTTCCGCCCATCAAATTCGTTGACCGAATCTAATTTTCCAAAGAAGCGTAGGGCTTTGGATACGTGGAGTACAGAGGCGAGACTTGGGGGTGAGGAGGGAAAGAAAAAGCTCAGGCATTCGGTGAGAAATGGAGGGCTTTGACATTCGGGACGGGACGGGAGAATTTGGTTAGTAAGAAAGTGAGAGAGCCTGGGCAGCTGCAAGAGAATTCCTTCGGGATCGTACAATCATATTCTTTTATCCGCAGTTCAAATATATGATTTTCATATATTCGTTCTCACATAGCATTATTATTGTTATCAATGGTTGAGCTGTAAAGCAATTCGGGGATAAATGTTGATAGGGTTCTATGGATATTTACTACTTAACAATTAGATTATGAGTTCGAGATTTCTATCGCGTGATAGCTGATGAGGGCGCAGCCCGAATTAGCTATCATGCATAGAAATCGAGAGCGAATAATCTAATTGTTTTAGTTTGAATCTACTAGTCGTTCAAAACTAAACAAGTAAATTATCCAAATCCTCCTCACAGACACTTCGAAAACGCGAAGAAGCGGGCTCAATTTGTTGACAACAGCTACTCGCTATCTATCACAGATTATATCATAACATCAGTGACACACTGATCATAACATCAGTGACACACTCGCCTGCGGCTCGTGTGCCACTTCTTTGTTTTTATCACATTTCGACGTCATCTGTGATCTATTACTGAACAGACGCACGGCAACATGGAATCTATTTGTTAAATAGATAGCGAGTAGCGTAGCCAATCAGAGAACGGCATTCGTGATAGAACGCTAGCAGATTTATACTAAAAGCAAATAGACCAAATAGACTCGAACATCACCTACCTCTTGTTTACATTTTAGCCTGTGGGCCTTGGGTATCTAATCCAACCGAGTGAAACTGGGAACGAGGTACGAAAGAGCTTTCGTTCCAAACAGACATCGATGTTTTGAGGGTTTTTGTGCGAATTTTTGTTGAATTCTGAGGTGATGAAGCTTCTAATAGACTAAATGGTCCAAGGATGAGTATAAGTATGGGTTTGGATTCCTCCAAACCGAATGAGACGACCGAACAGACGAGATCAGCGCTTTCTTTATGCACGTCGCCATACCAGCCATTTCATCCTGATTGCCAGTCGACCCCACCACCGTGTACTGTGCTTAAAGTTCTGAAGCATTCAGGTCCTTTAGGACTAAACCAGGTTATGAAAGTTGCAGCCTGTGCTTTCTTCCCGAACGATGACACGTGTTTGTTGACCCTTACTACATTTGCTGGGCATTCGCTGAGGAATTTTCGTGCAGGGTTCGTTCAGTGCTGGAACTTAGATATTTCTGCTGAGGACACACATGACGATAGCCTCTTCACATATTCACCGCGTCCAGTGTGTTGTTTCTCCCCAAATGGAGAAATTGTGTCATACATTTTAAACACGGGAAACGGGCATATCATATTAGCGGAGCGAACCCAGGACTGTAGCCTGGAGCCTTTCAAAATAGACTGTGACACTGCCGGGTATGGGGACAAGAGCCTACTCTCTAGGGCCTTGTGCTGTGTTTTCTCTCCCAGTGGCTTAAGCGCCGTGACAGTTAGCAATGTTACTTTAGAATCCCACAGAGGCACGGAAACGAATGAGATTTGCCTGTGGCAAGTGAAATCCAAAAAGAGATTGAAGAGTTTTTGGAGGATGAGTTGTGAGGTAGTGATGCCTCGATTTACTGGTCATTTGGTGAGCTGTGTATTTTCACCTGACAGCTCTCTTCTTGCCTTTTCCAATTCAATGAGCCAACTTTATGTTTTAAAGAGCCAGAATCTGGAGTTACTCTTTGCAATAAGAACATCTATTGTTCCAGGCAATGCCTGTAGTTGTGCATTTGATCCATGTTTTCCGCATCAGAAAATAGCAGCCTGTTTTGAGGAAGGTCTGTTTCAGATCTGGTTTATCGAAGATGGTCAGACCAACTGTGTCAAAGAAATGCAGCTTGTGCAAAGTCCAGTCCAGTTGACTGCATTCTCTTACAGCCCAGATGGCTCATTGCTAGCTTTTGGTACATCGCAAGGAAAGGTCTTGTTAATTGAAACAGACTTCTTCAGCACTCTGCATGAGTTAAATACAGAGACAGATACAGACACTGTTGTAGCTGTGTCTTCTGTTGCCTTCACAAAGAGCTGTCAAGAACTTGCCGTCGGACAGAGTGATGGCTTTGTTCGGATCTGGCAGTTACCGTTGAAGTTGGAGCTGCAGCATATGTGTAGACTGGTCATCAACAAGATGGTGGCACCGAATCATATAGAATATCTCCCACTACCAAGGAATTTAAAGGCTTACCTACTCTACTCATACCTTTCTACAAACAAGTATATAGACAAAACAGATGGTAGCATTGAGAACAATACTGAAAGTTGCAAAGCAAATTGTGTAATTGAGCCAGTTGGTTGAACAAAGACAATGTGTCTGCATGCCTGATTTGTAGGTCAATTAGTGTTGAGTTCAGTACAATACTGAAATATATTTAATACTTTAAATATATTTGTGATTATTAAAGTGAAATTTAATGTGATTAAGTCACTTTAGCCTGTTCCAGGCTAAAGTGTTCAGATTGTGATTGGCTAAGTGTTCAGATTGTGGGGAGTGGCAAAGGTCTTCACAAGAATGAAAGACGTTGTGAGCAAGCAAGAAAATCAAGCAGAGACGTGGGAGTCTCTCCTCGTTTTTCCCACTCGCTCGCAACAACCTTCGCCACTACCCACAATCAGAATGCCTTAAACAGGCTGTAACAGATTTATTGGGGCTTTTAAGCCCAAGGAAGGGAGGAGAAGAAACTCAAGCATTCTCCAAGATGGTGGTTCAACAACATGTTCACTTTCTTGAAAATGAGGCTGTGATGTAAGACGTCACATGAGGAGCCCATTACTAGGAGCGTATAACTCCCATACTAAGCCTATGTCACGGCATTTTTACAGACCAAACTATTTTCAGACTATCTTTTCCCACGAAAAAGGACAACAAGGACGGCGACGGCAACGAGAGCGCCACAAAACAATAGTTTTAATGAGTGAAAACAAAGGCTCTGTACGTACAGATACTTGTGGTACGTGCAGTGACTTGTGATTGGTCATTGGACTCCTGCGGGAGTCTGATTTTGGCGAGAAATTCAATTTAAAAATAAATTGGTCTGTGAAAACGCCGTGACAGTAATATAGGGCAGTTGTACGCTCCTGGTGATGGGCTCATGGTCACGTAAGATGTCATAAAGTATACCAATATTGTCACACAGGCTAATCTCACATTACATGTGAGTGGACCATTTTCAGCTTAATATTTGTAATATTTCCTGTAATCTGAAGGATCTTTTATTTCAGTTGGCTAAAGTGTCAAGTTAGGTACTGAAGGATTTCAATCTTTCTTTGTAATATGCAGTATTTGAAGCTTGCATTTTTGGTTTTCATTCCACAATTCTGGGACAATATGTAAGTATGCAGGTAAGAAGGTAGGTAGGTAGGTAGGTAGTCAGCTATATGGGTGAACATTTATTCAACAGAGGAAACTTAGAAAATAAAATGAATGTCAGAAAGCAGCATACTGCTGTAAGACCGAACCTATTGTAGCCACATTCAGTGAGTGTTCACTGAAGTATAGTGAATGAAGCTTTAGCATAAATAAGTTTCAAATGATTAAAAAAGTTGCTGCTCAGGTTTCTATTTGTGTTAAATTTTTTAGTTTTCAATGGCTGATATAG
>JAEMWC010001075.1:172500-177500 GCA_016490735.1 Pachyseris speciosa | reverse complement strand
TTTTTCATTTCAACACTGGTTTCTATAAGTAGTAGAATTCTTTATTAAGAAATCAGTCACAACATACGTGTGGCTTTACGATCAATGACAAACAAAGCTAAGCTAAAATATGTATAACAAAATTGAAAAGGATTTAACCCAACTTCAACTTGATTACTTTCATCACATTAAGTAATCATTTACAAGCAATACGGATATTCAAAAATCGTGTGAAGAGAAGTAGACAGAAAACTGAAAAGCTATACCAGTAATATAATGTGGAATCAAGTTTCAAATATTCTTGACAAGAAGCGTAACAACAGCCAATAAAATTACTTCCAGACAAGGGGATACTGACGGGGCCAATGCTTTTGGCTTTTCAGTGGTCTTCAGGGAACACATGGCGTCAAAATCACAGCCCTTCACTATCTTTTCATAACACGACAAAAACTTGCCAAGAGCGCAGGTCGTGTTTCCATAGCAACAAGGTAGCTCAACTGGCGATTCGTTGACCCACAGCTGTACTTTGTGTTCTTTTTCTCCCGCCTTTTCTGTGGAGTTGCATTCGAACAATACCAGAGCAATATTGGCCGACATGGGAGCAATGTTAGACATCTTAAAATGTCGCTTGCTTTGCGTCAGGTAGTTGTCAGCTCTCAGTGGTTCCGAATCTTTGTAGAGACCGAGTAATGTCAACAAGGATATTAACGTCCCTGATGAAGCGAACCGAAATACTCCACGAACATCACTCTTTCCCTGCGAGAAATTTTGCAGTTGTTGAGTCATTTCGGACAGAAGAGGGCAAACTATCTCGTAGCTCAATTGGTTACCGTAGGAATGTTCGTAATACGCCTCCAAGTCACCCTGATATTCCAGTATTTTCATGTCCTCGTCATCTAGCAAAGGGCACCAAGTGTTGTCTCCACGATTCATGATTCCAAAAGCGCAAAGCTTGAATATCTTCTCGACGTAGTCAAAGTTCAAAGACATTTTCCCAGTCACCTGCAGTTTTTGTTCCAGTCGACTTGTAAGGTTTCTCAATTCCGGCCCATCGTCGAATTTTTCCACCTCGGCTACACCATGTTCTTTGACATCCACCTCGTATCGGGGACACGAGTCAAAAGACGATAACAATTTGTCATTGTCTTCGCAGCCGGAGAAAGTAATAGCAACAGGTTGGAAATTTGACAATGCCACAGGTCCTCGTCCCTCAAAGAGTCCTAAAGCGAATGACATGGCACTTTGAGCCGTGCGAGCTCTGTCCCGCGTGACAAACGTGTAGTATTTATTCCAGTACTCCTTCGCAAATATCTCCGGGTAACGTGAGCGTAATCTCTTTGCGATATTATACTGCTCAATTTCCCCTGTGACCGATAACTCACTTGGTTCGGCGTTACTCCATTCTACGGGCTTGTTCCACGGTATCGTCAAGTTTTGGTAACGAAACGGAGAGCTCGCAGAGTAAATTTCGTTGAGTTTCGTCAGAAGTTCGTCGATTTCGTCTCTGTCTCCATCGCTTGGATATCTGGAACCATGGCGTATTACCATATTGATGTGAGCTGGTTGACAATTTTCAGGGGTTTTCAGCGAGGAGCCCGAAGAGTTGAAGTTATAAGCTGTTTTTGTTCCAAAGTGATTTGCTTTTGTTTCTTGTGCAAAAGAAAGAACCAACATAACCGCTGTGACGAGGAGTGCCTTCGCCATTTTTCAAATGCTTATCATCCACAATCGATATGGATTCAGTTAAAAAATGTCGTGACGTATATGTATATTAAACCGGAATATGCGGTCAAGCGGCCACTAAACTTTAACCACATTATGCTTGAATTGTCCTGCATATTTGCAGATACTTAAAAATCTTATCACACCTTACAAGAGGTAGCTTGGAAAAGCCGGAATGATGGAATTCGGAATAGTCGGAATATTCGGAATACCCGGAATACTCGGAATACTATAAATAAATAAATTAATTAATTAATAAAAAAAAGAAATGAAAAAAGAAATAAAATAAATAAATAAATAAATAAATAAATAAATAAATAAAAAGAAACTAAAAAGTCACATCATTTCTCACCGCGCAGTAGATATGTGAATTTCTGTCTTCCCTCCGCTCCCCCCGGTCCCCTGACTGCTTACAGTCAAAGAACAATGCAAAATACATTTCCCTTATCGCTTCGCCTGTCTGACAGTGCCATCAGCAGCAACTAACCGCAACACGAAATCAAATTCTTTTTTTCGGAATGCATGAGATTTTGTATGGCACTTTCTTCCGTGTGTTTGTACACTTCTATTTCTTGCGCTAACAAACACAGTTCGCCGTGTTTGGACGAATTGTAGCAATAATAGCATGCCGCATTTAATTTCCTAAGAGACACATTGGTAGATTACCGAAGCGGAAACAAGGTTGGAAGATTCGAAGAGGACAAGGGGGCACACATTTTATTTTCCTAACCCGGGTGACGTAAAAAAACGTAGAGAGCTCAGTCACAGTTTTTCTGTAATAATAGCATAATAGTATAATACTTATGGATCCTCTGTACTTGGTATGCAGTTGAAATTGTGCTTTTCCCTTATAAACGCGCTTAACTTTGATACGACCAGGCGATTTACAGGTTAAAAAAAAATATCACCCACCTCCACCAGAACGAACAACTTCTTCTAGGTCCTCTTCTTCCGTCCAGTATTATCCACTTTTTAGGTACCAGTAAAGCGCTTCAAGACGTGAACGAACTGAACTTCAAATGAAATACTGTATTCAGCTTGAAAAAAAGAACTTGATTTCGTGTTGCGGTTAGTTGCTGCTGATGGCACTGTCAGACAGGCGAAGCGATAAGGGAAATGTATTTTGCATTGTTCTTTGACTGTAAGCAGTCAGGGGACCGGGGGGCGGAGGGAAGACAGAAATTCACATATCTACTGCGCTGTGAGAAATGATGTGACTTTTTAGTTTCTTTTTATTTATTTATTTGTTTAATTTATTATTAATTAATTAATTAATTTATTTATTTATTTATAGTATTCCGAGTATTCCGGGTATTCCGAATATTCCGAATTCCATCATTCCGGCTTTTCCAAGCTACCCTTACAAGACAACAGTTTTCTTTCCATACAGATCTTTTGTCGCTCAAACAGGTCAGGCCGTCAATCATCATGAGAAAAAATGTCGTGACCAGGCGGAACCCATGTCGTGACGTATTGTACACTAAACCGGAACATGTAGTCAAGTGGCCACTGAAGCTTGTCACGCATGAATTTTTCCTGTTTGTCGATGCTAAAAATCTTATCAAAAAGCTAACAAGTCATCACTTTCTCGTTCAATTCAGATCTATAGCGGCACAAGCAGGTTTCTTTTTAAAAAAGGTCACTGTACAATCAAATGAATCTTGCTTTCGTGAATAATTTGCAGGCATAACCTTGTTCTTTTAGTTAGTTAGTTAGTTAGTTAGTTAGTTAATTAGTTAGTTAGTTAATTAGTTAGTTAGTTAGTTAGTTAGTTAATTAGTTAGTTAGTTGGTTAGTTAGTTAGTTAGTTAATTAGTTAGTTAGTTATATAAGAAAGAGGATGCTAGAGTAAGAAAGCAATATATTAAAGTACTATGATGTGCTGGACCCGGCATACTGTTGCGGGACAACTTCGCAGACAGGAAAGTTCAGGTCCTGTGTATACTTGATTTATTCTTTAACCTTTGGCAGTCAGCTACAGGGTCTGATCGACGACTGACATCCTAACTCGAAAACCACGCTTAAGTGTAGAAAATGCAACGCGGCGCAACGGGCTGTGATTGGCTAGGAACTTCATCAATTCATTTGTCGGCAAGTACATAAAGACGGCGGCTTCGTTAGAAGGATTAAGACCTCAACTCCAATTTCGCTTGCAACTTGAAAGTTATGGCACTAACTCGTCGATTAAAACTAGAAGTAAAAAAAGTAGACTTATTCTGGACCTATTTCGTATACCAATCACTGCGGTTGCTGGAAAACTGCGCTGCACTTTCGGAACGTGACCGGTTCCGATAGCAAACTTCAAAAGAACAAAATTTAATTCAAATGATACGTAATAAACTTAATTACAAGATTCCATGTAAGCTGGAAGCACGTACTTCCACAGTTCTTGCTGGCGAAACGGCCAGGGTAATTTGAGATACGAGTAACTTAAACTTAAGCTATCTTAAAAAAAATCAAGTTAATGTACTGTTTACGCTAAGAGAGATAACCAGACTGTTACTAGCGCAACGCGCGAGCGTGTAACTTCAAAACAACTTAACTGATTACTTTTAACTGGATTAACTGGAACAAAGGTTTTTTACGACTTCAGAGTAAAAGTAATTAAATCGGCCAGGTGATGAAACCAACGCAATGCCAACAAAAGGATAGGTTTTAGCACATTCCGAGTTCCTCTTGGAAACTTTTCCAGTTTGTTCAAACGTACGTGCTTGCTTTCCAAAAACCTTTGTGATTTGTGAGTGTTGCCTTGTGACAGTCTGGTAATCACGTGTAAATCATGAATTCGAAGTATCGATCACGTTCATTAACTTAACATTATTCATTGCTCAATAACACTAATAAGTATTGAAACAAGCGCAACCCCAAAAGGTGCAACATCACACTCAATTATTTCGAACACTAAAACGTTCACGCGGAACAAAACATATGAAATAACTTAAGTGTAAAAACATCCAAAACCGCATGCCAACAATACGAACTCTAAGAGCCATACAGTACCTGACAGGATGGATGTGACTATAGGACAGTTGACACCATGTTAAACTACTTAACAACTTGATGTTGAGTTTTTAATTGTTAATGTTAACTTATATTGGTAATAGTATTTATTAATTTATTTTTGATTTGAAATTTATTTTTTTAGTCAAGTAATAAAGCACTGTTTGTTAATTAAACATTTAGTAATGCATAATGCATAGTATTTCTGAAACAAACTTTAAGAACATTTTAAGAACATTTCAGGCTGATTTCTCACTAAGCACCCTGTAAATAAGAACTTGATCAGCCAGTGAACGCCG
>JAEMWC010001075.1:150000-165000 GCA_016490735.1 Pachyseris speciosa | reverse complement strand
CATTCATTATTTATCATAACACCGATGAGAAAAGCTGCTACACGGAAGTTTGATTGCAAAAAAGCGGGCAGCCACATTTTTTGCTTTCTTTTGAGGAAAGTCTTAAGCATATAATATGAGACGTAAGGGGATATAAAATTGGGGAAAATAATAATATACTGATTCATGAAACAGTGAGAAAGAGACGCAGAAGATAAAAAGAGATTTTAATGAACATTGCCAAATTAGGGTTGTTTTTTTTTGTTACAAGTTATTGCTCGTAATACGCTCCTGGCGTTTAATTTTGTAGGCAAGGCCTAATGAATCGGCAATTTCCACCTGCATAAAGGAAAACAATAATACAGGAGTTAATTCAAACGAAGCTTAAACTAAATTATTTTATAAAGGAGCTAGGAAACATTTATTTCTAATTTTAAGCAGCCACTGGTCCAAGCGACAGCGGCTGCTTGACTTATTTTTGTCTTTTTATTTGGATTCAGTTGACACCAAGAACAACATTGTTGCTTTGCAGGTCAATGCAGAATCTTAGATTTGACTGATGACAATCAGGCGGAGCATTGTTATTCAAACCGCTACGATAATTCACTTTACTTACACCAGCCTTTAGTGACCTATACGGATAAATTATACAGACAATTAATTATTAGTGTTGCCAGTTACGGGCGTCCGATAAGGAAATCGCTTCCAACAAATGAAAACAAGATAACGTTGCTACTTATGTAAACGTGCTGACAAGCTGTACAGTGACTTGTGTCTGATCGTATGTGGATGGAAAAGGCTAGAAATTTCTGCTCTCGTTCCGGTGTAAAGTGAACAGAGCGGTGATGTGGAAGATTCGGACATTTAACTCGTTCTGTCTTCCGCTTCTAAACGACGAACCTAAAGCAAATAAATGGTGCTAAATGTAAATCTAGCAAAATAAATAATAGTTATTTCAAGAACATTTCAAGTTTTTATCCTTCAAAATTTTTAAAGGTCTTAGTTTTAATCTGATGAAAACAAACTGACGAATCTTCTGTCTTAGACCTCGTCGCTCTTCATTTCCAGTGGAATCGTGTTCAAATTTAAAACTCTTTTAGTTTGCAATTATATTTAGTTCGATTCCCTTTTGAAAGCTTCGTTGCTTAAAATTTCATTAAGCCCAAACTCTTCTTTGTCGTGAAAAACAAGAAGGTGTTTAATAAGTACCACGTGACATGGTAGTAAGGCACCTAAAAACGTCACGAATAAAAACAAATTTTCTTCACAATACATATCTGAGTAAATCACCATAGTTTGTATAGTATTTCTCTCATGGCGAAGGTAATTTTATTTATTTATTTATTTATTTTTTATTTTGTAATTTTTTTTTTTTGGGGGGGGGGGAGGGGGATCTGTTTTATACTAGTGATCGGCTCCTGTTTATAATCAATTCTAAATTCAGAGAGACCTTGCGCATCAATCAATCGAGAGCGCAAATAGGCAAGCTCAAAATGCACTATTTATTATTGGTAGATGCCTTTTCGTATATTTAAAGCGTTATTTAAGATTCTTGATAGAGCTTAGTCATTGTTCGGATTACGCTTCTTGACACCGTTGCCAAGGGAATTTAGTGATGCCTTGCACAATAAGAGGCGAAAATGAGAATTTACTGGCCAAAGAGGCCGACTACACGTTTATTTTTGTTCTCACCAATCTGACAGCGAACAGGTGCACCAAGCAAAATGCATTTCAAATGCATTTCATCTTTCGCTTCTTGCGTCAAATTTTCTCAACTTATGCTTAATTTTAGTCCCATATGCGGATTATCTGACGTGCGACTCTTTCTGGATAATATCGTCTACACGTTCAAGAAATATCAGGACTTTACTTCTCACTGGTAAGGGAAATATATTTGAAAATGCCCTGAAAAATCAAAACACAAATTATTTCCCAGTCGGAGCATCTGTTGTGAAAGATCGGCGAGATAGGTTGGCCGTCGTTCATGGAATTGTTACAAGATTGATAAAACTGAGAGTTTGCATGGCTTTCAGAAGAACGTTTACTAGTGACAGAGCTTTATCTGATTCAGTCCGCACTGGAAGAAAGGTTTCGTTATTTAGAAACGTGAGCATATTGCTATTTCTGCCAAAAATGGAGACCGCTTCTTCTGGTGGCGGAACGACACAAGCATATACTTTCGAATTTTGCATATTACTATTGGTTAGTTAAGTTGAAGTTTGCTAAAAAGTCAATTCCTCTATATTCGCCTTAAGACGCTTTGGCCTGTCCCCAATTCATTATCATGTTCATGAAATTACGTAGACGTTAATGTCTTCATTGGAAATACTGACAGCGTCTGTAATCTTTTTCCAATGCCAAATTACTCTATTTCATTTATCACCTATCGCTCGTGGTTTGCATTTAGTATAACCACTTTGATAGCCCAAAACGAATCATTTGTTTTCTTAATTACCAAAAAACGACAATTTTTCTCCGGGTACATTTCCTCGGCTGTCGACATCTGTGCATGACTACGATTATTTTTCAAGATTTTAAGAATCGGGGAAGAGCTGTCTTGCACATGACATTACCGCAAAACACTGGCTTATCTTACGTCGATCAGTTCAAAGCATTTTGCGACGGCTCTCACAAACATCAGGATGTTGAACTGTATGCATCGTGCCTCAATGAAAGATGGAATGGTCTATTCAGCAAGCGAAACACTGTTGAAGAGAACTGTAATAAAAACCGCCGGTTTTATTTTGTGAAGAACATTAAATTTGTTGTTCGACAAACTATAGAACAACGCAGTTTATCACGGTCGAGAATTCGTTCACCATTCGTTCGTCTAGCAACAAGCTGTGCGCGATTTCCAACGGTGCATCACTTTCGCTCAAACCAGTAAAGCTAACCGAAGGTTTCACCGGGTGAGCACTTTACGTTGAATTTCTTTTTAAGTGTTAGAGGACACCTGAATTTGAAAAAAAAAAACAAAAACAAAAAACAAAACAAAAAACTTAACATAACGCTCAGTCCTTTCTTTCCCAGACATCTCAAAATATTGCCGAAATAATCAGTTTCATGTTTTTGCAACCCAAATTCAATATCAGTACTGTAGATTGTGTAAAGTTTGAAAGCGTTATCACTGATTTAAAGCAACATGTAGCTTTAAGATATTTCACTAATATCAGTCTTGTTGGTAATTTTACTTTGAATTAACACAACCTTTTTTTCAGGTAGAGCCAAACACATCAGGAAGGGGTAGCCATAATTATTACGCTTGGTCGATTTAAATTGTTCCCTTATGTTTTTGGTTTCCATTTTGGGTAATTTCAGCCTAATCACTATATGAGTGACTGGTTCAGAAACATTCAGGAGCCCAGGGGCGCTTACCATTTACACAAACCATCCGGGTTGAAATTTCAGGTGAAAATTTGCAGTGCTGCAGTTTGTGCAAACGCAAAATGGGCAAATCACAAAATGTACAAGTGTCAACTGGAAAGCTCATAAAGAAAAGAAAAAGCGCCTTGAATAAGCCGATGGCCTATAATTTCTGAAACGTTCCAAATGGGATGGTATGTACCATTTCATTTTCCAACCAGAATTTCCGGGATTTCCATGTAAATGGTAAGGACCCCAGATCTCTCTCGCTTTTGCACGGATGAAGGTTTCGTTCTTGTCGCGATAGCAAGTTATACTAACCTTCTTCGCAGACGTCTTTGGGCTCGTCACGCGTTCCTTGCCCACGAACGTCTGCTGAACTGAACTGCCACTTCCTTTCGTCGGCGGTTAGCCTTTGTTTTGAAGAAACCAATGGCGAGCTGCGTAAGAATGGAAATCGACACCCGATTCACGTGCATCGTCTGTGAAAATAATCCAGGGGTCGAAGTCCTACTTTCCATAAATTGGAAAACGAACTATGACTGGCTAACCGCCGCGAGCGGAAGTGGTTCAGTTCAGCAGACGTTCGTGGGCAAGGAACGCGTGACGAGCCCAAAGACGTCTGCGAAGGAGGCTAAAGTTACACTGAACTTTAGTGGAAAGCCAGGTCCCGGTTATACGAGCGGCAATTTGTATGTAAACGTGGGAATTGTGTATGTGAATGTGTATACAAGATACTCAAGTGTATTATTTTCCATGATCGTTTAGAGCTAGCATTGTCTTTATTTTAATGTAAAACGTAGATCCGCGTTCAAGAATAACCTTTCCATGTGAGCAATCTACGTATACCTCGCGGGCTCAGTCAGAGTTTAGCGTTATAATAATTTTATGTCTATGTTGTACCTGTATTAGTGTTCCACCCGATTCGATTAGCTCTGCTATAGAGTGTTTTCATATGACGTCACGGCGGCCATGTTGGTGTCCCAAAACAAAGAAACGGCGGCCATGCTGGTATCCCAAACTAAACCTCTGGGAATTGAACTCTATTTTTATGTAAATACTCTCTTTTCCTTCAGTAAACCAATATGGCCAGTAGTCACGTGAATGAAAACGCTCTATACTCGGGTGGAAAAATTGTGATTCGTTTTAATTAGTCGTAATAAAGTTTTTTCGCCTGACAGGTCTGAGTTTTTGCCAGTTTTGAGTAACCACCAGCTGCAATGCAAAATCGTCTACTCACCGACACCGAAAATTCGATTCGTAACCAAAACAATCGGCGTCTGCTTCCTCTAGTACATTTCATACGAAAGTGTCATTGTCGCGAAGTGTCAAATTATGTAAAAGCTTACTCTCCGTATTCTTAAATTATAAAGCTAAAATTTTGAACTTTTGGGGCAGGGTTGATTTCTCTTGTCTTAACATAGTGTCACACGCAAGAACGGTAATTGCTATCTTAGATGACAGATCGGTTATATATTCCGCCCGCATGTGATTGGTTGCCGGCTGGGACACTCTAACGTCCGTGGCAAGGTCATCGCGTACCTGCCAGGACGTATTGCTAGCAAAGAAATTTCCTACGCACGAGGAAAAAAATCACCTAATACCTTCTGTACAGAGGCTGAAAGCATTTGTTCGAAAGTACAAGAATGTACCGCAACAGAGCAGAAAAATGGGATTTCATTTTCGCCGTTCGATGAAATAAGCATTTCCACAGCAGTCATCTCAGAAACAAAGGCTACCCACACTGTGTCGTGTTTATGAGCTGTTCTTCTTCTTCATTGGAGCATTAAGTACTTGGCGTTCATGTCTCTCATTTAAAGCTAAACAGATATAATGATGTTTTTTACAGCTCCCCATGGGATATATATGTTATGCTAACGAGAAAGAGTTGCTCTCGCGAATTTCCTTTTGCAAACAAAGGGAAGATAAATGCATTGGACAACGTTCATATTTTCTCAGTGAATGTTTTTGACAGACTTGCAATATATTGAGCGGTTCATGCAGCCTATTCTTTGAAAAATGTTTCGCTAATTAACACCGCTGCTGCTTTAATTTTCTTCTTAAGGAAACACTTCTAGGACCACAAGATTGAAATTTACCAAGGGAAGTGAAATGCAAATCTGGATTTACTTGGTGAGTTGACCAATATTTTTTGTAATCCGGGAAGATATCTCTTGACACATCCACCTGAAGAACACAATTATTATTCCACAGCGCTCATTTATTACGAATCTCTTCTATAAAGCGAGATGGCAGCTGCTTTTCGTTGACCAGAATATCCTTTCTATAAAAATTCTAAAAATATGGGACATCGAGAGTCTGAAATAGATTTGATCGGCGTTGAGAGATTCCCAGTACAGTTCATACTGGTACATTTTCGTTACGAAAACGGACAAAATTTTCCTTTTAGAGGAAATTGAAAACAAACATTCAAATGGCTCCAGCGTTTCGTCGTGGCAATTCGACGTGTCAAAGTTTACAGTACAAGCTGTTATTTACTTTATAGGCCACCATTATATTATTTACGACACATAGGTACCTCATATCACTGGTTTGATCCATTTGGGATACATAATATCAATACGTGATCTCTTGAATAATTCAAAATCAGATTCAGGCGTTCATTAACTCTCTGTATATATTGCTTATTTTTTAGTACATTTCTTGTTCCATGTCAATAACACCAAGGCTAACTGACATTTAAGACTAATAGCCCATTTTGAAATTTCGGTTTTAATTAATAAAAACGTTTTGACACCTTATTATTAAGGCAGTATAAATTTCACTGTTTTAGTTCTTCCTGCAAGAGATATCAACCCCCGATACCGTTTTTCATTTTACTTTACACTGCAGTACTTGTCAAACATTTATATCTCAAAATGGCCTTCGATCGAGATGAATGCCTGATCTTTATCACAAATCATAAAATCAAGGTTTAAAAAAAAAAAAACTTTATTTGTACGTTCACCTTCTTTGATTCATATTTATAGATATTTTTTGCATGGCATGAAATTTTGAACGAGGCCAAGGCCGTTACGACACATGACATTAAAAGACATGTGGTCAACCTGCAGCCATCCAGTACATCTGGGACACCGTCATACACCGTACGACTCTCCTTGACCTCCACTGTTTCCCCATCAATAAAAGGTAAATGATATATGAAATGAATCATATATGAACTGCGGAAATGAAATCAAATGAAGAATGATCCTCGCAGTTGTGAACGCAATTTATGCAATTGCGAAAAGAAGCCTGAAAAAAATTCAGGAAAAAAAAAAATTCAGGACTTCAACCCCGTTGAAGTCCTGAATTTTTTTCAGGCTTCTTTTCGCAATTGCATAAATTGCGTTCACAACTGCGAGGATCATTCTTCATTTGAATAAAAGGTAAATAGAGTGAATAATATTCGTAATTCCTGAATCGTGTTTGTTCAAACATTACCAGAAGATTTAAAAGTTGTCATTAGAACGCCAGAAATTCGTAGCTAAGCAATTTATACCACAAGTGGAAACGGGGAAGTAAAAAAGTATTTTTTTTTCTGGAAATATTTTGAGTTCACACTCGAACTTTGATATCTCGGCGGGACCCCCTGATTTTGTTACTCTATACCTTAAAATCCTCAATAAAAATTCCTGTCATCGATTAATGCCTGTTTTTTAACAGAAAGGCAGCTGATTGAGAATTAACCTCAAAAATGCCACTTAAATTTTGATTTGCTTGTAGGACAAAAATAAATATCGGGTTGGAAACCATGGCCGCCTTTGACAGACCTCTTTGATATTTACTCGTTCGTCTACCATGTATTACATTTGAGAATTAATATGGGGATTTACACATTCAAAGAGCTTTATTTAGTTTTCACTTCCCGGAAAAGGTTTAGCGCAAAAAAGTAGCATTATGTTCTTAAAGGTTCGCCTTACTAAAATGTAGGAATAAACACAAACGTCCATAAAGCCCTCAAGATGGTTGGCGAGTCTGCTGAAGTTGTCTCGACAATACAATTATAAGCCTTGCAAAAACATGTTCGCTTTGATTTTCCAGTTTGTTTAAACTAACTAAGGAAACGAGTCAAGTCAAGTCACTGTATAAAATTCAAGACACCTGGTTTTAACCTCGAAAACCTGCCCTTGGTTTCGGCTCCACAAAGAGTTGAATCAGCCCTTGACCAGGCCGGGATAAATTAATCCTTTATAGCTGAAACAGGTCTTTTGAATTTATAGTCATCCATACTTTAAGAGCCTGTTTACATGGAAGGAGGGTGCCCCGGCTAACCGAGCTACTCTGGGAGGGCCAACTTTTCATAAGTTTCTTTAGAAAACGCATTGAAGCGTTTACATGCTAGACAGGGTAGCCCGCTTTCCCGGGGCACCCTGTCTACTTGCCCGGGGCAGCCATCTAGGCGGGCTAGCTTTTTGCCGTGTAAACGGTTCGTGCCAGGTTATCCCGGCAAGCCGAGGTGAGAAGACCGTGAAAGCAGCAATACATTCCAGGTCAACTATTAAAGTTAACTACCCTTGATGACAACGATCAATTACCAGAGTGCAAAATAACGACCCTACACACTAAAAAGCGGCCGCTAACGGAACGGGCGATCAACAAATTGAACTTACCGTTAAAAAAGTTTCCTTTGTCCGCCATCTTGTTTGCTGTTCTCACGGCCGCTCTAAAAATAGCCCACTGACTATCCCGCCTAGGTGAGTTGCATGTAAAGGCGGCCTATGTTTTAACCCTCCTAGCCGGGTAACTGGGTTGGCCGGGGCACCCTCCCTCCATGTAAACAGGCCCTAAGAGTGGTTGTGATAGTAGCTTATATGCTGGGGAGTTTATTGACAACATTATGTCGCAATCTCTGATCTTTTCCTATAAATATATGCGTACAGCAAATTCAGTTTCACCAAGGAAGGAGGCTTCACCCTGATGTTTAAGAAAAGTTGCTAAAAAAGAACTTCGGTTTGGGCTCCCTCTTGGACATTCACTTAATGTCTTTTTCTCCATGTTGCTAGTGGAAAGGAAAAAGGAAAAATTATACAGAAAAAATGGAATTTGCCGAGTTCCTGATTATAAAAGATATTAAGGTGATTCATACATTTATATGACATGTAGTTCTTTTATCATTTCCTATTTCTAGTGAAATCAAGTGTAACAAACTCAGCACTTGTTTCTCAAAGTACTTCAAGCAAAACTTCACTTAAAAACGAGGCGCCAGTGAAAACCAACTGGCAACAAACAGAGAACCACAATTTCGCTTCCAATGTGCCTCGTCCTGGAAAAGAGACTAAAGCTATTGCACAAGCTTCGCCTTTTTCTGAAGGAGAGGTTACAATAGAAGGAGCTTCGGAATCAGAACCCAAAAATGAACCAGAAGGCGGGGCTGGTGGGATGACCGATCCAGTGGCGGAGCCAGAAACGTGGCCAGAGCCTGGGCCCGAGTGGGAAAAGGCTTTCAGACAATGGAACGTGGCCTGGCCAATACACGTGTACGTCTTTGCGACCGCCTTCCTACTCATTGGCTTTTATGCAGGATATTACGTCATGTTGAACATTTACGACGGTTTAGGTGGCAAGTACCTGAGCGTGGGTTTAAACGTCATGGTTCTTTTATTTGGAATGACAAGAGCGTTTGTACTATTTTTGGATCCGTATCACCAAGGGAGCTTAATAAATGCCATTTTTGTGATGCGCCTGATATGGTCCATTGGAGGACCTTGTTTGACGGCCTCTGACAGTCTCATTATATTAGCCCTTTTGGAAACTTCCCGAGTGTCCATTGCACCGCCAAAATTTCAAAAGATCAGAACAATTTCGATAGTTATTGCCATTCATTTTGTACTTGTTATCGTGTCGGATACAGTGGTGTCCATGTACATGGAAGCCAAGGTCATGATTTTAATGTGTCAGCTATTTTTCTCAGTATGGGGGGTTACTCTGGGAGCTGGGTACGTGAGCCTTGGTTACAAACTCGACAAGAAATTGTTTAGCCATAAACAGAACAAAGATAAAGCAGACAAGATTTACATTTTCCTTATTTACGCGTCTGCAGCGGCAAATTTCTTCATCTGTGGTGTTATGATCTACACCATGATTGGGGTATTTGGAGTTTATTCAGACATAACTTTTGTTGATGCGTGGCATTGGTGGACTCTGCAAACTCTTTTTCGCACTGGTGAAGTTACAACATGCGTTCTGATTTTCACAGTCAGCGCCAAGAGAACTCGTGTTAAAATGGCTGTCGATGAAGTCTCCGAAATCAGTACGCTGTCGCAAACATTGGATGGTTCCTCGGCGTTTCGAAGAATTCAAATGTTCTTCAATCGAATGAGGAATAGGGGCAGAGTCGAGGACGGCGAAAATGCAAAAACTGTTATAAGCAGCTTTAAAAAGAAAACTAAAGACACATCTAGTGATGGAGAAGATGTGCTACCCCCTGTGTTCGAGGCCTTTCCCCAGAGGGGGAGGGTGAGAAGGCAGAGCTTGTTTTCTCATGTACAGCAAGCTACCATTGAAAACAGAATTTCGCAGCTGGAAGAAGCTCCAGCAATCGTGCCTTCAGGGAGGAGAAGAAGGCAGAGTTTATTTTCTGCAATGCATGAAGCTAGCATCAGCAATGCCATATCTAATTTCGCTAATGCAATGACTCAAGGCAACGTAGCTGTCGAGTGCGAATCGCTTGAATCAAAGGAGGATCCCAATCAAGATCCAAATGATGAGCCCGCGTCTGCGCCCCTGCCTCGAAGGGGCCGGCGCGCCAATGTGTTCTCTACTCTTCAAGAAACAAGACGAGAAAAAGTTATTAAGCGTCAAGCCAAGATGGAAGACATTAGAGAAGAGTCTGTATATGAAAGTGAATCTGAATCAATTCGTCGCCCTACACTGCTAAAAAAACGAAGCTCGGAGAGACTACGCCAATTAGTTTTAAGTATGCTTTCCTCTGTAGGTAAAGATCGCGACAACCAGCCAAAGAACATTGTTGAGGTGGATGAAAATGAAAGCAGCTCTGCAGAGTCAAACTCCATTCCAGTTGAACTCGCCTGATTGAGGCCTCTTTCAGTTTATTTTTGTAAATTCAAATCATTCTCGTTCTTTTTGAGTGCGAGCCTTTCCTTATCTCTCGCGCGAGTTAGTCGCCTCTCGCGTGGAATCTTGCCTCGCGTGCGAGACAGGTGGTGTTTGCACGTATTCTTTGACAAGCTCAGTTGTAGCTCAGACCGTTACAAAGTAAGAAGCTGGTGTCTTTGTTGATAATCGTGGGAACAGTGTTTTCAGCGAGCACAGTCCGTGAAGTTGTAAGAGTAACGTTGATTAAAATATTTTTCAACAATTTTTGAGAGACGCTTGTTTTGAGTGCAAGTGTATAATTGCTTAACCCTTCTTTTCTTAGCATGTGCAGAAAGCTTGCGCATTTGAGTTCAGTCACTCTCGTTCCAAGAGTCCTCGTTTCTTTTGGTCGCGTGTTAGCAAACGAGTGGCTCTGGGTTCGAGAATAGTGTTCAGTGTCTTATGCCCGTTCCAAACGTCGCGCTATTGCCTTGCCTAACTAAATTCAAGAATTAAATTCGACTTAAGCACGGCGGAAGCATGACGTTTGAAATCATTCAGCTCGGCAGGTTGAAATAAGTTCGGTACGACTATTTAGCACGGCAGGCCTTGTCGTACCGCACGGCAGAAGCGTGACTTGGTTGCAAATGGCATGGTCTTGACGTGCCGAGCTGAATTCATAAATTAGATTAATGTGTTGTAAGTTATTTTAGGTTGTTTTATTGTTTTCTTTTATTTTGAATTTGGCGTTACTGAATTAAATTCGACGTTTGAACCGGTGCCGTGCTTTAGTCGAGTCACTGCAGGTTCAAATTCATATGAGTTTGGCATGGCAGTAGCACGAAGTTTGGAACAATAATAATAATAAAAAACTTTATTGAAGTGTCATATAACTTTAGCACGGTGTTGCTAATTGGGGACAATATAACATAAATAACAAAAAATAATAAAATATATGAAAAATTTACACTTAGATGTATGATATAACAAGCCTTGTAAACCTTATAACAAGGCTTGCTATGATATAACAAGCCTTAGAGATCGTCTTTTCGCACAAGGGTTTAAAAAAGGCGTCATTTTTTATACAGTATTATTTCTTCTTTTTGTAAACTTTTCAAATATATTTGCGTTCGACGAAGGAAGAACGCTTCCTAATCTTCTGGGTAGCCTGTTATCGCATAGGTTCCCTGTGCACGCAAGCGAAAGCTGACCCGTGTTTTTTCGTTCCATGGTTCACCTTTTCGGCGCCATTTTGAATGACGTCACAATTTCGTTGCGCAAAGCATTCTGCCTTGTAATAATAATAATTGCGTTCGCAGAACGCAGTTCTAATCCAGACTGAATCGAGATTTTTGGACAACGGGTGAACGGGTGGGTCTTGACAAGAGCTGCCCCTGCAATCTGCAAGCAATCAGCGGGGGCGAACATCGCCAAGCCAACTCAAAAGCTTTCAAAATGGCGGCCGTCGGTGAGGAAGACGAAAGTGATTTCTAAATGTCTTAAATGAGCTGCTACAGCCTGGAAATGGCGAAAGTAAAAATGGCGGCGATACAATTATAATGAGTGGACAATTCATCGAGTAAAAGCGGAATTGAATCGACAAAATCTTTCGAAAACAAGACCTGTTTGATCGAGTTGTTGAACACGAAGAAATTGGGGTTCTGCCAGAGACCTCTGCTAGCAGGGAAGGTTCTTTGTGGCGAGGATTGGCGATTGAAGTGGATGATCTGCCACCTTACCTCTCAAGAAACGACCTCGGCTGAAATTTGTTATATCAGGATAAACAAATGTCTGAGAAATATTTTGTACACCTTTTTACACCACGGATCGGTCATTGCGATTTCGTCACTGAAACAAACAAATATGCCATGCGAAGGAACAAACCATGTTGGGTCGGAACAAGTCCTGAGGAGCTGAAGGAATTTCTGGGGATTACTGTCTGGATAAAGCTCAAACAATTGCCGATTTCTACAATAATTTGTTCGTTGCTGCTACAACTATTTTCAGAAACTATGTTTTAATATTGTGTTAGTCAAAGTTGATATTTTTTAGGCTTTCCAAGATGCTGTCAATGTGCTTTTAGTGTTCAAAGATCATCATGGACCACATGGCCCTCCATATGGTGGTTTTAGGGTTAACATACCAAACCTACCAATACTCGAACGCACTTTCTAATCTACGATTACTACTAGTCAGTAATTCTGCCTCATGCATCGTTCAATTCTCGATCAACCTCCACAACCTTTTTTTTTTTACTTTTATTTATTTTTATTTTTTAGCACACCACAGTTAACCCTTTTCGGATGGACGTTTTGTACGTCTTTTTTCCAATTTTCGGAAGGTGGGAGGTCAAATCGACCTGGCTACTCCATATAAGGGGTTACCACGGCGATTTCGCTGGGCCACAACACCGAAGGCTCTATCTTTGTTGTCACGCTTGTCACGCTAGCTGTCGTTTATTTCTAAACGAACACTGCAGCTACAATTCGTCGCTTATTTGATTTATAAGTGTGTTTTTGGAACCATTTTCCACCTCAGAAGCCCCCTGCCTGGCATCATAAAGCTGGGTTGATGGGTAAAGGCAATCCTTTGAAAGAAAACGGAGGTGAGAAGCAATTTCACACGAAGTAGGCCGCCGAAAGTATGCGAGCAAGTGATGGCCATTCACTGAGTGAAGTTGTGTCTTTCGCCGTTTTGTGAGTGGATTCCAGGACCTGGCATGACAATTTTGGCGAGTTTTGACTTGTCAATAATGCAATCGGTGCAAAGTTTTGCCAGCAGGACCGGGTGGCTCTACACGGTTCTAAAATATATGTGAAATGGAAATTGGCAGGGTCACAAATGTGAAAATTACAGACTGTGAGAGCAACTGAAATCAAGCAGCGTTATCGGGGTCGGGATAAAGGGGTGAGCAGGTAAATGTGGAACAGATTGCAAGAGGTGGAGTCAAAGTTTGCTGCCAATGTAAACTTTTAACTTCAATAGGAATTTTTATATTGAAAACTTCAAGACAAACTTGCGTGAATTTTGGTGTTGTCCGAGGGCGATTTTGGTTTTCAAAGAGAATAAACAGTCATATTAACTGAAAATTGGGAGTTTTTTTTTTTTTCAGTTTACGGGATATAATAAAGTCTAAACAAATGATCATTTGGCAAAACATTGGTTTATTTCAACCATAGTTCGGGATTTGAGAAAGTTGTAGATTTTCAAAGCATCGGTCTATTGTGGGGTCGTATAGGACCCCTCTCGGCGGAAAAGGGTTAACATGAAACTGAAAAAAAAAAAAAATAATAATAACAATATAATAATAATAATAATAATAATAATAATAATAATAATAATAATAATAATAATAATAATAAAAATAAAAATAATAATAATAATGATAATAATAATTATTATAATAATGATAATTATTATAATAATGATTATAATAATAAACGAATTAAACGAATTAAATGCATGCGATTTTCTCGTATAATATAAAGTTGTCCGTTAAGGTAAAATTATGACTGACAACTGAGATTCTAAGATATATGCTGAAGTGCTCTCCTAAGAATTGTAAAACAGAAGCGGCTGAACAGGAATATATTATCCGAGATCCGAGACTAACAACGTCAGTCAGACAGACAAAATACCACTGTCGATTGATTGGAACATTCAGATTTTATAATGTGCATCCATAGCTCTTTCATAATAGCAAAAGATAAGCTGTTATAATCTAAAAGCCTAGGCTTTGTTTGTGATGCAGAAGAACGAAAATTATAGTGCCTCGATTTGGCGCCGTACGACCGAATAAGTTTTTTGTACAGTCTATTAGCAGCTGTACAGGAAACGTTTTCCACTTCTAGAATTCCACTTCATAAGAGTATTTCTCAAACAATTTAGAAATAAAATTTAATGGGAAAAGTTTGGCCCGGTTTCTCTAGGAACAAATGGTTAAATTATGACCTGACATTAACTAGGGTGGAAGAATAAAGGCTTGTGATTGGTAGATTACTAATGGGAAGAAATTTACAGGCCTCCCACACCATTAAATGTTTACACAATGCTTTAAACTAGCATTATCGAAAAAATATTCCCGTGTTAAAAAGTTCAGGGAAGCTACTCTTGTCTAACTTCGTGTTTTGAGTAATTGCTGAGTTAGTTGTTCGCTGCACAGAACGAACCATATCAGCGGTATTAAGGTAAGGTAAGTTATTGATTGGGGTAATGAGAAACACATGAAATAGCTGACTAATGGTGTAAACAGGAAACGGTAGGGGAACCGCATTAAGTATTATTTCAGTTTAGGAGAGGTGTGCGGCAACCGTTTCTGAATGCGTTTCACTCAACACAAGCTAACACACATGCATATGATAGCTTCATTGCAAACTGATGTGTGAATCAATGATCTTGTTTAACCTGTTTATATCTGGTCACATTCTATTTATGATTGTCGACTAGCACAGCTGGTTAAAGCCGGTTATCATTGATTGAATAATCGAATATTTGTTTGAATATCTTGCTCTGTACGTTCGCTTACACAAACAAATTCTCAGCACAGCAAAGAAAAACAAGAACAACGAGGAAAAATACGTAGCTGTACTAGAACATCTTAGAACGGAGAAACACGGAAAA
>JAEMWC010001075.1:125000-145000 GCA_016490735.1 Pachyseris speciosa | reverse complement strand
GCTTCTTAGAGAGCTATGCAGCACCTGGAATTGATCGTTTAGCTCCGCTCGTGATCGCTTGTAAGAGAGAACAACATGCGAATATATTGGAAAACTTGAAGTTGTCAAGAACGGGAAACATCTAGCCATCCATAAACACATACATGAGAAATAAAAATAAACAAAAACCAGTTCAAATACTTACATTTTTGAAAATAAATTACAGATTTACCGGCTACATTTCTTCCTGGGTTTCCTCCGAGTTGTGCACATTTTTCGCACATGTAAACACGACGCTGCGCGGTTTTGATCGGGTGCTTGAGACAATGGAGCAGTGTAGATTCATCCTGAGGGGACACCGGGTGTTACAAGAAGTGTTGCTGACAAATTGAGGTCTAGTACCCCGCGAGTCTTGGTTTGCCAACATGACGAGGTTACCAAGCCGATTTCAACGGTCGTTGTGTCGTGTTTAAAATGTACACGGATGTCTGCCATCGTTTTATCGTTTCACTGGGGACACGAAGAGCCGCCCGGCGTCGATCTCAGAGCTGCGATTGTGTGGCTAGAGAACTGAAATGAAAGATCAACCTTTGCCCTTGAATTTTGCGGTGGATTTGAGGCCGTGGGTACATTTTAGCCTGGGATTTTTGACTTCGTTCGGCAGGCTATCCGGACCGCCTGTGTTTCGCCTTGTCTCCTCTTTATGAAGAGAAAACCAGGATTCAAAAAAATCGCTTAAATCAAGTTAAATCGGTAAAATAACGACACCAGGAGTAAACAACACACGTATGGAGTAAGGTAAGCCATTCTTATTGAATATTTTCACTTTTAACGACCTTCATGGATATTTTGTAGAAAATCCCATACAAACCCTTATAATTCGACGCCATATTGTGTTCCTTGTGTGGTTCATAAAGAGAGCTTGGGATGCCTGTGGGCAAATTAGCATAGCTATTCTACGCGAGCTATACTTAAACTAAACAAACGATACATATTTTTAGCTCAAAACGTCAACAATATCAATAGTGTAGGTGATGAAAATGGGGAAGTATGGAAAAATATGAAAATTTAATTTGTTTCGATGAACAGGGTTCACTTTTGCTCTTAACTGTCAAGAGTTTGTTTTGTTTATAATCCAAGGAAAACTTAACTTCTTCCTTTTGAATAATTGAAATTCAGAGTTCATATATTAAATTTGTTTTCTCAAATGTTCCTGTGTATTTTAATTTTACCTTTATTGACTTTTTTTTTAATTATATCCTGCACTGAGAATATTTCCTTTTCGTTCCTCGCGGTCTCAATGACGAGAGTTTCGAAGCAAAGTGAAGACAGAATACACGAAATGGGAGCAAAAAAAGTGCTTCTAACTGAACGAATAGTAGATTCAAGTTTCTGACTGAAAATCTCAATCTCAACCTCGAGCTTATTTTTGTTCTTATCAGGAAAGTGACATTTTTCTATGACAACCAGGGATATTTTTATTAACAACTCAGTTTAGAGCGTCTAGCGCTCATTGTTGAATTTACAAAGAACAAATACAGCTTCCGCTCAATATCTCCTACCTTTCTGAACAAGTTCTACGTCTGGAGATTTATGAAAATTTTCAATAACCGAAAACTTAGTGTTTTGTCCATTTAGCATTGTCTTAACCGACTAACGTTTAATTGGATTGAGATCACTAATTCTTCCTTATCTCATAAACCAATTGCAGACGCTATTTCAGTTCACTTCACGCCAGGTAGTTGGAAATGACAGCGACTTGTTCAACGAAGTAAAAATGAGGAAAATCAATTCAGTGGCAGTACTGGTAAGTTTTATTCATATTCAAAGAATCATCTGATCCGCCGCGTTTTATTACTGACATAGAAAGATAAAAAAAGGGCATGCTTTTTAATATTGCCAGTTCGCAATGAATTATACCCTTGCAATTCACATAATGACTACAGTGGCTTCGGAAAATACGGCAACTTCGCAGCGTTTTCAGCGAGTTTCTATTGTTTGCTTGTCTGTCTATCGATCTATCGCTGTGTTTTGTAATAAAGTCAGTCCTTTAATATGTTTCGTGTCCATCGCCCAACCAACTGTATATGACTACGTACTTACCACCTTCAACGCTGAAGCTAAGTAATTATGACACGAACATTGCGAACACATATCATATATTGAAAGAGGTTTTTTGCAAAATGCATGCAGTCACCACGAAGATATAACCAGGTCTTGCTATGATAATCCATTTTAGTAATTGTAAAAATTTCTTTTCTCCGATTTTATTGCTTTCTTAAACCAACCGACCGCACTTGTCTTACGAAGGACGAAGGCAGAGGTTGATGGGACACGAAACATTTTAAAATTAATTTCGGCGACCATTGTTGTTTTTTGGTTTATCCGCAATATCGTGCTTTCATTTTCAAATACAATACAATACAAAATCGTTTAATCTATTTTTTCCCAGAAATGAAACATTTTCCTTCTGATCTAGCTTCAAATATTTTCTTAGCTTCAAGCCATTTTCCGGCTTATTTCATTCGATTGTGTTATTCCTTTCCGGCCTTAGATTTGACTTTCACTTCTCGAATTCGCAATTTATAGCAAAGAGTTGTCTTTACCGACACAGGCGCGTCGCTATGAAGTGAACATTCGTAGTAGAACTTGACAGTTATCTTTGTGCCTACTTCACGTTATGGTTGACTCGAAGTGCTATACATCACACACCGTAATAAGCCAGTGAGCATGGTAAATTTTAATTCAGTTTGCTGAAGCCATTTATTCTCACTTTTCATTTAGATTTTATTTCTTTGCGAGTATGGAGCTGAGTCCAGGACTTCTCGCATTGCGATATTGACATCAAAGATACTTTCCAAAGAAGAAACGTCTATTTCTTTGCTTGAACAAGGTAAGGATCAGGTAAATGGTTGAAATTTTGACACAAACATCAGCTAAATTGTTTCTGACCAGAAACATCTTACCAGCATATCTTTGCCTGTGAGCTAATTGCTTTGTTTGAAAATAAAATATACACAGCCAAAAAACACTACAAGAAGAACAGGAACTTGGTGGAGTGATGATGACGTTGACGATGACAACGATGATGATGATGATGATGATGATGATGATGGACCTTCAGGCAAATCAACGTATTTATTCGCAATCATGCCAAGAGCTCGTTCTTATAAGCTTATTTTCTGTCGGTTTGCCGTTTCAGATGGGTATTTTTTGACGAAGCGAGCACAGAGACTGCCCAGAGCCCAGCCTGAATCTGAACCGGAAGGCGAACGAGAAAGCAAACCCGGAAATGAAACCCATTCTGAGACGGAGCCAGAGGGTAAAGGGAATCACACAGGCAACAGCGAGCCAGAACCAGAAAACTGGCCCGAGCCCGAGCCACGCTGGAACGAGGCATATATGACTTGGAAATGGGCCTGGGAACTGCATGTTTATCTGTACGCAACAGTTTATCTCGCCATTGCTTTGTACGCTGGATATTACATCATCGCCAATGTTTATGACGGTCTTGAAGGAAAGTGGCTGAGTCTAAGCCTGAACATTATGGTAGCTCTTTTTGGGTTCACGAGGGCCTTTGTCTTGTCCTTAGATCCGTATCACCAGGGAAATATAATTCACAACACCGTGGTGATACGTGTAATATGGTCGCTTTCTGGTCCTTGCTTGACTGCGTCCGATTGCCTGATGATTTTAGTTCTGATTGAAACCGCAAATATCTCTATAGCTCCACCAAAACTTCAAAAAGCGAGCGTCAACGCAGCCATCATTTCACTTCATTTTATCTTAGTAATAACTACTGACTGTGTTGTATCAACTTACGTCGAGGCTAAGTCCATGCTACTGTTTTGTCAATTGTTCTTTGTAATGTGGGGCTGCGTTCTTGGAACTGCAAACTTCGTTCTCGGATACAAGCTTGACAAGAAGCTCTTCAGCCACAAGAAACAGAAAGAAACGGCCGACAAAATCTACATCTATCTGATTTACGCTTCCGGCGCTGCGAACTACTTCCTGTGTGGAATTATGCTTTACTCCGCCTTCGGCGTGTTCGGAGTTTATTCTGACGTTCAGTTTGTCGACTCCTGGCCGTGGTGGACGCTGCAAACACTTTCACGCTTCAGCGAAATCGTAGCGTGCGTGCTGATATTTACGGTGAGCGCAAAACGTAAGCGGGTAAAAGACGCCGTTTCGATAGTGACGGATGATCAAGATTGTGAAACGATTTACTCCACACAAACTGGTAATTGTTCAGATTTGACAGAAAATTTTTTTGCAAGGTGTTTCAGACGAAAAAAGGAAGTTCCTAAGAGAGAACAAGAGAGAAAAATCAGTGTCTTCACCGCCCTCCGTGAAATGGCTTTGATGCAAGACACAGGAAGCGACTGGTATAACACTAGTCCGATACCCCGGATAAGGACGGCCGGGGAGTGCTGGATCGAGACTAAGACCACGCATTCTATCATTCACTTACCCAGTTCCAGTTCCCAATCATCTGATAATAAGAACCCCCAGGAAGCGAACAAGGAGGAGCGCGATACTGAACATTTGGAACTTGAATTCTCGACAAGACAAAGCATATTTACAGCTTTGCGCGAAGCTAAGAAAATTAGCATAACGAAGTTTGGACCTGGGAAGTCGGCCTTTAATGAAGGTGTCGATTTGGAAGAAGAGAAGCAAAGGACTGAAATTCCCTTGAAAAATCATTTCAGCGAATGCTATAATTTAACTCTGCCCAATGAGGCAATTGCGAACACTGAAAACATACATGAAAAATAATTATGGAACATTTTGCACAGATGAGAAACTGATGCATGCCGCACAATCATTAGTCCACGGGAAAAATGATACAATTACTTACAGTTAAGGTTATTCATATTATACTTTGAACATAAGAAATATTTCTGCATTGCTCAACCGAAATGCATCATAACAAGCAATATTGATCGATAACGTTTCTTGAGTGCCCATTATTGTTTAAGATCTTTTATGCCCTGCAACTTACGTTTATAACTGATGAAATGGGAGAAATATTTCTGTTGGAAACTTTTTTCTTCAAAAACTTGTAACTTAAAGAAGATTATTGCTGAGCTATAAGTTGGAAGAAAGATGTCAACGTCCTCGTCCAGTCCAGAAAATCATCATTTATCCCTTGACTGGGATAGGCGCCAAGGAAAACCCGCCCTGTTTTGAACATGCACGTGCTTATGCGAGCGATTATGGCTTAAGAATTATGCACAGAGGCAAACGAGGACACATTAGGCTGATTTAGGAACTAACAACGTGACGACTGTGACGACGGCGCGCGCAGATCTAAAGACCGACTTGGCCAATGGCAGAGCAGCAAATTGAGCACCGGAAGTCGTGTTCAGTCCTTTCCGCGCGCTCTCTCGTCCTCAAATGACGCGAAAACGGCGAACGCCGAACGTCGGCTAGCCGTTTTTCGTTTGCCGTTCCGTCCGCGATGTTTGTCTGTTTAAGCATCCCGTCGACACATGATCTCGGTCGCCATTCACTGCGACTAGACAAAATAGTTTCGGAGAAGATATGTATTTTCCGCTTGAATTTGAAACTCTCAGTTTTAGCTTTACAAGCAGTTCATGTAGAAGTAGAATGATAAACGAAGCATAGCTATAAAAGAAAGCGATTAAAATGTAGAATAAGTCGGTAAGAATGGGCTGCAAATACTCACGTTTTCGCGTTCCCTCCAAACGGGAAAAATGTCCTCCTCGAATAGAAACGGCGGCCGGCAAATGACAAACGCTGGAAATGTCAGATCACGTGAACCTCTCTGCCATTCGCTGGAAAAAAATACACGGTGCTTAATCTCTCTATTGTTGCGGACACACAAATGTTTCCCTGTTAGCCCGCGCGCGCAACATTTGTTGCGGACACAAAATTTGTGTCCTCAACAAATGTTTCCCAGCTTGCGCAGTATGAAATGACAACATTTGTTTTGTGTTTGCGCACCCAAGAAACATCATGAGCAACAATGTGTCAACGTCATTTCAAAATATAACTTCTCGTTTCTGTAACTCTTTCGCAATTATTCCAATTTGTCTAACTTGGAAAATGCTGGCGATATGTCCAGAAACTAAATAACTATGAACGATGTCAAAGTAAGGAAAATGAATGACGGCAAAGTTTTCTTTAACTTTCATTACTTTGACGTCGTTCGTAGTAATGAGCCTGCGTCTGCGCCCCTGCCTCGAAGGGGCCGGCGCACCAATGTGTTCTCTACTCTTCAAGAAACAAGACCAGAAAAAGTTATTAAGCGTCAAGCCAAGATGGAAGACATTAGAGAAGAGTCTGTATATGAAAGTGAATCTGAATCAATTCGTCGCCCTACACTGCTAAAAAAAACGAAGCTCGGAGAGACTACGCCAATTAGTTTTAAGTATGCTTTCCTCTGTAGGTAAAGATCGCGACAACCAGCCAAAGAACATTGTTGAGGTGGATGAAAATGAAAGCAGCTCTGCAGAGTCAAACTCCATTCCAGTTGAACTCGCCTGATTGAGGCCTCTTTCAGTTTATGTTTGTAAATTCAAATCATTCTCGTTCTTTTTGAGTGCGAGCCTTTCCTTATCTCTCGCGCGAGTTAGTCGCCTCTCGCGTGGAATCTTGCCTCGCGTGCGAGACAGGTGGTTTTTGCACGTATTCTTTGACAAGCTCAGTTATAGCTCAGACCGTTACAAAGTACGAAGCTGGTGTCTTTGTTGGTAATCGTTGGAACAAGTGTTTTCAGCGAGCACAGCCCGTGAAGTTGTAAGACTAACGTTGATTAAAATATTTTTCAACAATTTTCTAGAGACGCTTGTTTTGAGTGCGAGTACATAATTGCTTAACCCTTCTTTTCTTAGCATGAGCAGAATGCTTGCGAATTTGAGATGGCGTTCAGTCACTCTCGTTCCAAGAGTCCTCATTTCTTTTCGTCGCGTGTTAGCAAACGAATGACTCTGGGGACGAGAATAGTGTAAAGTGTCTTAGGCCTGTTCCAAATGTCGCGCTATGGCCTTGCCTAACTAAATTCAAGAATTAAATTCGACTTAAGCATGGCAGAAGCACGACGTTTGAAATCATTCAGTTCGACAGGTTCAAAATAAGTTCGGCACGACTATTAAGCACGGCAGGCCTTGTCGTGCCGCACGGCAGAGGCGTGACTTGGTTTCAAACGGCGTGGCATTGACGTGCCGAACTAATTTCATAAATTAGATTAATGTGTTGTAAGTTAGTTTAGCGTGTTTTATCGTTTTCTTGTATTTTGAATTTGGCTTGACTGAATTAAATTTGACGTTTGAACTAGTGCCGTGCTATAGTCGAGCCACTGCCGGGTCAAATTCATTTGAGTTTGGCATGGCAGTAGCACGAAGTTTAGAGCAGGCCTTAGAGATCGTCTCTTCGCACAAGGGTTTGAATAAAAGGGAGTCATTTTTTATACAGTATTATTTCTTCTTTTTGTAATAATAATAATAATAATAATAATAATAATAACAATAACAATAATAATAATAATAATAATTATTATTATTATTATAAGAGGCAAAACTAAACGTCTATCGTAGATTATTAATAGTTATTACAAATAAATGCCTTAATTCTTTGTCTACCGGCTTACCAGTTATAGGGCTTTTTGGCCCCCTGATACTTTGAAAACTTTGCAACTTTCCCAAATCCGGTACCATGGATGAAATGAACCATTTTTTATTGGCAAATGATCAGTTTTTTAGGCTTAATCACCCCGGAAACTGACTGAAACTCCCAATTTTCATTTAATATGACTGTCTGTTCTCTTGCAAAACCAAAAAACGCTCTCGGACAACACCAAAACTCACGCAACTTTGTCTTGAAGTTTTCAAGACAAAAATGCCTGTTGAAGTTCAAAGTTTACATTGGCACCAAATTTCGACTCCACTTCTTGCAATCTGTTCCACATTTTCCCGCTCACCTCTTTAGTGCGACCCCGATAACACTATTTGATTTCAGTTGCTCTCACTAGTCTCTCACGTTCGCGTGTGATCCAAAGGAATTCTGGGAGTTTCTTGAATAACGGCAGCATGAAACTCTGCCAATATTTCCATTTCACAATATTTCACATATTTCACATGTCGAGCCACCCGATCCTGCTGACAAAATATTGCACCGATAGCATTATTTACAAGTCAAAAATCGCCAAAATTGCCATGCCAGGTCCTGGAATCCCACTCATTAAACGGCTAAAGACACAACTTCACTCCGTGAATTGCCATCACTCGCTCGTATATTTTGAGCAGTAATCTTCGTGTGAAATTGCTTCACACCTCTGTTTTCTTTCAAACGATTGCCTCTACCCATCAACCCAGCTTTATGATGCCAGGCAGGGGGCTTTTGAGGTGGAAAATGGCTCGAAAATACACTTATACGCAACGATTTGTAGCTGCAGTGATCGTTTAAAAATAAACGACAGCTACAATCTTGGACAAAACTGTTGAGAAAATTGAGCTTAGAAGCCTTTGTGCGTGCAAACAGTAATCAACTGAGTTTCAATGCCCCCCTCCCCCCCAATTCAAGTATTCATAGGTGTGAAATTTACATTTGATAGTGCTAAATAGGCTTAAGGAAAGCGATGTTTTTGGGATGAATAATAAAAGACAATTGGGTCACGCGATCACTTTATTTCATCAGACTGACCTCCGTTCGTGACACATACCTCGCAAATGTGAAGAGCTGTATCGCAATGGACTGAATGGTACTACCACATCACAGAAAGAGAATATCTGTCCTTTTTGTATCCACAAAAAGATTACAACGATTAAATGCTTAGATTTGGGGAAGTCTTCGCATTTGAACGATTAACAACGGTTTACAGTACTTTTATATAAATAAGAATGATAGTCTATTGTTTTATTTCGCGTTCGTTGTTAACCGTTGAAATTGTCTGTTAATCGTTCTTTTATTGATCCGTTGTTTCTCTTTTGCTAAGTTAACCGTGACATACCTAATGGCATGCTTGTCTATCGGCTAATATGGTCGGTTTGCGAAACATGTGTTGGGGGGATTCGCGTTGAATTTCCCGCGGGATATGGTCTTAATAAAATATGTACCGGCTAACACATAGGCCGTCACTTCCGTAACACATTCATCAGTAATGCTTTTTTATAAGACACATGACCTCACGCTTTCCCCAGCAGATGATCGGACAAAGAAAAGTCGAATAGTGACAGAGGAAATCTCCAGTTTGCAAAGTGGGTTTTGGCGTATACGACACGTAATTCAGTGACATTTCATGAACTCAGCGATATATTGTGGGCTCGTTATATTTCATTGGAATGCAAACATGGCAACAACAGAGCTTTAACTGATGACAGGCCCATATGAGTGACTAACAACAGCTCCTTAGGACTTGCAACTCTTGCACTACACAGGAAATTTCAAAACAGTCTCGTACACAATCTTGGACAAAACTGTTGAGAAAATTGAGCTTAGAAGCCTTTGTGCGTGACAACAGTAATCAACTGAGTTTCAATGCCCCCCTCCCCCCCCAATTCAATGTTGTCTGCGCCTCCTAACCGTTTGCCTGACAATGGTGGATTCCCACCTTCAACATTGAAAAGGGGGAGGGGGGAAAGGAAGTTACTTTAGGGATATTGTTGACTCACACATATTGGAGAAGGATTTTTGGACCCTAGGAGGCCTATTTTCTCAAGTAGTTTCGTCCAAGATTGTAGCGTGACGAGCGTGACAACAAAGATAAAGGGCGCTTTCCATTGAGCAAAAATAACCGGTACAAATTTTCGGAATTTTCGCTTGTCGAATGGAAAGCGCCCGACTACGTCCCAGAATTCTAAGTCACGTGCATTGACATACTGAAAGTGCTTCGTCCGCTTATTGGCTTTTCCGCTTGTCCACGAGAGCTCACGCCCGGTTGGGAGACTAAAACCGATATCTATCGCGAATGGAACACGAAACTTTCGGTAATTCTGGAAATTCCGGCAAAGAGGGTGCACTCAAAACGCATTCCTAAATTTTCGGAAACTTCTCCCGGAACTTTGCCCGTTCCATTCGATTTCGAACCGGAAATACCGAAAATTTTGGTTGAATGGAAAGCGCCCAAAGCCTTCGGTGTTGTGGACCAGCGAAATCTCCGTGGTAACTCCTTATATGGAATGACCAGATGGACTTGACCTTTTACCCTCCGAAAATTGCAAAAAAAGGCGACCAAATCGCCGGTAGACAAAGGGTTAAGTGATTTTGAAGGAACCTGGAGAGGAAGAGAGTTGAAAACTTTAGGTCTTTGATAAAAAACAGAACTTCTGTATAAGATAAGTTGTCCGCTAAGGTAAAATTATGACTGACAACTGAGATTCTAAGATATAAGCTCATGTGCTCTCCTAAGAATTGTAAAACAGAAGCGGCTGAACAGTAATGTATTATCCGAGATCCGAGACTAACAACGTCAGTCAGACAGACAAAATACCACTGTCGATTGATTGGAACATTCAGATTTTATAGCGCGTATCCACAGCTCTTTCAAGAGCACTTCATAAGAGCATCACTCAAACAATTTAGAAATTGGCCTGTTTTCGTTAGGAACTACCGTAAAAGTTCTATTAAGCTCCCCTTCTCTATTAACCCCTCCCCCCTCTCTAATAAGCCCCCCATTTGGAAGTAGTTTTTTGTAATAAGCCCCCCCCCCCGGCTCTAATAAGCTCCCTCCCCATTTTGGGACATGAGATTTTGTAATTAATCACTCCTACCCCGCCTGCGAAATCAACTTCATGTTGCTCAATTGGTTCGTTTTTAAACAATTATACACTCAAACACGTAATACTGTTTGCTGCTCTTTACTTGTAACAAAATTTCACTGCAGTCGTTTGATTTTTGTACAAAAACTGTTTTAAGACGAAAACAGGGTGTTTAAGATTTGAACTGATAAGCACCCCCCCCCCCCTCTATTAAGCCCCCCTCTCTAATAAGGCCCCCGTTAATGAGACCTGAAATTAAATAAGCCCTCCGTGGGCTTAATAGAGCTTTTACGATAATGGTTCAATTATGACCTGACATTAACGAGGGTGGAACAATAAAGGCTTGTGATTGGTAGATTACTAATGGGAAGAAATTTACAGGCCTCCCACACCATTAAATGTTTACGCAATGCTTTTAACTACCATTATTGAAAAAATATTCCCGTGTTAAAAAGTTTCACGAAAGCTGCTCTTGTCTAACTTCGTGTTTTGAGTAACTGCTGTTGTTCGCTGGACAGAACAAACCATATCAGCGGTGTTGAGGTAGGGTAAGCTAATGATTAGTGTAATGAGTACTGAAAGCGTTAGTGTGCAGTACAAATAAACGTGAAATAACTGGCTAATGGTGCAAACAGGAAACGGCGGTAGGGGAGCCGCATTAAGTATCTTTTCAGTTTAGGACAGGTGTGCGGCAACCGTTTCTGGAATGCGTTTCTCTGACTCAACACAAGCTAACACTCATGAATATGATAGCTTCATTGCAAACTGATGTGTGAATCGATGATCTTGTTTAACCTGTTTATATCTGGTCACATTCTATTTATAATTGCCGACGAGCACAACTGGTTAAGGCCGGTTATGTCGCTCGATCATTGATTGAATAATCGAATATTTGTTTGAATATCTTGCTCTGTACGTTCGCTTGCACAAACAAAATTCTCAGCACAGCAAAGAGAAACAAAAACAAGGAAAAATACGCAGCTGTACTAGAACATCTCAAAACGGAGAAACACGGAAAAACAATATACTTTCACTAGAACATCTTAGAACGGAGATGCAAGGAAAAATAAACACAAACAAAAGGAGAGGTAAGTTTGCAGAGCAAACTGAAGAGCTTCATTGTTAGACAGTTGCAAGAAACGCAATTTCGATTAAATATTTAATATACGACTGCAAATCCAGAATGCTTAATAGCGGCTTAATGTTTTAAAGTCTCTCTTTCCAGGTGAAGAACAGTATAAAAGATTGTAATTGTTTCACTGCGTTTGAATGTCCGATGTCACTTCCGGAAATTTTAACTTGCAAATGTGGCACAGACACAACTTCCTGAGCTGGCATGCTTTACTGACAAACTGACAAAAAGAAAGATAGATTTCTGTGAGTTATAATAAAACATGGTTTTCACTGAAGTTATCAGTATTTCAGCCTCAGTCCATAAGAGCACCGAACAAAAACACACAACTGAGCCAGCTAGCCATGGAAATTATTTTAACAATTTTATGCCTGACGACTGATAAAGAAATTTAATCTCTTAATTTGACAAAGGATGAGCTGTGAATGAAGAAGGCGTTTACTAGAAGAATTCAAAGTAATTGTTTAAGGAAGGTTTTTCCCAGAGCTGAAACAGCAAAACAGCTCAATGCTTGTTCAAATACTGTGCAAAACAAATGTGTCGCATAAAAGTGGAACAGTTTGGACATTGAAGTACCAAATGAACTTTTTGCGGCCTGATGAAGGTGTCATCGGTCAGTTTTACTGTTGAATTAATATAAAGGAGTAGTCAATCGCGTTCACAAGTTAATTCAGAGCTAAAAAAAGGTTTGTTTTGAGAAGACGAAATTACGAAGCTATACTTTTTATGCAAAGCTAAATTTCCGGCTTTATCCAGTCCGACGGATTGAACGAATCTACTTTGGGATGGATCATCGGTGAGGGTTTCCATAGCACTGAAAGACAATGAGGATTAGCACGACCTACCACTCTCTCCCCTGGCTGGGATGCTAGCGATCACAGGATACCCAGCACTAAGTGTGTACAGTTTCCTGGCATTTTTTACGAAAGGTTTTGCCAAGAAGTTGATCAAAAATCGATGTCAGTGCGTGGAGACGATGTGAAGTAAATTTTCGTGTCTAAAATAAAGTTAAAAAACTCATTAATAATTGATAACGAAAATACAAAAGATAATAATGTTAGACGCGGTTAAATTTTACGTCCCATTTTCAAGGCCAAAATAATCCAGAATCTAAGTATTAGTGTACTAATGGATACATCTATAACAGAAGGTTTTGAAGCCGTTAAAAATCTTCGCAGTTCGCGTTTTATCAAGTTTAAAACACTCGGCTGCTCCCCGTATTTTAAAATTCATAAAGCACTCCTGCTCGTTTATAACAGTAGGCCTGCACCTCTTTGAAACCTCTACTTTCACTGGATCTTTATAGGCTGCACCTCTGTTGTTTTAGGGTTAGGCCCCGTTTATAAAACTGACTATACAAACACACAATGCCATGACCAGCGACTACTGACCTTGCTATCGTCCCATCTACAGTCCGATTGAATAGGCGAAGGGAGTGCATTTCCCACAAAGAACGCGATACTTAGTCAGGTCCAGGACTTTATTTCTCGAGTATCCTTGTAAGTTACGAGGTCCTGGACGTACATCCGCTAAATCGGTTTTTCATCGATAGGTATTAGTTTTCCTCCCTACATAATTGTCACTTTTAAGACTCTTTATAAAATTGCCACTTTTACGACTGTTTATAATTGCTACTTTTAAGACTCCTTATAATTGTCACTTTTAAGTCTCCTAATAATTGCCATTTTTTAAGTCTCCTTATAATTGCCACTTTTAAGACTCCTTATAAAATTGCCACTTTTAAGACTCCTTATAAAATTGCCACTTTTAAGACTCCTTATAATTGCCACTTTTAAGACTTCTTATAATTCCCACTTTTAAGGCTCCTCATGAAATTGCCACTTTTAAGACTCCTTATAAAATTGCCACTTTTAAGACTCCTTATAACTGCCACTTTTAAGACTCCTTATAAAATTGCCACTTTTGAGACTCCTTATAAAATTGCCACTTTTAAGACTCCTTATAAATTTGCCACTTTTAAAACTCCTTATAATTGCCACTTTTAAGACTCCTTATAAAATTGGCACTTTTAAGGCTCCTTATAATTGCCACTTTTAACAATGCTTAAAGTGTTAAAAGTTGCGATTTTAAGGGACTTGAAAGTGACAATTTTATGGAACCTAAAATTTACCCTTTTGAAGAAAAAGAAAGCCAGCTACACCGTTATTTAGCTTATGTGAGATACTTTTGATAAATATGTTAAGGGATGCTTTCAAAGGGGACTTGGCCCAGATGCTGATAATGATCCTAAGGACCTTAGAAGCCCACAATTGGCGATGTTCTAAACGAGTAAGGGCTTGGGAACGAATCCAAACTTCATTGAAAATCAATGGCATTGAACTAAATCGATTCTTATATGAAAGGGTATCTCATAATAAGTACTTTCAGCATGTTTTAGCATGTTCGGTCGAAAATTCGCCAGTTGACATGCATTTAGATCTTTAAAAAATCCCATACGAACGTCTCAGCTCCAATTCAACTGAACAGCGTCAAAAATGGTAAGGTGACTTTATTATATGACAGGCTCTTTCAGCGGTCAAGATGAATCAATTCTCCTGCTGTGATTGGCTACCCGCGAGGTCAAGATGGAGCCATCTTGACCGCTCTGGATAGCCCGTTCGTCCCGCGTTTTACTATCTTTTAATTGCGTCCTTTGAGTCATATAATAAATCCTTTATTGACCACGCTTGTTGGGTCAAGATGGCGGGATATTGGCCTCGTTCTTTTTTAGCGTGTTTATGGACCTCGACTTCGTCTCGGTCTATAAACACGCAAAAAAAGAACTTGGCCAATATCCCGCCATCTTGACCTCACGCTTGGCCAATAACCCATATATCTTTGAGATGCTCTTTCATGCAGTGGAAACAATAGGCTAGTTTCGAATTGTGGGGAAACAAAAGAACAGAGTCGAGGTTGAGGGGAATAATTTGCATTTTCCTTTGTTTTTGACAAAAGAAAATGCAAATTATTCCCCTGAACCTCGACTCTGTTCTTTTGTTCTCCCACAATTCGAAACTAGCCTATTGTTTTTCCAGTCGATAAATTTTAAAACTCATTCCCAGGCCCTCACGCGTTTAGAACATGGCCAATTAGCATAGCTATTCTACGCGAGCTATACTTAAACTAAACAAACGATACATATTTTTAGCTCAAGACGTCAACAATATCAATATTTCAATTTGAACTTTATTGACTAACGCTGTTTAAATTATATCATTTCCTGCACTGAGAATATTTCCTTTTCATTCCTCGGTCCGTTATATCCGCTCAATGATGGAGAGTTTCGAAGCAAAGTGAAAACAGAATACACGAAATGGAAGCAAAAAAAGTGCTTCTAACTGAACGAATAGTAGATTCAAGTTTCTGACTGAACCTCGAGCTTATTTTTTTTTCTTATCAAGAACGTGACATTTTTCTATGACAACCGGGGATATTTTTATTAACAACTCAGTTGAGAGCGTCTAGCGCTCATTGTTGAATTTACAAAGAACAAATACAGCTTCCGCTCATTATCTCCTGCCTTTCTGAGCAAGTTTATTTATTTAAGGATTTGTACAAGCAGTACCGGTGCAAAAACAATAGGACATAAGTCCCCTACTAGGTTTAAGCACCAAAAAGTTCTACGTCAGTGGAGATTTATGAAAATTTTCAATAACCGAAAACTAAGTGTTTTGTCTATTTAGCATTGTCTTAACCAACTAAAGTTTAATTGGATTGAGATCACTAATTCTTCCTTATCTCATAAACCAATTGCAAACGCTATTTTAGTTCACTTCACGCCAGGTAGTTGGAAATGACAGCGACTTGTTCAACGAAGTAAAAATGAGGAAAATCAATTCAGTGGCAGTACTGGTAAGTTTTATTCATATTCAAAGAATCATCTGATCCGCCGCGTTTTATTACTGACATATAAAGATAAAAAAGGGCATGCTTTTTAACATTGCGAGTTCGCAATGAGTTATACCCTTGCAATTCACATACTGACTACAGTGGTTCCGGAAAATACTGCAACTTCGCAGCGTTTTCAGCGAGTTTCTATTGTTTGCTTGTCTGTCTATCGATCTATCGCTGTGTTTTGTAATAAAGTCAGTCCTTTGATATGTTTCGTGTCCCATCGCTCAACCAACTGTATGACTTACCGCCTTCAACGCTGAAGCTAAGTAATTATGACACGAACATTGCAAACACATATCATATTGAAAGAGGTTTTTTTTGCAAAATGCATGCAGTCACCGCGAAGGTATAACCAGGTCTCGCTATGATAATCCATTTTAGTAATTGTAAAAATTTCTTTTCTCCGATTTTATTGCTTTCTAACCAACCGACGGAAGTTGTCTTACGACGGACGAAGGCAGAGGTTGATGGGACACGAAATATTTTATAATTAATTTCGGGGACCATTGTTGTTTTTTGGTTTATCCGCAATATCGTGCTTTAATCTTCAAATACAATAAAATACAATAAAATGCAAAATCGTTTAATCTATTTTTTCCCAGAAGTGAAACATTTTCCTTCAGATCTAGCAACAAATAGCCATTTTCCAGCTTATTTAATTCAATTGTGTTATTCCTTTCCGACCTTAGATTTGACTTTCACTCCTCGAATTCGCAATTATGCACATGTCATCGGCTTCCCCGTGGGGTCGACCCCCGGGCCAACCAGGGGGATTGTAAAATCAGTCAAGCAAACTAGAGGAATTTCCCCGGGGGGGGGGAATCTCTCAAGACAAAGCCCCCTGGGTGAGTTGTTTCTCAGATGAAAATCCCCGTGACATCCTTTTGAAACTTGTGAATTCCTCCACCCCCTAATCTTTGATCGTATTTAAAAACAATGTCATGATTTTCCCCTACCCTCGGGCAAAGAATCCTATCCATCTCCTTGTATTCCCCCACATATCTCCCTGGTAGGCCCGTGGGTCGACCCCACGGGGAAGCAGATAACATGTGCATTAGCAAAGAGTTGCCTTTACCGACACAGGCGCGTCGCTATGAAGTGAACGTTCGTAGTAGAACTTGACAGTTATCTTTGTGCCTACTTCACGTTATGGTTGACTTGAAGTGCTATACATCACACACCGTAATAAGCCAGTGAGCATGGTAAATTTTAATTTATTTTAGCTGAAGCCATTTATTCTCACTTTTCATTAAGATTTTATTTCTTTGCGGGTATGGAGCTGAGTCCAGGACTTTTAGCGCTGCGATATTGACATCAAAGATACTTTCCAAAGAAGAAACGTCTATTTCTTTGCTTGAACAAGGTAAGGATCAGGTAAATGGTTGAAATTTTGACACAAACATCAACTAAATTGTTTCTGACCAGAAACATCTTACCAGCATATCTTTGCCTGTGAGCTAATTGCTTTGTTTGAAATAAAATATACACAGCCAAAAAACACTACAAGAAGAACAGGAACTTGGTGGAGTGATGATGACGTTGACGATGACAACGATGATGATGATGGACCTTCAGGCAAATCAGCGTATTTATTAATAATAATAATAATAATAATAATAATAATAAACGATTTATTAGTAGTACTTCCACAAGGTGGCTCTTCGCCTACTAATTACAAATCTCAAATCAAATCAAATTAAATCAAATGTTGGTTTTTGAGGAGAAGGAAAAACCGGAGCACCCGGAGAAAAACCTCTCGGAGCAGAGTAGAGAACCAACAAACTCAGCCCACATATGACACCGAGTGCGGGAATCGAACCCGGGACACATTGGTGGAAGGCGAGTGCTCTCACCACTGCGCCAACCCTGCTCCCCAATCATGCCAAGAGCTCGTTCTTATAAGCTTATTTTCTGTTGGTTTGCCGTTTCAGATGGGTATTTTTTGACGAAGCGAGCACAGAGACTGCCCAGAGCCCAGCCTGAATCTGAACTGGGAGGCGAACCAGAAAGCAAACCCGGAAATGAAACCCATTCTGAGACGGAGCCAGAGGGTAAAGGGAATCACACAGGCAACAGCGAGCCAGAACCAGAAAACTGGCCCGAGCCCGAGCCACGCTGGAACGAGGCATATATGACTTGGAAATGGGCCTGGGAACTGCATGTTTATCTGTACGCAACAGTTTATCTCGCCATTGCTCTGTACGCTGGATATTACGTCATCGCCAATGTTTTTGACGGTCTTGAAGGAAAGTGGCTGAGTCTAAGCCTGAACATTATGGTAGCTCTTTTTGGGTTCACGAGGGCCCTTGTCTTGTCCTTAGATCCGTATCACCAGGGAAATATAATTCACAACACCGTGATGATGCGTGTAATATGGTCGCTTTCTGGTCCTTGCTTGACTGCGTCCGATTGCCTGATGATTTTAGCTCTGATTGAAACCGCAAATATCTCTATAGCTCCACCAAAACTTCAAAAAGCGAGCGTCAACGCAGCTATCATTTCACTTCATTTTATCTTAGTAACAACTACTGACTGTGTTGTATCAACTTACATCGAGGCTAAGTCCATGCTACTGTTTTGTCAATTGTTCTTTGTAATGTGGGGCTGCGTTCTTGGAACTGCAAACTTCGTTCCCGGATACAAGCTTGACAAGAAGCTCTTCAGCCACAAGAAACAGAAAGAAACGGCCGACAAAATCTACATCTATCTGATTTACGCTTCCGGCGCTGCGAACTACTTCCTGTGTGGAATTATGCTTTACTCCGCCTTCGGCGTGTTCGGAATTTATTCTGACGTTCAGTTTGTCGACGCCTGGCCGTGGTGGACGCTGCAAACACTTTCACGCTTCAGCGAAATCGTAGCGTGCGTGCTGATATTTACAGTGAGCGCAAAACGTAAGCGGGTAAAAGACGCCGTTTCGATAGTGACGGATGATCAAGATTGTGAAACGATTTACTCCCCACAAACTGGTAATTGTTCAGATTTGACAGAAAATTTGTTTGCAAGGTGTTTCAGACGAAAAAAGGAACTTCCTAAGAGAGAACAAGAGAGAAAAATCAGTGTCTTCACCGCCCTCCGTGAAATGGCTTTGATGCAAGACACAGGAAGCGACTGGTATAACACTAGTCCGATGCCCGGGATAAGGACGGCCGGGGAGTGCTGGATCGAGACTAAGACCTCGCATTCTATCATTCACTTACCCAGTTCCAGTTCCCAATCATCTGATAATAAGAACCCCCAGGTAGCGAACAAGGAGGAGCGCGATACTAAACATTTGGAACTTGAATTCTCTAGAAGACAAAGCATATTTACAGCTTTGCGGGAAGCTAAGAAAATTAGCATAACGAAGTTTGGACCTGGGAAGTCGGCCTTTAATGAAGGTGTCGATGTGGAAGAAGAGAAGCAAAGGACTGAAATTCCCTTGAAAAATCATTTCAGCGAATGCTATAATTTAACTCTGCCCAATGAGGCAATTGCGAACACTGAAAACATACATGAAAAATAATTATGGAACATTTTGCACAGATGAGAAAACTGATGCATGCCGCACAATCATTAGTCCACGGGAAAAATGATACAATTACTTACAGTTAAGGTTATTCATAATATACTTTGAACATAAGAAATATTTATGCATTGCTCAACGGAAATGCATCATAACAAGCAGTATTGATCGAGAACGTTTCTTGAGTGCCCATTATTGTTTAAGATCTTTTATGCCCTGTAACGGGTAAACTTACGTTTATAACTGATGAAAAGGGAGGAATATTTCTGTTGGAAACTTTTTTCTTCAAAAACTTGTAACATATAGAAGATTATTGCTGAGCTATAAGTTGGAAGAAAGATGTCAACGTCCTCGTCCAGTCCAGCAAATCATCATTTATCCCTTGACTGGGATAGGCGCCAAGGAAAACCCGCCCTTTTTTGAACATGCACGTGCTTATGCGAGCGATTATGGCTTAAGAATTATGCACAGAGGCAAACGACGACACATTAGGCTGATTTAGGAACTAACAACGTGACGACTGTGACGACAGCGCGCGCGATCTAAAAACCGACTTGGCCAATGGCAGAGCAGCAAATTGAGCACCGGAAGTCGTGTTCAGTCCTTTCCGCGCGCTCTCTCGTCCTCAAATGACGCGAAAACGGCGAACGCCGAACGTCGGCTAGCCGTTTTTCGTTTGCCGTTCCGTCCGCGATGTTTGTCTGTTTAAGCTTCCCGTCGACACATGATCTCGGTCGCCATTCACTGCGACTAGACAAAATAGTTTCGGAGA
>JAEMWC010001075.1:105000-120000 GCA_016490735.1 Pachyseris speciosa | reverse complement strand
AGTTAGTTGTTCGCTGCACAGAACGAACAATATCAGCGATATTGAGGTAAGGTAAGCTACTGATTGGGGGTAATGAGTATTAAAAGCGTTAGTGTACAGTACAAAAACACATGAAATAGCTGACTAATGGTGCAAACAGGAAACGGTAGGGGAGCCGCATTAAGTATCTTTCCAGTTTAGGACAGGTGCGCGGCAACCGTTTCTGAATGCGTTTCACTCAACACAAGCTAACGCACATGCATATGATAGCTTCATTGCAAACTGATCTGTGAATCGATGATCTTGTTTAATCTGTTTACATCTGGTCACATTCTATTTATGATTGTCGACTAGCGAAGCTGGTTAAAGCCGGTTATGTCGCTCGATCATTGATTGAATAATCGAATCTTTGGTTGAATATCTTGCTCTGTACGTTCGCTTGCACAAACAAATTCTCAGCACAGCAAGAAAAACAAGAACAACGAGGAAAAATACGTAGCTGTACTAGAACATCCCAAAACGGAGAAACACGGAAAAACAAAGCACTCACTAGAACATCTTAGAACGGAGATGCAAGGAAAAATAAACACAAATAAAGGGACAGGTAAGTTTGCCGAGCAAACAAGGGCTTCATTGTTAGACAGTCGCAAGAAACGCAATTTCACTTAAATATTTAATATACAACTGCAAATCCAGAATGCTTAATAGCGGCTTAATGTTTTAAAGTCTCTCTTTCCAGGTGAAGAACAGTATAAAAGATTGTAATTGTTTCACTGCGTTTGAATGTCCGATGTCACTTACGGTAATTTTAACTTGCAAATGTGGCACAGACACAACTTCCTGAGCTGGCATGCTTTACTGACAAACTGACAAAAAGAAAGATAGATTTCTGTGAGTTATAATAAAACATGGTTTTCACTGAAGTTATCAGTATTTCAGCCTCAGTCCATAACAGCACCGAACAAAAACACACAACTGAGCCAGCTAGCCATGGAAATTATTTTAACAATTTTATGCCTGACGACTGATAAAGAAATTTAAACTCTTAATTTGACAAAGGATGAGCTGTGAATGAAGAAGGCGTTTACTAGAAGAATTCAAAGTAATTGTTTAAGGAAGGTTTTTCCCAGAAGTGAAACAGCAAAACAGCTCATTGCTTGTTCAGATACTGTGCAAAACAAATGTTGTCGCATAAAAGTGGAACAGTTTGGACATTGAAGTACCAAATGAACTTTTTGAGGCCTGATGAAGGTGTCATCGGTCAGTTTTACTGTTGAATTAATATAAAGGAGTAGTCAATCGCGTTCACAAGTTAATTCAGAGCTAAAAAAGGTTTGTTTTGAGAAGACGAAATTACGAAGCTATACTTTTTATGCAAAGCTAAATTTCCGGCTTTATCCAGTCCGACGGATTGAACGAGTCTACTTTGGGATGGATCTTTGGTGAGGGTTTCCATAGCACTGAAAGACAATGAGGATTAGCACGACCTACCACTCTCTCCCCTGGCTGGGATGCTAGCGATCACAGGATACCCAGCACTAAGTGTGTACAGTTTCCTGGAATTTTTTTACGAAAGGTTTTGCCAAGAAGTTGATCAAAAATCGATGTCAGTGCGTGGAGACGATGTGAAATAAATTCCCGTGTCTAGAATAAAGTTAAAAAACTCATTAATAATTGATAACGAAAATACAAAAGATAATAATGTTAGACGCGGCTAAATTTTACGTCCCATTTTCAAGGCCGAAATAATCCAAAATCTAAGTATTAGTGTACTAATGGATACATCTATAACAGAGGGTTTCGAAGCCGTTAAAATTTCCGCAGTTCGTGTTTTATCAAGTTTAAAACACTCGGCCGCTCCCCGTATTTTAAAATTCATAAAGCGCTCCTGCTCGTTTATAACAGTAGGCCTGCACCTCTTTGAAACCTCTACTTTCACTGGATCTTTATAGGCTGCACCTCTGTTGTTTTAGGGTTGGGCCCCGTTTATAAAACTGACTATACAAACAACACAATGCCATGACCAGCGACTACTGACCTTGCTATCGTCCCATCTACAGTCCGATTGAATAGGCGAAGGGAGTGCATTTCCCACAAAGAACGTGATCCTTAGTCAGGTCCAGGACTTTATTTCTCGAGTATCCTTGTAAGTTACGAGGTACTGGACGTACATTCGCTAAATCGGTTTTTCATCGATAGCTAGGTATCAGTTTTCCTCCCTATATAATTGCCTCTTTTAAGACTCCTAATAAAATTGCCCCGGCTTTTAAGACCCCCTATATAATTGAAACTTTTAAGACTCCTTATAATAGAGTACTAAAGTGATTACGTCATAAAAACTAAATTTGTGAAATTATGGGATTTGTTCGGATATTCAGAAAGAACACGATCAAAAAGACCTACTTGCCAAAAATCAGCATTTTCTTACAGTTTGAGAGCGAGATATAAGCACCGTTATGTTCTGCTGACTCCATACAAATCCTTCTAAATTTTACTCAGTTCCTAACGTTATGAACTGAGTCAAATTTAGAAGGATTTGTATGGAGTCAGCAGAGCATAACGGTGCTAATATCTCAGAGCCAATTTGTCTTTAAATACTGATTTTTGGCAAGTTAGCATCTTTAATCTTGCTCTTTCTGAAAATCTCAACAAATCCCATAATTTCACAAATTCTAATATTTGTGATGTCACACTAGCACTCTATTGCCACTTTTAAGTCTCCTTATAATTGCCACTTTTAAGACTCTTTATAATTGCCACTTTTAAGACTCCTTATAATTGCCACTTTTAAGTCTCCTTATAATTGCCACTTTTAAGACTCCTTATAAAATTGTCACTTTTAAGACTCTTTATAAAATTGCCACTTTTAAGACTCTTTATAAAATTGCCACTTTTAAGACTCTTTATAAAATTGCCACTTCTAAGACTCTTTATAAAATTGCCACTTTTAAGACTCCTTATAAAATTGCTACTTTTAAGACTCCCTATATAATTGTCACTTTTAAGACTCCTTATAAAATTGCCACTTTTAAGGCTCCCTATATAATTGCCACTTTTAAGACTCTTTATAAAATTGGCACTTTTAAGGCTCCTTATAATTGCCACTTTTAACAATCCTTAAAGTGTTAAAAGTTGCGATTTTAAGGGACTTTAAAGTGACAATTTTATGCAGCCTAAAATTTACCCTTTTGAAGAAAAAGTAAGCCAGCTACACCGTTATTTAGCTTATGTAAGATACTTTTGATAATATGTTAAGGGATGCTTTCAAAGGGAACTTGGCCCAGATGCTGATAATGATCCTTAGGACCTTAGAAGCCCACAATTGGCCATGTTCTAAACGATTAAGGGCCTGGGAACGAATTCAGACTTCATTGAAAATCAATGGCATTGAACTAAATCGATTCTCATATGAAAGGGTATCTCATAATAAGTACTTTCAGCATGTTTTAGCATGTTCGGTCGAAAAGTCGCCAGTTGACATGGATTTAGATCTTTAAAAAATCCCATACAAATGTCTCAGCTCCAATTCAACTGAACAGCGTCAAAGTTGGTAAGGTGACTATCTTTGAGATGCTCTTTCATGCATTGGAAACAATTTTTTTTTCCAATCGGTAAATTTTAAAACTCATTTCTAGGCCCTCACGCGTTTAGAACATGGCCAATTAGCATAGTAGTTCTACGCGAGCTATACTTGAACTAGACAAACGATATATATTTTTAGCTCAAAACGTCAACAATATCAATAGTGTAGGTGATGAAAATGGGGAAGTATGGAAAAATATGAAACCTCAATTTGTTTGGATGGACAAGGTTCACTTTTGCTCTTAACTGTCAAGAGTTTGTTTTGTTTATAATCCAAGGAAAAATTAACTTCTTCCTTTTGAATAATTGAAATTCAGAGTTCATATATTAAATTTGTTTTCTCAAATGTTCCTGGGTATTTCAATTTGACCTTTATTGACTTTTTTTAATTATATCCTGCACCGAGAATATTTCCTTTTCATTCCTCGGTCCGTTATATCCGCTCAATGACGAGAGTTTCAAAGCAAAGTGAAAACAGAATACACGAAATGGAAGCAAAAAAAGTGCTTCTAACTGAACGAATAGTAGATTCAAGTTTCTGACTGAAAATCTCAATCTCAACCTCGAGCTTATTTTTATTATCAGGAACGTGACATTTTTCTATGACAGCCGGGGACATTTTTTATTAACAACTCAGTTGAGAGCGTCTAGCGCTCATTGTTGAATTTACAAAGAACAAATACAGCTTCCGCTCATTATCTCCGGCCTTTCTGAGCAAGTTCTTTATGAAATTTTCAATAACCGAAAACTTAGTGTTTTGTCCATTTAGCATTGTCTTAACCAACTAAAGTTTAATTGGATTGAGATCACTAATTCTTCCTTATCTCATTAACCAATTGCAAACGCTTTTTCAGTTCACTTCACGCCAGGTAGTTGGAAATGACACAGACTTGTTCAACGAAGTAAAAATGAGGAAAATCAATTCAATGGCAGTACTGGTAAGTTTTATTCATATTCAAAGAATCATCTGATCCGCCGCGTTTTATTACTGACATAGAAAGATAAAATCAAAGTACAACTGTGAAGAAGTCGTGGATATATGTGACCTTATTTGCGATAAGGGGGATTAAGCCAAGGTGACTCGAGAAAACGGCGTTTAACTAGTTTAAACGGGTGAAAACTCTTTCTCGAAAGTGTTTAAACAACTTTTTAATGCGTTCCGAAACGTCCAGCTCTTTTGAGCATCAATTTTATTGTTCATGAGCTTAACACAACTTAACTTCGGGGTTCATATTTACATATTCGCGTTTGAATGAATTATCGAGGCAGGGAGATATCGTGGGAGTTAAAAAATGTGCTCCTTTTGAAAGGTTTCTGTCTTGTCCGTATGGTCGGATAAATATCAGGCGAAAGGACGATTACGCCAAAACGAAGCCAGCCAACACACTGCAGTATTTCGAGAAAATTGTTACACAAAGCTGTCGAACGAACGTGAACGCAACCGAAATATGACATATGCAAATTATGCTTTTTACTGCCGGTCGGAAATGCAACATTTGCCGTCGTTTTCACAAACAACCATCGACGCCATGCTTTTGGATATAAAAATAATCAAGTTTCATTCAAAACTTTTACTGAAAAAAGTGACGCCTTTAATTAAAAAGAAGAATATTTCTCAAAGCAAACTTGTGTTTACATTTTGGCTAGACGCGATGGCGCCACCTAAAAATAATTTAATTTTAGATTGTATTGTTTTCGTTAGAATATTATTTCCAACGCTGAAATGGCTTCGCGAATGCAGCTATATTGGTGTCAAAAGTTTTCGCCGTCAATTCCTATACACACTTGGAAAATATCTTGGGTATATTTTTTCCACAGATCGTGAATTGGATGAACAAAGGAGAAGCTGCGCTTGTGACGGAATATTGATTGTAATTTCTTTCGCCGTTCGGCTGTTTGATCGGACGTTCCTTTTGCCGTTTACTTCTTTCGATCCGAGCTGAAATAAAGTTACTTTACTTTACTTTTTTCATTCCGTTCATCGTTTCGACTGTTGCTCCTCAGACATTACTTTGGAAAGCCGATAGAGGTATTCCGGCAATACTTCGGCAAATCGATATCTATTGGTATGCCGTTGACATATCGATTTGTTTACATCTGAGTGAGTGACAAATTTGCATAATTTGCCCCCCCCCACAATACTCGTCCCTACGCTTTCGCGTATCCACGACTAAAAAAGGACTGCTTTTTAACATTGCGAGTTCGCAATGAATTCAGATACCCTTGCAATTCACATACTGACTACAGTGGCACCGGAAAATACGGCAACTTCGCAATGTTTTCGACGAGTTTCTATTGTTTTCTTGTCTGTCTATAGATCTATCGCTGTGTTTTGTAATAAAGTCAGTCCTTTAAGACGTTTCGTGTCCCATCGCCCAACCAACTGTATGACTTACCGCCTTCAACACTGAAGCTAAGTAATTAAGACACGAACATTGGGAACACATATCATATTGAAAGAGAATTTTAATTTTTTGCTAAATGCATGCAGTCACTGCGAAGATATAACCAGGTCTCGCTATGATAATCCATTTTAGTAATTGTAAAAATTTCTTTTCTCCGATTTTATTGCTTTCTAACCGACCGACCGAACTTGTCTTACGAAGGACGAAGGCAGAGCTCGAGGTTGATGGGATACGAAACATTTCATAATTAATTTCGGCAACCATTGTTGTTTTCTGGTGTTTCCGCAATATCGTGCTTTCATCTTCAAATATAATACAATACAATACAATACAAAATCCTTTAAACTATATTTTCCCAGAAGTGAAACATTTTCCTTCTGATCTAGCTTCAAATAGCCATTTTCCGGCTTATTTCATTCGATTGTGTTATTCCTTCCCGGCCTTAGATTTGACTTTCACTCCTCGAATTCACAGTTAGCAAAGAGTTGTCTTTACCGACACAGGCGCCTCGCTATGAAGTGAACATTCGAAGTAGAACTTGACAGTTATCTTTGTGCCTACTTCACGTTATGGTTGACTTGAAGTGCTATACATCACACACCGTAATAAGCCAGTGAGCATGGGAAATTTTAATTAGCTGAAGCCATTTATTCTCACTTTTCATTTAGATTTTATTTCTTTGCGAGTATGGAGCTGAGTCCAGGACTTCTCGCGCTAGGATATTGACATCAAAGATACTTTCCAAAGAAGAAACGTCCATTTCTTTGCTTGAAAAAGGTAAGGGTTAGGTAAATGGTTGAACTTTTGACTGGAAATTTTGACACAAAGATCAGCTAAATTGTTTCTGACCAGAAACATTTTACCAGCACATCTTTGCCTGTGAGCTAATTGCTTTGTTTGAAATAAAATAAACACAGCCAAAAAACACTACAAGAAGAACAGGAACTTGGTGGAGTGATGATGACGTTGACGATGACAATGATGATGATGATGATGATGGACCTTCAGGCAAATCAGTGTATTTATTCGCAATCATGCCAAGAGCTCTTTCTTAAGCTTATTTTCTGCTGGTTTGCCGTTTCAGATGGGTATTTTTTGACGAAGCGAGCACAGAGACTGCCAAGAGCCCAGTCTGAATCTGAGCCGAAAGGCCAACCAGAAAGCAAACCCGGAAGGGAAACCCATCCTGAGAAGGAGCCAGAGGGTAAAGGGAATCACACAGGCAACAGAGAGACAGAACCAGAAAACTGGCCCGAGCCCGAGCCACGCTGGAACGAGGCATATAAGACTTGGAAATGGGCCTGGGAACTTCATGTTTATTTGTACGCAACAGTTTTTACCGCCATTGCTTTGTACGCTGGATATTACGTCATCGCCAATGTTTATGACGGTCTTGAAGGAAAGTGGCTGAGTCTAAGCCTGAACATTATGGTAGCTCTTTTTGGGTTCACGAGGGCCTTTGTCATGTCCTTAGATCCGTATCACCAGGGAAATATAATTCACAACACCGCGGTGATGCGTGTAATATGGTCGCTTTCTGGTCCTTGCTTGACTGCGTCCGATTGCCTAATGATTTTAGCTCTGATTGAAACCGCAAATATCTCTATAGCTCCACCAAAACTTCAGAAAGTGAGCGTCAACGCAGCCATCATTTCACTCCATTTTATCTTAGTAATAACTACCGACTGTGTCGTTTCAACTTACGTCGAGGCTAAGTCCATGCTGCTGTTTTGTCAATTGTTCTTTGTAACGTGGGGCTACGTTCTTGGAACTGCAAACTTCGTTCTCGGATACAAGCTTGACAAGAAGCTCTTCAGCCACAAGAAAAAGAAAGAAACGGCCGACAAAATCTACATCTATCTGATTTACGCTTCCGGCGCTGCGAACTTCTTTCTGTTTGGAATTATGCTTTACTCCGCCTTCGGCGTGTTCGGAGTTTATTCTGACGTTCAGTTTGTCGACGCCTGGCCGTGGTGGACGCTGCAAACGCTTTCACGCTTCAGCGAAATCGTAGCTTGCGTGCTGATATTTACGGTGAGCGCAAAACGTAAGCGGGTAAAAGACGCCGTTTCGATAGTGACGGATGATCAAGATTGTGAAACGATTTACTCCACACAAACTGGTAATTGTTCAGATTTGACAGAAAATTTGTTTGCAAGGTGTTTCAGACGAAAAAAGGAAGTTCCTAAGAGAGAACAAGAGAGAAAAATCAGTGTTTTCACCGCCCTCCGTGAAATGGCTTTGATGCAAGTCACAGGAAGCGACTGGTACAACACTAGTCCGATACCCCGGCTAAGGATGGCCGGGGAGTGCTGGATCGAGACTAAGACCTCGCATTCTATCATTCACTTACCCAGTTCCAGTTCCCAGTCATCTGATAATAAGAACCCCCAGGTAGCGAACAAGGAGGAGCGCGATACTGAACATTTGGAACTTGACTTCTCCAGAAGACAAAGCATATTTAAAGCTGTGCGCGAAGCTAAGAAAATTAGCAAAACGAAGTTTGGACCTGGGAAGTCGGCTTTTAATGAAGGTGTCGATTTGGAAGAAGAGAAGCAAAGGACTGAAATTCCCTTGAAAAATCATTTCAGCGAATGCTGTTATTTAACTCTGTCCAATGAGGCAATTGCGAACACTGAAAACATACTTGAAAAATAATTATGGAACATTTTGCACAGATGAGAAAACTGATGCATGCCGCACAATCATTAGTCCATGGGAAAAATGATACAATTACTTACAGTTAAGGTTATTTATATTATACTTTGAACATAAGAAATATTTATGCATTGCTCAACCGAAATGCATCATAACAAGCAGTATTGACCGAGAACGTTTCTTGAGTGCCCATTATGCCCTGCAACGGGTAAACTTACGTTTATAACTGATGAAATGGGAGGAATATTTCTGTTGGAAACTTTTCTCTTCAAAAACTTGTAACATAAAGAAGATTATTGCTGAGCTATAAGTTGGAAGAAAGATGTCAACGTCCTCGTCCAGTCCAGAAAATCATCATTTATCCCTTGACTGGGATAGGCGCCAAGGAAAACCCGCCCTGTTTTGAACATGCACGTGCTTATGCGAGCGATTATGGCGTAAGAATTATGCACAGAGACAAACGAGGACACATTAGGCTGATTTAGGAACTAACAACGTGACGACTGTGACGACGGCGCGCGCAGATCTAAAGACTGACTTGATCAATGGCAGAGCAGCAAATTGAGCACCGAAAGTCGTATTCAGTCTTTTCCGCGCGCTCTCTCGTCCTCAAATGACGCGGAAACGGCGAACGCCGAACGTCGGCTAGCTGGTTTTCGTTTGACGTTCCGTCCGCGATGTTTGTCTAAGCTTCACGTTGACACATGATCTCGGTCGCCATTCACTGCGACTAGACAAAATGGTTTCGGAGAAGTTATGTATTTTCCGCTTGAATTTGAAACTCTCATAGCTTTACAAGCAGTTCATGTAGAAGTACTATCATAAACGAAGCATAGCTATAAAAGAAAACGATTAAAATGTAGTGTTTGTTTGTGTTTGCGCACCCAAGAAACATCATGAGCAACAATGTGTTCTCGTTTGCCAGGGCCTTAAGGATACGCCCGTGTGGACGCGGGTTGATATAAGTGACCTTTCGCAACGACGACCGCGACGGCAAAAGTCATTTCAAAATATAACTTCTCGTTTCTGTAACTCTTTTGTAATTATTCCAATTTGTCTAACTTGGAAAATGTTGGCGATATGCCCAGAAACTAAATTACTATGAACGATGTCAAAGTAAGGAAAATGAATGACGGCAAATTTTTCTTTCTCTTTCCTTACTTTGACGTCGTTTGTAGTAATGAGCCTGCGTCTGCGCCCCTGCCTCGAAGGGGCCAGCGCACCAATGTGTTCTCTACTCTTCAAGAAACAAGACCCGAGAAAAAGTTATTAAGCGTCAAGCCAAGATGGAAGACATTACAGAAGAGTCTGTATATGAAAGCGAATGTGAATCAATTCGTCGCCCTTCACTGCTAAAAAAAAAACGGAGCTCGGAGGGACTGCGCCAATTAGTTTTAAGTATGCTTTCCTCTGTAGGTAAAGATCGCGACAGCCAGTCAAAGAACACTGTTGAGGTGTATGAACATGAAAGCAGCTCCGCAGAGTCAAACTGCATTCCAGTTGAACTCGCCTGATTGAGGCGTCTTTCAGTTTATGTTTGTAAATTCAAATCATTCTCGTTCTTTTTGAGTGCGAGCCTCTCCTTATCTCTCGCGCGAGTTAGTCGCCTCTCGCGTGGAATCTTGCCTCGCCTGCGAGACAGGTGGTGTTTGCACGTACTCTTTGACAAGCTCAGTTATAGCTCAGACCGTTACAAAGTAAAAAGCTGGTTTCTTCGTTGATAATCATTGGAACAGTGTTTTCAGCGAGCACAGTCCGTGAAGTTTTGAGAGTAACGTTGATTAAAATATTTGTCAACAATTTTCGAGAGACTCTTGTTTTGAGTGCGAATACATAATTGCTTAAGGCCATGTTACACGAGGCAATTTTTCTTGCAACTTGCAACGCAACAAACGTTGCGTTGCAAGTTGCAAGAAAAAATTCACGTGTAACACCCCATTTTGCAACTGCAATTGTTGCGTTGCGAGTTGCAAGAAAAGTAGAACGACCCTCTACTTTTCGCAACGTTGCGAGACAAGTTGCTTGCGTGTGACATCCCCTCTGCAACTCGCAACAACAATTTTGTCAGAATGGGCCAATCAGAGCTCATCTTTCGCTCGCGGGAGATTTCAAGATGGCGTCCGCCATCTTGTTTGTTATTGTACGCGTTGCAAGTTGCGAAAAAAGTTGCCAACGTGTAACATACCCTCTGCAACTTGAAAGGTTTTTCATTCGTCATCGTTGCGTTACGAGTTGCAAGAAAAATTGCCTCGTGTAACATGGCCTTTAACCCTTCTTTTCTTAGCATGCGCAGAAAGCTTGCGCATTTGAGTTCAGTCACTCTCGTTCCAAGAGTCCTCGTTTCTTTTGGTCGCGTGTTAGCAAACGAGTGGCTCTGGGGTCGAGAATAGTGTTCAGTGTCTTAGGCCTTTCCAAACGTCGCGCTATTGCCTTGCCTAACTAAATTCAAGAATTAAATTCGACTTAAGTACGACAGAAGCACGATGTTTGAAATCATTCAGCTCGGCAGGTTGAAATAAGTTCGGCACGACTATTTAGGACGGCAGGCCTTGTCGTGCCGCACGGCAGAAGCGTGACTTGGTTTCAAACGGCGTGGTCTTGACGTGCCGAACTGAATTCATAAATTAGATTAATGTGTTGTAAGTTATTTTAGGTTGTTTTATTGTTTTCTTTTATTTTGAATTTGGCGGGACTGGATTAACTTCGACGTTTGAACCAGTGCCGTGCTTTAGTCGAGTCACTGCCGGGTCAAATTCATTTGAGTTCGGCACGGCAGTAGCACGAAGTTTAGAGCAGGCCTTAGAGATCGTCTCTTCACACAAGGGTTTGAAAGAAAGGGCGTCATTTTTTTACAGTATTATTTCTTCTTTTTGTAAACTTTTCAAATATATTCAGTAATTCTGCCTCATATATCTTTCAATTCCCGTTAAACCTCCACATCCTTTTTTTACTTTAATTTTTTTTATTTTTTACCACACCACAGTTAACACGAGAATTAGAGCTGCAAAAATAAATAAATAAATAAATAACAATATAATAATAATAATAATAATAATATAATAATAATGACAACATAAAAAAAATAATAATAATATAATTATTATTATTATTATTATTATTATTATAAGAGGCAAAACTAAACACCTATCGTAGATTATCAATAGTTAGAATTGTTTTGGTGTTAGTACGACAGAGAGGAGAACGAATTAAATGTATGCGAGTTTCTCGTATAATATAAGTTGTCCGTTATATAAGGTAAAATTATGACTCATAACTGAGATTCTAAGATATAAGCTTATGTGCTCTCCTAAGACCTCCTAACAATTGTAAAACAGAAGCTGCTGAACAGAAATATATTATCCTAGATCCGAGACTAACAACGTCAGTCAGACAGACAAAAATACCACTGTCGATTGATTGGAACATTCAGATTTTATAACGTGTATCCATAGCTCTTTCTTGATATCTTATATTTTGCTCTTCTCATTCCCTTGTTAAATATGGCAATTAGAGCAAAATAGAAGCTGTTATAATCTAAAAGCCTAGGCTTTGTTTGTGATGCAGAAGAAAGAACATTAATTGCCTCGATTTGGCGCCGTACAACCGAGTAAGTTTTTTGTACAGTTTATGGGCAGCTGTGCAGGAAACGTTTTCCACTTCTAGAATTCCACTTCATAAGAGTATTTCTCAAACAATTTAGTAATATAATGTAATGGGAAATGTTTGGCCCGGTGTCTTTAGGAACAAATGCTTCAATTATGACCTGACATTAACGAGGGTGGAACAATAAAGGCTTGTGATTGGTAGATTATTAATGGGAAGAAATTTACAGGCCTCCCACACAATGAAATGTTTACACAATGCTTTTAACTACCATTATTGAAAAAATATTCCCGTGTTAAAAAGTTTCACGAAAGCTGCTCTTGTCTAACTTCGTGTTTTGAGTAACTGCTGTTGTTCGCTGGACAGAACAAACCATATCAGCGGTGTTGAGGTAGGGTAAGCTAATGATTGGTGTAATGAGTACTGAAAGCGTTAGTGTACAGTACAAAAACACGTGAAATAGCTGACTAATGGTGCAAACAGGAAACGGTAGGGGAGCCGCATTAAGTATCTTTTCAGTTTAGGACAGGTGTGCGGCAACCGTTTCTGAATGCGTTTCACTCAACACAAGCTAACGCACATGCATATGATAGCTTCATTGCAAACTGATGTGTGAATCGTTGATCTTGTTTAACCTGTCTATATCTGGTCACAGTGTATTTATGATTGTCGACTAGCACAGCCGGTTAAAGCCGGTTATCATTGATTGAATAATCGAATATTTGTTTGAATATCTTGCTCTGTACGTTCGCTTACACAAACAAATTCTCAGCACAGCAAAGAAAAACAATAACAACGAGGAAAAATACGTAGCTGTACTAGAACATCTCAAAACGGAGAAACACGGAAAAACAAAGCACTCACTAGAACATCTCATAACGGAGAAACACGGAAAAACAATATACTTTCACTAGAACATCTCAAAACGGAGAAACACGGAAAAACAAAGCACTCACTAGAACATCTCAAAACGGAGAAACACGGAAAAACAAAGCACTCACTAGAACATCTCATAACGGAGAAACACGGAAAAACAATATACTTTCACTAGAACATCTCAAAACGGAGAAACACGGAAAAACAAAGCACTCACTAGAACATCTTAGAACGGAGATGCAAGGAAAAATAAACACAAACAAAAGGAGAGGTAAGTTTGCCGAGCAAACAAGGGCTTCATTGTTAGACAGTCGCAAGAAACGCAAATTCACTTGAATATTTAATATACAACTGCAAATCCAGAAAATAGCGGAAAAATTTTATAATTCACATAGAAATCCTCGCTGAACATGCAAGCGAAAAGAAGCCTGAAAAAAAAATATTCTGGACTTAACGGGGTTTGAACCGAGCGATTAATGCTCTTGAGCTATGAAAACGTTCTCTCATATGTTCGTGAAAGAAATGAGTGTGAATGATTCTAATAAATCACATGAAGAATGATCCTCGCAGTTGTGAACGCAATTTATGCAATTGCGAAAAGAAGCCTGAAAAAAATTCAGGACTTCAACGGGGTTTGAACCCGTGACCTCGCGATTACCGGTGCGATGCTCTAACCAACTGAGCTATGAAGCCACTGACGTTGGGAGCAGGTCAATTGTGGGTTCATATGTTCCTGTGAAAGAAATGAGTGTGAATGATATATGAAATAAATCATACATGAACTGCGGAAATGAAATCACATGAAGAATGATCCTCGCAGTTGTGAACGCAATTTATGCAATTGCGAAAAGAAGCCTGAAAAAAATTCAGGACTTCAACGGGGTTTGAACCCCCGTTGAAGTCCTGAATTTTTTTTTGGCTTCTTTTCGCAATTGCATAAATTGCGTTCACAACTGCGAGGATCGTTCTTCATGTGATTTCATTTCCGCAGTTCATGTATGATTTATTTCATATATCATTCACACTCATGTCTTTCACGGGAACATATGAACCTACAATTGACCTGCTCCCAACGTCAGTGGCTTCATAGCTCAGTTGGTTAGAGCATCGCACCGGTAATCGCGAGGTCACGGGTTCAAACCCCGTTGAAGTCCTGAATTTTTTTCAGGCTTCTTTTCGCAATTGCATAAATTACGTTCACAACTGCGAGGATCATTCTTCATGTGATTTCATTTCCGCAGTTCATGTATGATTTATTTCATATATCATTCACAAGATTATAATTGTTTCACTGCGTTTGAATGTCCGTTGTCACTTAACTTTAACTTGCAAATGTCGCACAGACATAACTTTCTGAGCTGGCATGTTTTAAAAGTGAAAGATAAATTTCTAAGTTATAATAAAACGTGGTTTTCACTGAAGTTTATCAGTATTTCAGCCTCACTCCGTACACAACTGAGCCAGTTAGCCATGGAACCATGGAAATTATCTCAATCATTTATGTCTGACGACAAAGGATTGGCGTTGAATAGAGAAGGAGTTTACTAAAAGGTTTCAAAGTATTTGTTCAAGGAAGGTTTTTCCCAAACTGTTAGTTTAATCACACGAATTTGTTCAGGCAATGCAGAAATGTTGTCGCATTAACGGGAACAGTTTGTAAGATGTAGTTGAATATTTCAATGGAAAGTGCGCGCTATTTATCTTAATTTGTCATCATCATCATCATCATCATCATCATATACCAAACTTTTTGAGGCTCGATGAAGATGTCATCGGTCTATAACAGCGAGTTTAATTGTTGAATTAAAGGAGTAGTCGATCGTGTTCTCTTGTCAAGTTAATTCAGAGCTGAAAAAAGGTTTGTTTTGAGTAGACGAAATTACGAAGCTATACTTTT